>WOXC01009768.1:0-162456 GCA_011680675.1 Gymnobelideus leadbeateri | reverse complement strand
TTCCACTGAATGCCCATATTTTCCCCTGAACAAAATACTCAGTTTTGCTGGGTAGGTGACCCTTGGGTTCATTCCCAGTTCTTTTGCCCTCTGGAATATCATATTCCATGCCCTTCTCTCCCTCAGTGTAGAAGCTGCCAGGTCCTGGGCTATTCTGATTGTGTTTCCAGAATATTGAAATTGTTTCTTCCTGGCTGCTTGTAGTATTTTCTCCTTGATCTGGGGATTCTGGAACCTGGCTATAATATTCCTGGGAGTTTTCTTTTTGGATCTTTTTCAGGAGGTGATCAGTGGATTCTTTCAACCTCTATTTTGCCCTCTGGATCTAAAACATCAGGGCAGTTTTCCTTGAGAATTTCTTGAAGGGTGATTTCTAGGTTCTTTCTTTGATCATGGCTTTCAGGTAGTCCAGTAACTTTATGTGCCCTCTGATTACTTCAGACTAGTGTTTTTCCATGAGGATCATTGTTGACTCTTTATCCTTTGATCTGCTAAATACTTTGTTCTTATAAGTGTTGAGTTCATTTGCTCCAGTCTAACTCTGAAGGAATGAATCTCCTCAGTGAACTTTTTAGATTCTTTTTCCATCTGGCAAATTCGACTTTTTAAGGCATTCTTCTCCTCATTGCCCTTTTGGACCTCCTTTGCCATTTGAGTTAGTCTATTTTTTAAGGCGTTGTTTTCCTCAGTCAGGCTGTTGACCCTCATTTCATACTTTTCCTGCATCCTTCTCATTTCTCTTTCCAATTTTTCCTCCACTTCTCTTATTTGATTTTTAAAGTCCTTCTTAAGGTCCTCTATGGCCTACAACCTGCTCATGATTTCCCCTGGGGCTTTTGGAGCAGGACTTCTGACCCCACAGTCCTTTTCCTGCTCTATGCCCCCAAAATAGGAGTCTAGGGTTGCATTTTTCTGTTTCCTTTGCCTTGGCATGTTGCCACTTAATTACTTGACTTTTGGGCTTGTTGCCACACTGTGGCTTTAAGGCCAGATAGAGGAATTTTCGTCCTGAACGTGTGGGGGGCAACTTCCATTTCTGGCAAGCTGTAAACCCACCCACGACTTCCACCCTAGATCACAATTCAGATCCAGGGAGGTTAAAGCAAGAGCGATTACCCCCCAAGACTGATCGCTGGATCTCCCCACGATTTGTAGGCTGGGAGCCAGAGCTGCGTCTGAAAACTACAAAATGGCGTGTCTCCTCAGCGGCTTCTAGCCCCCAGGGGAGGGAGCTGACGCATTCCCCAAATACAGGTCCCAAAGTCCATAGGACACTAACCTCTTACTTTGTCCTAGGCATGTCTATGTTGACAATTCTGGAGTCGCCACTGCTCCTGGTGTTCTGGGGTTCCTCCAGCTGGCTGCTGGCCCTGCCGCCCTGGGGCTAAAACCTCGGCTCACACGCACCTGGGCTCTGCTGGGCTCCGCTTCCTGAGCTCTTCGCATTGTGCGCTGCCGGCTCCCAGACCGCTGCACTGGTCCTTCCTGCAGGGCTGCTGGGCTGTCCTCAGCGGGAGGTTAGCTTCTCTGTGTCGTTCTGTGGGTGCTGGGGCTCCAGAAGTTGTTCAGAGTCCCCTTTTACACAGTTTGGGGGAAATCTGGCGCATAAGTGCTTGGATGAGCTGTTTTGATTTGCTCATCTTGGTTCGTCTAATCTATTTCTTTTTTAAAAGATGACTAAATGGGCAAGGAACAAGAAGGAAAATAAAGTTTTTCACTTTCTTGACTTTCATTAAGTTCCTTGAGGACAAAATATAATTCATTTTTTGCCTTAATGCCTCTGGAGCCCCAAACATAAAATAGGGAAACTTAGTAACTGTCTGCTTTTTTTTTTTTAAACAAATGCTTTATTAACTTTTGTTTTACATCATTCATTTCCGCCAGATTTTGAGTTACAATCATTTTCCCCCCGTTATTCCCCTACCCAACCTCCCAGAATAGCAGTCCCACAATATATCGCTTCCTCCAATCTGCTCTCTCCCATACCTTCTCCCATACCTTCTCCCATACCCCCATCGACTTTTCCATTAGAGGAAGGTGAGTCTTTGCATCCCAATGCCTGCACATCTTATCTCCCTATTACAAGCAAAAGAGTATTAATAATAGTATTTATATATATTTGAAACATTTTATGTTATGATTTCCTAATTTCAGATCCATTTCCTTCCTCCCTTGTCACCCATTCCTTCTTGGGTATATAAAGAATTCAGTATATGTTGTACATGTCTATGCACATTATCATAGAGATATTGTACAAGGCTGCTTATAATTCCCTCCCACTCATCCCACCCCCCACCTGGTCCATTCCCTACATGATCCTGTCCCTCTTCTATAGTGGGTACTTCTGACCTTCCTCACTCAAGGATGCCTTTCTATCCATCTTCTCTCATCCCCTTCCCCTATCCTGCTGCAGGTTGAGATATCCCATTTAGATGTATGTCATTTCTCCCTGAACCAGATTCAATGGATGTGGTTTTGCCTTTTCAGCCTTCTTATTCTCCCCCTCCCACCACTTCCCCTACATGAGATAGTTTACCCTAGCATGTCTCTCCCCATCTCCTCTTGCCACTTTCCTCTCTCACCTCATAATTTCATCCCTTGAGTACTCTCCCTTCCCAACAAAATCAACCTATGCCCTCTATCCATATATAACTGTAACCATATACACACACATTCACATATGTATTCATATGACCACACCCCCTTCTTCCATTATTTTCATAGTGGGAAGATATCATCAGTCACAGTTATTGCTTTTCCATATAGGAATGTAAATAGTTCAACTTTGATAAGTTCCTTTTGATTTCTTTTCCCTGATTACCTTCTCAGGCATCTCTTGCTTCTTGTGTCTGGATGTCAAATTTTCTATTCAACTCTGGTTTTTTCCTCAAGAATGCTTGAAAGTCCTCTATTCCACTGAATGACCATATTTTCCCCTGAAACAAAATACTCAGTTTTGCTGGGTAGGTGACCCTTGGGTTCATTCCCAGTTCTTTTGCCCTCTGGAATATCATATTCCATGCCCTTCGATCCCTCAGTGTAGAAGCTGCCAGGTCCTGGGCTATTCTGATTGTGTTTCCACAATATTGAAATTGTTTCTTCCTGGCTGCTTGTAGTATTTTCTCCTTGATCTGGGGATTCTGGAACCTGGCTATAATATTCCTGGGAGTTTTCTTTTTGGGATCTTTTTCAGGAGGTGATCTGTGGATTCTTTCAACCTCTATTTTGCCCTCTGGATCTAAAACATCAGGGCAGTTTTCCTTGAGAATTTCTTGAAGGGTGATTTCTAGGTTCTTTCCTTGATCATGGCTTTCAGGTAGTCCAATAATTTTTAAATTGTCTCTCCTGGATCTATTTTCCAGGTCAGTGGTTTTTCCCATGAGATATTTCACATTGCCTTCTAATCTTTCATTTGTTTGGATCTGCTTAACAGCATCTTGATTTCTCATAAAGTCATTAGCTTCCATTTGCTCCAGTCTAACTCTGAAGGAATGAATCTCCTCAGTGAACTTTTGAGATTCTTTTTCCATCTGGCAAATTCGACTTTTTAAGGCATTCTCCTCATTGCCCTTTTGGGCCTCCTTTGCCATTTGAGTTAGTCTATTTTTTAAGGTGTTGTTTTCCTCAGTCAGGCTGTTGACCCTCATTTCATACTTTTCCTGCATCCTTCTCATTTCTCTTTCCAATTTTTCCTCCACTTCTCTTATTTGATTTTTAAAGTCCTTCTTAAGGTCCTCTATGGCCTACAACCTGCTCATGATTTCCCCTGGGGCTTTTGGAGCAGGACTTCTGACCCCACAGTCCTTTTCCTGCTCTATGCCCCCAAAATAGGAGTCTAGGGTTGCATTTTTCTGTTTCCTTTGCCTTGGCATGTTGCCACTTGATTACCTGACTTTTGGGCTTGTTGCCACACTATGGCTTTGCTGACAGATAGGAGAATTTTCGTCTGGAAAGCGTGGGAGGGCAACTTCCATTTCTGGCAAGCCGTAAACCCACCCACGACTTCCACCCTAGATCACAATCCAGATCCAGGGAGGTTAAAGCAAGAGCGATTAACCCCCCAAGACTGATCACTGGATCTCCCTACAATTAATTGCAGGCCAGGAGCTGGAGCTGCCTCTGAAAACTACAAAATGGCGTGTCTCCTCAGGGGCTTCCAGCCCTCAGGGGAGGGAGCCGATGCATTCCCCCAAATACAGGTCCCAAAGTCCATAGGACACTAACCTCTTACTTTGTCCTAGGCATGTCTATGTTGATAATTCTGGAGTCGCCACGGCTGCTGATGTTCTGGGGTTCCTCCAGCCAGCTGCTGGCCCTGCTGCCCTGGGGCTAAAACCTCGGCTCACACGGACCTGGGCTCTGCTAGGCTCCGCTTCCTGAGCTCTGCGCGTTGCGCGCTGCCGGCTCCCAGACCGCCGCTCTGGTCCTTCCTGCAGGGCTGCTGGGCTGTCCTCAGCGGGAGGTTAGCTTCTCTGTGTTGTTCTGTGGATGCTGGGGCTCCAGAAGTTGTTCAGAGTCCCCTTTTACATAGTTTGGGGGGAATCTGGCGGCATAGTGGCTTGGATGAGCTGTTTCTACTCCGCCATCTTGGCTCCGCCCCCTAATCTATTTCTTTTTAAAAGATGACTAAATGGGTAGGGAACAAGAAGGAAAATAAAGTTTTTCAGTTTCTTGACTTTCACTAAGTTCCTTGAGGACAAAGACAATTCATTTTTTGCCTTAATGCCTCTGGAGCCCCAAACATAAATAGGAAACTTAGTAACTGTCTGCTTTTTAACTGACATTATATGGGTGAGGAAAGGAAAACCAGGTATAGCAGTCTCCCTCCCTAATCTAAGAGCAAATTTCAAAGAAGTCAGAACAAGTGCTAGTAAAATGTTATGGTACAAAATTGTACAGTGAAAATTTAAATAAAGAGATAATGTTATAAGAACAAAATTCTCATGATAATTTCAACCAAGTAAAGAGACCAATATAAATATACAAAGAACTCATTGACCAATCTGCATTAAACATACAGTGAAAATTATGGAAACAAGCACAAAGAACAGAAGATAAATTATAAGTGGTAAATAAAGTGCAATACAAGTTAATATTGGGTATAAACATGTAACAAGAAAAAAAAAAGGCTGAAGGATAGATACACTGAGGCCAAGAAGATGATCAAGAAAAGAATATGACCACTGTTCAAGTAGATGACAATGAATAATTTATAAATCAGTCCCATCATCCACTTCCTCCACTCCTATTCATGAACCATTAATATAGCTGAAAAAAGTCTCACAATTAACAAATTACAAACTTCATCTGGTCCTTCACTACAGCAAGACAGGCCTTTTATCCCTCTTGTAATTGATTTCCTATCTCACTCACTGAAGTTACTTAAAATCTTCTCTTCCCTCCTCAATCCTCCCACAGCTCCTCCCCCAACCTGAGGGCTTTGCCTCTTACTTTACCCAAAAAAAAAAAAAAAAAAGTCTATTAAACAATTCAAAATGAGCTCCCTTCTCTCCCATTCTCTTAAACTTCAAAATGTCTTGACATCATTTTCCACTCTGCTCAAGACTATGACAAAAAAAGAGGCCAAAAGTAACCCACGTAAGGATGCCCTCAATCCTACTCCCTTTCATCTTCTCCAAGGACCATCCCCTCAATCAAAAATTTCTCAACAATTCAACTTCTCCCAAATAACAATTTTCTTTCCTGCAGTCTTTAAACATTCCAGTCTTCCTTATCTTTAAAACACCCTCACTAAACCCTTATCTTCTCTAACTCAGTCATCCTCTCTCTCTTCCCTTTCTCATACAAACTCCTAGAAAAAGCAGACTATACTCATTGCTTTCATTTCCTCTCCTTTCTCACTCTCCTTTGCTGCCGGATCTCTTCTTTGCCAAATCCAATGGACTTTTCTCAATCCACATTCATCTTGAATTGTCTGCAGCCTCTGAAATGGTTGATCACTCTCCTCTCCTTGATTCTCTTTTCTTTAGGTTTTCTGAACACCACTACCTTCTGGTTTTCCTCCTATCAGACCACTCCATCTCAGTTTCTTTTACTGGAACCTCATCTAGGAAGAGGATCTAACTGTAGGTGCCCCCACATGGCTCTGTCTCCATCTATTCAATAGCGGACTTCATCAGTTCCCATGAATTTAATTACCATCTCTTAAACCGACAATTTTCAAATCTACCTATCCTGTCCTGCCCTCTCTCCTGACTTTATCATATCTCTAACTGCCTTTCACACATCTCAAACTAGATTCCAGTAAAAACCGTAAACTCAACATGTCCAAAACTGAATTAATTACCTTTTACCCTGAATCCTCTTCCCCTACCACTCCCACCTTCCTGAAACTTCTCTTCTGCTGTTGAAGGAACACCCTCCTAGACCTCCAGGCTTAGAACCTAAGTGTCATCCCTAAGGCCTCACCTGTCAAGTTCAACTTTGCAACATATCTCAAATATACCTCCTCCTCACTTCTTATATTGCAACAATCCTGGTACAAGCCTTCACCTCCTTTTTGGACTATTGCAATAACCTACTGGTAAATCTGCCTGCCTTAAGTCTCTCTGTACTCTAATACATCCTCCATTCAGTTGCCAAAGGGACCTTTCTAAAAGCAAACATTGTTTTGTGGTGAACACATCACTCTCCCTAACTCAATAAACTCCAATGGTTCTCTATCACCTCCAAAATACAAAATCCTGTTTGTTGTTTGAAGTCCTAAAAAACCTCTCCCCCTACTTTCCCATCTTCTTATACCGTCTTCCTGACACCAGCCTCCTTGCTGTTCCATAATCCAGATACTCCATTTTTCAGCTCTGGGCATTTACTCTGAGTGTCTTCCGTGTGAGGAATGCTCTCCCCCTCTTCATCTCCACTTCTTGGTTTCCTTCAAATCCCAATTAAATCCCATCTTCTATGGGAAGCCTTTTCCAGGATACACAGTGGGGCTCCTCTTCATTATAGCACCTTACCTCTTTGAACTATTTCTTATTTATCTTGAATATAGCTTGTTTATACACATTTGTTTGCTTGTTGCTCCCCCCATTAGATAGGGAACTCCTCTGAGGTCAGGAACTGTCTTTTGCCTCGTTTGTATCCCCAGCTATTACCTCAGTGCCTGGTATATAGCAGGTGTTTAATAAATGCTTACAGACTGATTGATTGAATAACTTTATATCGAGTTCCAAATTGCATCACTCAACTGATACAGGTCTTTCCAAAGTTACCAATGACCTCTTGAGTACCAAATCTAATGCTCTTTTCTCAGTCTTCATCTTTCTCAACAGACTTGCTGCATTTGAACCTGTTAACCACCATAGTAGGAATAAGTTTGTTAACATAACAAATGTCATTCTGTTCTACATCTCCATTTTGTCTTGAATTGTGATTTAATTTTTTCTATATCAGATTTTTTTATATGCTGCTTTTCAGTAAGATAAAGCATCGATGTGGTACAGCTTGATAAACAGATCTATGCTATCAAACAACTGGCAAACATGTTTATATTCCTAAAACAATTTGATAAAATATACAAGAACCTTCTGAATAAGAAACACCAATAATGAAAAATCATCCTTGGGGGGGAGGGGGGAGCAGAGTCAAGATGGCAACATGAAAGCAGGAAAACTCCTTAAGCTACCCCCATAACCACCTCAGATACCTATAAAATATGACTCTAAAAAAAAATAAACAGAACCCACAAAGGAAGAAACAAATCTCCCACTGAAGGCAGCCTGACAGGTCTACAGGAAGGGTCCATCACAGTGCACTGGGAGCAGAGCACAGTCTCCATCAAGCTGCAAGGTTTTTCACCTCTGGGCACTACAAACAGCCATGGCTGGAGCAGACTTCAGGAAAGTGAATCACCAGCAGCTATGGTGGTTTCCAGACTTATCAACCCATAAATGCCAAAGAGCAAGTAAAAGGTTGGTGTAGAACTCTGTTTGAATTGGGGGGTGGGGGGCGTCCAGGGGTGAAAAGCTATAGAGGCACGGCAACTGTGTAGCTGCCACCACATGGCTGCTTCAGAGCTCCTGGCCTGCAGATCATAGGGAGAACAAACGATCATTCAGAGGGTAATCGCTCTTGCTTTAACCTGCTTGGATCTGGATAGCTTGGGTGGAGGTCCTAAGGTGTGTTGGCCAGTGGGCCAGAGATTGTGGGGGCTGCAGAGAGGGCACCCAACTAATAGCTCTGGCAGCTGCAAAAACCCCAGCGATTTGGGACAAAGCTCTCCTCTCTGGAAGCAGAGTTCTACTGTGGCAAAAAGCTCAGTCAAGTAATTGACTAGCAACATGAGTAAGCAGAGGAAGCAAAGCAGGCACAGCAATCAAACCTTAGATTCCTTTTTTGGGGACAAAAAGGATCAAAGCACAAACACCTCAGGTAAGTACTAATCCAAAATCACATTAAGCAAATTAGGTAATAAACCACAAATCAGAATTTGGATTTAACCAGCCCTTAAACAGAACTTTAAGAATCCCAACAGAGGCTAAAGTCACCAGTCAGCTCCTAGGTCAAGACTAAGACAGATTCCTGTATTCCCTGAACTCAAGACTTGAGCATGCTGTGTTGCAGAGCAGTGCTGACTTAACAGGCACCACCTCAGAAGAAAGACACACATATGGCCTTCAACTGGGCTGAGAAGGAGTTCTGTCATGAGAATAATTATGAGACAGGCTTAAGGGACCTTTAGGAATCCAGCTAGAGATTTATTTCTAGATATGTTGATGTTTGTTCTGCTAAATACATAATAAAAATTTGATTTACATGCACTGATGAGAGTAAGTCTGTTTAAGTGATCTGTAGTGCTAACTGGCATAAATAAAGGTAAATCAACTTAGTTCACAACATACTTTACAACTACCTGCACCTGCTTTCCTCTATAGGTTTTCATGGCACTACTTTTTCTGGTTCACCTCCTACCTGTCTGACCATTCTTTTTCATCCTTCTTCGCTGGTTTATATTTATTGTACCCTCTAACTATGGCTATTCCCCAAAGTTCTATCGTGGACCTTCTTCTCCCTCCACATTCTCTTGGTAACCTCATTCACTCCCATGGATTTAACTATCATCTGTTTGTAAATGACTCCTAGACTTATGTATCTAACCCCCAATCTCTCTCCTGAGCTTTTAGTCACCTATCACCAATGGCCTACTGGACATTTCAAACTAGATGTCACAGAGGCTTCTAAAACTGAACTCCTTATTTTTCCTATATCTGTCTGAGGCACTGCCATCTCTCCAGTCTCCCAGGTTTCATAACTTCAATATTCCCCTAGATTCCATACCCTTCCTCAGTCCATGTGATCACTCACTTACCAAATCTTCTATGTGTTACCTTTCACAAATTCAAACTTCTCACTACTCACCCAGTTAACATCACTTCTACCGTTATCTAGTTACTCAGCACCTCTTGCCTACATCATTACACTGGCTTCCTAACTGGCATCTCTGTCTAAGGTCTCTCACCACTCCAGTCCATTCTACACACTGTTCTCCAAGTAACTTTCCTTATTGCATAGAATCTACCATGTGATTCTTTTATTTGACCAACTCCAGCAGCTACCAATTTTCCAAAGAAAAAATACATATTCTTCTCTTAAGCTTTTAGTGCTCTACACAACCTGGCCATAGTCTACCTTTCCAGCCTCACATATATGACTCCCCTCCCCACTCTACAATCCATCTAAACTGGCCTTCTGTTTCTTATACATGACAGACATTCCATTTCTAGTTTCTATGCCTTAGCACTAGCCATCACCAATGCTTAGAATGCACTTCCCTCCTTATCTACACCCCAAATTTCCAAGTCAGCTCAGGCATCATTTTCCAATTAAAACCTTCCTTGATTCTCTACAACTATTAATGGCCTTTGTTCCCAAACAATTTTGCATAATTATTTTGTATATATTTGGATTGACTAACTTTATATCCATGTTGCTTATATCTATATATGTACTTATCTCTACCCCTGGATCACTCCCTTGTTGTGGCAGAGGGGCTTATGTAGATCAATGAAACTATGAAACTATGCTATGCCATGCAAGGTTCCCCAAGATAGATAGGCTATAGTGGAGGGTTCTGACAAAAGGTGATCCACTGGAAAAGGAAATGGAAAACCACTCCAGTATCTTTGCCAAGAAAACCCCACAGATAGTACTAAAATAATAAAAGAGATGACATCAGAAGATGAGCTACTCAGGTAGTAAGGTGTCCAATATGCTGCTGGGGAAGAGTGGGAGACAACTAGTTCCAGTAATAAAGAAGTGCTTGGGCCAAAGCCAAAAGGAAGCTCATCTTGTGGATGTGTCTGGTGACAAAAGGGAAGTTCAAGTTGTAAAGATCACGACTGCACAGGGACCTGGAATATAACATCTGTGAAGCTAGGTAAACTGGGTGTGGTTTAGGAAAAAAAAGAGAGATGGAAAGATTAAACATCAATAACTTGGGTGTTAGTGAACATAAATGGATGGGAATGGGTGAATTTAATTCAGATGATCACTACATATACTTCTGTGGGTAAGAATCTCTTAGAAGAAATGGAACAACCCTCAGGGTCAATAAAAGAGTGAGAAACACGGTATTGGTGTATAAATCTCAAAAACAGCAGAATATGTTCAAATTCAAGACAAACCATTCAACATCACAGTAATACAAGTCTATGCTCTAACCACTGATGCCAGAGAGGCCAAAGTTTATCAGTTCCATGAAAACCTACAATTTCTTCTAGAAATAACACTTTAAAAAAAATGTCATTAGTCATAGGGAATTAGAATGTTAAACCAGGAAATCAGAAGATAATTAGACTAAAAGATGAGTTTAAAACGAAGAGTCAAAATGAAGCAGGGGAGTAACTAATAAAGTTCTGTCAAGATAATTCTTTAGTTGTAATACCCTTTTTCAACAATCTAAAAGGCTATTCTACACATGGACATCACTAAATGGTCAATACTGAAATCAGAATGATTATATACTTTGTAGCCAAAGGTGGAGCTCTTTACAGTCAGTTAAAACAAGACCTGAAGCTAACTCTGGCTAAGATCATGAGCTTCTTATTGCAAAATTCTGACTTAAATTAAATAGGAAAACCATCAGACCTTATAGGTATAAACTAAATAAGATCCCTTATGAATATGAAGTGAAAGATGATTAGATCTAGTAGATAGAATACCTGGATAACTATGGGCAGAGGTTCACAATACTGAACAGGAAGCAGCAATAAAAAACATTCCAATGCAAATAAAAGCAAGCAAAGAAAGCAAAATGACTACCACATGAGGTTTGATAAATAACTGAGGAAAGAAGAAAAGGGAAAGGGAAAGTTATATCCAACTGAATGCAGGATTCCAGAGCGTAGTAAGGAGAGAAGATTTTCTTAAACGACCAATGCAAAGAAATAAGAGAAAACAACAGAATGAGAAAGACAAGAGATCTCCTCAAGGAAATTAGAGATATCAAGGTAAAGTATCATGCAAAAATGGTAGGGATCTAAAAGAAGCAGCAGAGATTAAGAAGAGGTGGCAAGAATACACAAAAGAAGTATACAAGAAAAATCTTAACATGACCAATAACGATAACGATGTGCTTACTGATCAAGAACCAAACTTCCTAGAGAAGGAAGTCAAGTGGGCCTTAGGAAGGACTGTTAACAATAACACTAGTGGAGGTGATAGAATTCTAGTTGAGCTATTAAAATCTAAAAGATGATACTGTTGAAGTGCTATACTCAATATGCCAGCAAACCTGGAAATCTTACTTTATTGGAAAAGATCAGTTTATGCTCCAATCTTAAAGGAGAGCAATGCCAAAAAATGTTTAAATTACTGAACAACTGCAGTCATTTCACATGTCAAGGTTAGGCTTAAGCAATATGTGAACCAAGAATTACCAGAAAAACAGGCTGGTTTTAGAAGAGGCAGACGATCCGGATTATGGCCAAGATCTGCAGGATTATGGAGAAAGTTCCAGAAAAACTTTTACTTTTTTTTTTTTGGAGGGCAGGTAGGGTTAAGTGACTTGCCCAAGGTCACACGGCTAGTTTTGTGTATGTGTTAAGTGTCTGAGGCCAGATTTGAACCCAGGTCCTCCTGACTCCAGGGCCGGTGCTCTACTCACTGCTCCACCTAGCTGCCCCAACACATCTACTTCTTCATTAGCTACACTCAAGCCTTTGACTGTGGACAACAAAACATGGCAAGTCCTCAAAGCACTGGAATACCAGATCCTATCACCTGTCACCTGAAGAACCTGTATGGGGGGCAAAAAGCAACAGTTAAAACCAACCATGCAACAACTGATTGGTTTAAGATTGGAAAAGGAGTATGACAAGGCTGCATGTTGTCATTTCATTTAACTTATATACAAAGCCTATCATACAGAATACTAGGCTGGATGAATCAAAAGTCAGAGGCTGTTGGGAGAAATATATCAACAATTTTAGACATGTAAATGACACCACTCTGATGAGAGAAAATGAAGAACAATTAAGAAGCCATTTGATGAGGGTAAAAGAAAAGTGTAAAAAAAGGTGGCTTAAACCTTAATATCAAATAAAGTAAGATCTTGTCGACTGGTCCCACCAATTCCTGGCAAATAGAGGAAGAAAGAGAAGCAGCATCCGATTTTATATTCTTGAGCTCAAACATCACTGCAGATGGTGATTGCAGCCATGGAATTAAAAGATGTTTGCTCCTTGGAAGGAAAGCTATAGCAAAGCTGCACAGCATGCTAAAAAGCAGAAACATCACCTTGTTGACAAAGTTCATCATGGCAAGAGTGCTTTTTTGGTTTACCCATTCTTCCAGACAACTTTCTAACTTTGAATTTAATGTTAAACCTGGGCTCTGACACACTTCTGGATAGGAGGTTTGGTTTGGTCCTGTTGCTGCTTTCTTGGAGTACTGAGTGTTTTCATTCCAGGATCTGAGGGACAGTCTTTCAATATTCCCAAAGAGATCTGATATATAACAAAGTCAGACTGCTGTCCCTCTGGTCTGAGCTCTGCAAGTTCCTCACCTGGGTTTTAGTCTGTACAAGAGTAGACTACTGCTGAGCTCTATGACCATCAGCCACCTAGAAAGCTCTGTTGGTTCAAAGTGACAGAATTATATACTGGCCTTTGATCTGAGATAGCTATCCTGATCATTCCCTTATAGGCTGGGCTAGATTCTGAGAATGAGACCACACTTTGTACCTACGGTGTGATCCGTAGCAATGCTGCTGCTACTGCTGGCTTCTGCATTTATTCCTTTCTTGGGATACTACCCAGGGCCTCCCTTATCACTCCACCCCGGACCCGACACTGGGTAAGAGACAACAAAACTGCCATTTGGCACTTGTTCCCGTCATAGTGCCCTGGTATGGGGCTTCGAGTACCCCAGTATGGGTCTGGGACCTCCTTCTGTGGTGATGTTCAGTTTCTCTCTCTCTAGGCTCTGGAGGAGTCCATACACTACATACTCCTGCCCCAGCCATGTCACAGTGTCTGCAGAACTCTTGGTCTGTCTCTATATGTCAACCTGGAATAGACAAAGGACTCTCTGTAACACTTTTTTAATATCTCCCTCTGACCTATCTTATAAATCTGAAGGAATTGTAGATGGAAGTTCAGTTAGGATACTTCCTTCTACTCTGCCATCTTAGCTCTGATCCCCCTTCTCTCTTCCAATGAAATGCTTTTATTGATTTGCACTGGCTTCTATTACCAAGCCAATAACTAAGCATTTCTTTCACAGAAGCAGAGATTTTGATCTCCAGATTCACACAGGCTTAGAATTAGAAGCTTGTACAGTACTAGAAAATACAATCCTCAAAGATGTACCCAAGACCATGAGGATCTAGTGCTAGCTGGAACACATCATCTAAGAGTGAGCTGCTGCTAGTTTTCCCACCTACCTCATTCATCATTTTAACCATCAAACCTTTCAACGACACTACCCTATTATACTCTAGACAAGGACCAAACCAAAATAATTCAAAGTCTTTGACAAAGGAAACCAAATCTACATTAGTTACTTCTGTTTCTCCCAACTCCTTACCCAATACCTTCTAATTTCTCCAAATAAATTGGCTTATCTCTAATAACTCTAATGAGTATTCTCTATGCCTGTAATACCATTCCCCTCCACTCACTATCAATGTTCCACAATAGTTTTTTGGCTTTACTGGCTTTAAATTCCAAAGTTCTGTCAGATCTTACACCAAACAAGATATAGAGAACATTATGAAATGCAAAATGGATTATTTCAATTACATTAAATTTAAAAGGTTTTTTTCCCCCCACAAAAAAGCCAATGCAACCAAGATTAGGAGAAACAGAAACTTGGGAAACAACTTTTATAGCCAGTATCTCTGATAAAGGCCTCATTTCTAAAATATATAGAGAACTGAGTCAAATCTGTAAGAATACAAGTCATTCCCCAAGTGATAAAGGGTCAAAGGATATGAACAGGCAGTTTTCAGAGGAAGAAATTAAAGCTATCTAGTCATGTGGAAAAAATGCTCTAAATCACTACAGATTAGAGAAATGTAAATTAAAATACTTATCAGATTGGCTAACATAACAAAACAGGAAAATGATATATGTTGGAGAAGATGTGGGAAAACTGGAACATTAATGCATTGTTAGTGGAGTTGTGAACTGACTCAACTGTTCTGGAGAGCAATTTGGAACTATGCCCAAAGGGCTATAAAACTATTTTTATCTTTCAATCCAGCAATACCACTTCTAAGTCCATATCCCAAAGGGATCATAAAAAAAGGGAAAAGGATCCACAGGTACAAAAATATTATAGCAGTTCTTTTTGTGGAGGCAAAGAATTGGAAATTGAGGGGATGCCAATCATTTGGGAAATAGTTGAAAAAGTAGTGAATGTAATGGAATACTATTGTTCCATAAGAAATAATAAGCAGGCAGATTTCAGAAAAATCTGGAAAGACTTGCATGAACTGATGCTAAGAGAAGTGAGCATACCCAGGAAAACATTGTACACACACATTAACAGCAACACTGTGCAATGACCAACTTTGAAAGACTTAGCTCTTCTCAGCAATTCAATGATCTAAGACAATTCCAAAAGACTCATGATGAAAATGCTATCCACATCCAGATAAAGAACTATGGAATCTGAATGCAGATCATAGTTTTTCACTTTGGTTCTAATTCTTCTTTACAACATGATTAGTGTGGAAATATGTTTAATATGATTGTACATGTATGGCCTATATCAGATTGCATGCCACCTTGGGGGTGAAGGAGGGGAAGAATATTTAGAACTCAAAATCTTACAGAAACAAAAGTTAAAAACTAAAAACAAATATAATTTCTAAAAAATTCTAAAGTTATCAACACTTCTCTGTTGGGGGTCAAAGTGAGATAGTATAGGAACAAAATATTTTAGTTTTTCCTTTTTCTAATTAAAAAAAATCTAAAGATGGCTTTTGCCTTGATACAAGAAGAATACTCTGTCTTCTGAAAGTTCACAACCTCCTAAAAGTAGGTAAAATACTCAAATAGGGAAATGATGGAAAATAAGTTTAAAAAAAAAACATGTGAAAATAAAATGTATTTTATTATTATTTAAATAAATCCCAATGAAGCTTCAAATTAATATACTACTGAATTATACTAAGAAAACCTAGAAATGTTTAAACTCTTGGTTTATCTCAGTTTGATACCTTCCTTACGTATCAAATTTCTTGGGTTCTGTATATAATGGGCTAACTCAAATATGACACAATGAAAAGGTAGTAAGGCAGTAAGTACAAAGGAACTGGACAAAGGGAATGTTTCCTTTAGCACTGGAATCTACTATATGTCTGGGCCAACCTTAGAGAAGTCTAATAGCAGAAATTTAAATATTAGAAAGCAAGAAGAGTCTTAACCTTTCCTACAAACTCAGCTCATAATACAAAGAGACTTGATGGCTAGTGTGTAAAGTGAAGAAAAAGTACTAAAAGGAGAGGAAAGAAGGCACTAAAGAAAAACTTTTCACTCTTCACTTTGGCAGTTGGCTTTAGGCTAATAGTACCTCCCTTATAAGCTGCACCCAGTAGTTCTACACATTACCCTAGTTATACTATCATTCTTTTACACTTCCAAATTTATACCTTACAAGAGTTAATATTCTACAAAACATAAACAGTAGTAGTTTAAAAAGTTAGACACTGCTTTTCTCCCTATCCCTTTTCTATTAACCAATCTAAAATTCATTTTCCCAGATCTCATGGTTTTCTTAAATACATTTTTTACATCCTATTTTTACATCCCTAGCTCTTGCCTCATCTATTTCATATAGCACCAGACTAATAAGAAATGAGAGAGAATGGGGAAATAAGAAACTAAGTATATTTTTATTACTGGTACAGTGATGCATATATTCCTTCCACCTACCTAGGTTACATATAATAGAGCTAAAAAGTAGAGGAGGATGGACTTGTGTCTATGGTGGGTAGGGTGAAGGGCCATGGACCCCCAAGGACCCCACCCTGTTGGTTTTGTTGCCTGAGCCCCTCAGGACTTAGAAGCAGGGGATGGAGCAGTGTGAGGGGAAGGACACCCTGCTCCCCCCAAGAGAACTTTATTTGGACATTTTTTGTTTTGGATTGAAGAGATGCACTTGAATGTACTTTCTGTTTGCTTAAGGCCAGGTGGCCACATTGGTAATGGCATGTTACCTCATGTATCTTGCTAATTCAAATGTAAACCACCTAAACTATGGGCATGAAAAATCTTGGGGCCAAAAGTAATGGGAATTTATGTTGTTACCTCTTTCTAAGATTGTATTGTGTAAGATCTTCCCTGCCCCTAGGCCCTTGGATAGGCTTAAGTGCACCTGAAGCCTGTGGCTGGAGGCTTGTTTTTCCGGGGAAATACTTTGTGATTGGGCAGTGGGGTCAAGAGGATTGTTACATTCTCTGAATCAGGAGAAGGCTATATAAACCCTGATGGGGGCTCACTTTGAGAAGTGTTGTGTGATTTGACCAGATGAGACACCAGGCAGCTGTTGAGAGTCCCCTGGCTTTGAAAAACCCACATGTTGATGCTTCCCTCTCTGGTAACTGACTAGGTATGGATGTAATGGTTGGACAGTTGGAGGCCTATCTGCTGAAATGTTTCTCTGTCTTGTAACTTCTGCTTTTAACCTGTCTGTATACTCTGAAGTTCGGGGTGCTGACTTTTTCCCCTGAACTAAGTAAATTATATGTTTGATTAATTAAAGCAAGATTGTTAACCCATTTTGAGTTGCTTTCCTTTAGAAAAGCAGATCTAAGAACCTGTGTTGGCAGCCACCCTGGGGTCACTGGGGTGCTTGCTGCTACAGACTGCCAAAGCATAAAGTATGGAAGAGTAAAAAGCACCAAGTTTCCTTTACTGGCATATCATACATATGACATCTTTTAAAAGTGAATGTTCCCCAAGAATCTATTTACTCTCTCACCAGGTTCCATGGGTTCAATTAGTATCTCTATGCAGATGACTCTAAGATCTATATACCCAATCCCTGTTTCCCCTCAATTTCAATCACCAATTGCCTACTGGACAGCTATTTCAGAGACTTTCCCCCTAAACACATCCCTATTCCAATCTTTCATATTATTTTCTCAAAGTTACTACCATTCTTCTAATAGCATCCTACACTCATATCCTCAATGTTAACCTCAACTCCTCATTCTCCTTTATTCCTTCACCTCGACCTCACAGAATCCTTCTCACACTTTTAAGAAACAGATCACATCACCTTTGCCTGTCAGTGCCCCCTCCAAACACCCTTTATTATGTTGCATATACTTATATATTTACTCATCTCTCAAATTTAACCATTTAAGCTTCTTGATTGTTTCCTTCTTTGTAGTGATATCCCTAGGACCTAGCACACAGAAAGCAACTTAATAAATGGCTGTTGATTGATGCATATTTATTGTGTGAACCAGGCAAAAAATAGCTAGACTGAAATACATTAGGAGACCTGGCCCTCCTCTAGTTTCTGTGGAGTAGCCAGAGCTGTCTAGGAGTTTGGCCTAGCTCAATTCAAAAGTAACGTACCAAAGGCTTAACAAAACTGAAAGTGTCTCTCCTTTCAGGGAAGGACAAGAGCCAAGAAACTGGCCTAGCCAAGGAACTGAGAAGAAAACTACTCTGGCACCTTCAGAGAAGACAAGCAGCCTTCAAGAAGCAACAGTATGTTGAAAGGAACTACCTTGAGGCCATGTCTTCCAACACAAACAGCCCTGATACCCTCCAAGCCACCAGTCTCCAGGCTGACAGCTTCCTAGCTAGGCCTTACACAGACCCAGAGCCCCAGAACCTGAGCATTTCAGCAGAAATACATGAACTCTGTTAAGATCTTAATGCACTATGTGTCCAAGTTGTAATTTAAATTGAAAACCAATTTCTAGTTCTCTTCCCTTAACTTCCAAACTGAGCAGAGTACCAGAGAGGCAGTCACAATGTAGTGGAGAGAAAGAGATGGTCTCAGAACCAGTTAGGGTCAAGGGTTTAAAAGTCCTATATCTTACTCATATTGGCTGTGTAACCCTGGGTAAGACCCTTTGCCCCAGGTAACTCTCTAAGACCTTAAGTTGCCAAAGTGCCAATACACACTGATAGAAGGAGTTTTCTCATCTGGGAATTCTCTATACCAATTAAATAATAGGTCCAGTTCCTATCCCAATCCTAAAATATCATATGTATTTCCAGGGGAAGGCATTCTAAGCCAGTCATTTTCAAATGGTATGACACAAACCTAAGATTTACACTTGCTATCCAATACTCAATTCTCCCAGTTCTCCCATGTCACACTGAGAGGGACACAAAAATAAATAAAACTATGTAAATAATGAATAAACAAATAAAATAAATAAATGAGTTGTTGAAAAACACTACTGTATATATGGAGGGGTTAATAATCTGTGTGGTAAAATCACAGATCCTTTAGAATGCAAATATGCAACAGAAAGGTAAACATAAATCATAAGTCATTTATCTGACACAAAACTGAATGGGCAAAAAAAAATCTACATTCTCTCCTCTAAAAAATTTAGGCCACCATATTTTCTTTTCAACTTATTTGGGGACACATTTACACATTATGTAATTATAGTAATTTACATTAAACTTACATATTAATAGTCCAAAACCACAAAATTAATTAATTCCCCACCACCTTCCAAGTGGCCACTGTGACCAAGAAACAAACCACCAACAATGAAATGATGATCTTCTCCATCCTGAGCTGAGTTGGTCCTCAATTTACATATATAATACATCTACAATACCTGGACCAGTATGCCATGGGTATTTCTTTCATTTGTGTAAAAATTCAGCTTAGTAAAACCTTCCAGGGTTTGCCCTCTACTTTGGGAATCCAGTATCACAGCTATGTCATGATGTGACATAAAAGTAGAACTTTAGCTGAAGTACAATACCAATAATGGCTCACATAAGACAAATACTATAAAAGATCAAGTACATGAATACCCACAAAAGGACCAATAACATATTAAGATTGAGAGACATTGGCTTAACAGCCCAAATGATAGTGCGAGTACAGGGGTAGGGAATCTGCAGTCTTAAGGCCTGTGAAGTTTGGATTCGGTCAAAGGACAACACTTGAGGACCTAGAGAGCCACATGTGGCAGGTTCCCCACCCATGTGTTAACATATACAAAATATCTGAAGAACCAAAGAAAGTCCTCTAGCACATGGGGTAGATGTCTATAAAAGTTTTATTTAAAGAGGCGTAAAAGGTCATGGGTAAAAAGGCTCTGACTTAGCTTATACCCAACTAGTAAATAGCAGAGATGAAATTCACAGATATCATGCCTATGAAGTTCACAATACTTATCAAAATCTGATTACATGAACACCCATGAAATTATCACAAGTATCAACTGCAGCATGTAATAACTAAATCCAAGCCCAATATTTAGGGCTTCCAGAATCCTGTATTAAAGAGCACTGAGTCAGTTTTTCTGGATTTTTCTTGCAAGGTGGTTCTGCATACAAAATCTGGCTAAGAATTCAAGAACATAAACAAAATTGCCCCCAAAAAGTGAAAATGAAAAAAAGCTAAAAACATGTATAAAAAACTATCCTAATAATAATCTAGTGAAACAGCTAATATAGGAATTTACTATCTCCATTTTATAAATAATGAAACTTGGGCTCAGTCAATGAGTATCAGAGATAGAACAGACAGCCAGATCTCCTGCCTACAAGTCTAATGCTCATTTTCCTATACTATAATCTATACCTATCAAAATCTGATTAGTCTCAAATGAAAAATGTTATATTTTGCCAAATAACATATTTTATTTCCTAAAAATGGAAATTCTAAGTACTACAAATAATTCATTTTACTCCATAGGAAAGTTTTTAAAATAGGTATTATTGTCCATCAACATTCTTCCAGATATACTATATGACTTTAAATCTTGGGAAAAAAAATTTTTTTAATTACAGGCTACCAAAAGGACAATGGAAAAAAGTCCCAATCCCCTAACTAAGTTATAGTTTATCATAATTTGCTATGATAATCAACATAAAAGAAGCAAAAAAGGATATCATCTAGAAAAAAATACAATCAAAAAAGGAGGTACATTTGTCACATAACAAAAGTGAGGGAAGGACAGATAAATGCTGCTGTATTACCCCATGGAATGTTAAAGGAACGATCCTAAGAGGCCTCTGACACATTGTATAGATCTATGTGACAACATGGACAACAACTGCACAGAATGAAAAGACATGATAGGTTATAATCAAAAGGAGAAGGTACTCACATCAGTGAGATCATCAATCTACCAGATTTACTTTGTAATTTCATTAAGATTAGTAGTTTAATACTGGGGAATAGATAATGGTATTTGTAACTTTCCAAGAAATGGTCTAAAGTCTAAAATAAAAAACAAATTTAGAATTAAATCTTGTACTTCAATAGTTTAGGGAATTTTGCTGTTATGGGTATACCTCTCCCCTCTAGTTGACATAAACAGCAACCTCTTTAAATCTTAGTATAGTCTTCCAGGGCTACTGTGGCCAAAAGATTCATAATCACAACACCTTCTATTGCTCTATTTGCTTACTTCTTATTCTGTTTCATACTCTGTATGGTGACACCAGATACTGGCAATAAAATCTGGGGATAAAGTTTCTTCTACAAACTTAGCTAGATGGATCCTGAGAAAAAAAGACACAGTCTGACACCATAACCAAACTCAGGAAGGACTTTACCAGGGTTTGCAACACTAATGGTCTTCAAAAATCCAACATGAGGAAGTTCTAAACTTGATTGTTATCTCCAGAAATAAAAATAAAAGGACTACCAATTTTTTTTGTACTATATAAATGGTTAATTAGTAGAAAAATATGACAAGCAGAATCTGGATTTTCCTCAAGCATAAGACTATAAATTATAAAAAGCATTACAGAATCTCTAGTCAAATCTCAATTGTTCAGCAACAGATTACCCAAGCAAGACCTTGTTCCTACTGTCTCCTGTGGTGTCTTGGCCATTTCACTTCTTTTTATACATGCCTACAACAAGGAGGTAAAACTTAAATCCATCAATTCTGAAAGACAAGTACACTGATAAGAGGTTTTTGAATATAATTCCCCAGAACTGGGGAGATTAACTGTGGATTTCAATTAGACATGCCATCCCAGTCCTTCATAGCACAAAGGAGAACTGATAATAACTTTGGCAACCCATTAAATGTCTCCTTTCAAATGCAAACACATTCCACCTAATATTGCTCTATTAACTTAATCCTTACTGTTAAATTTGGTTAATATTCTGTATACATACAAAGGTACTACTACCAGCTAAACCAAATCCACAATCTATATAGCTATATGGTACTCAATATCACCCAACTGTTAGATAACCACTTGCAAAAGTAATGACTAAAAAGACATTTTATATCCAGAATTTTCTTCCAAAACATTTTAAAGTTTGCCAAAGTCTGTCACTAACAACATGGCAAATCAATTTCTTGGTTTAAATTTTTTACATATATGAACAACATAATACTTGTACCATTAATTCAAAGTAAAGATGTAATTATAATTAAGTATTTTAACATCAGCTGAAGGAGGATGGTACAGTGGAGAGAGCCCTGGAATTTGTAGTTAAAAATTTAGTCAGCAAGCATTTATAAAGTACCTAGGATGTGCTAGGTATTATGCTAAGCACTGAAGCTACAACGAAAGACCAACAGTCCCTGCCCTCCAAGAGCTCCCACTCTATGGGGTAGACAACAAGCAAACAAATAGGTACAAAGGAGCTACACAAAGGATAAATAGGAAAATTAACAGAGGGAGGAACTGGGAAAGGATTTTTTTGGACGACATAAACTTCAAGCCTTCTGTCTAGGGTTTGGGCTAGCCTCCTACTGAAATATCCATTGTCATCTATCACAATCAGACATCAAGCAGATCAGTTTAAGACAGTAAAAAGCCATATTTCTAACCAAAAGTTACTTATCAATAAGCCAACACCACTCTTGCCCTTGAATTTAGAAGCCAAAATGTTGATAAGACCCAAATCCTATCCTCAGTACTATTTGGCAATTTCACAGGGCCATGTAAATGAAAAAATTTGGCTCATCAATTCCCCAGCATGTATGGATTTCATCTTTTTTTTATCTAGTTCAGTATCACCAAAAGAATAATTTTTTCCTTTCTCCTTTGCAGGTAACTCTCCACTTTCCATCAGCAGCTCTACTAGGTTTTGACTCCAAGGAACATCAAGTTCATCACCAGGCTGACTGATTCAGTTTTTGATACTCAACATTCTCAACTCAGTTGTCTCTCCCATTTGATTGGAGGGCCACAGAGAAGAGCTATAACTTCCTCCTAAGCCTTCCTTCATTGAGGGCTGGAGGGCTCAAAACTTTTAGAACTTTCCAAGTAACTCCATTTGCTATCAGCAGTCCAGTTTGGTTTTGACTTCACAGAACATCATGCCCTTACACCAGGCACCTCCTCATGTCAGGTTACTGCCTCATGTCTCCCCCACCATTTTTAGCTTCCTTTTGTGTATTGTCTTCCCCCATTATACAGTAAGTTCATTGAGAGCAGTCTTTTTTTTCTTAATGTTTACTGAGCTGAAGTGAATTTTTAATTCTAATAACAAATATGGGATAAGATTACAGCTAAACTAAACAGTAGCCATCAATAGTAAATGATAAGTTTTAAAACCACAATTGAGCATACATTAGATACATGAGTTTGCTTTATCCCAGAAAGCAAAATTTCATTTTCCATATTAAAATGAATGTTTGAATAGTAGTTCAGACTTAGAATGCTGCCAGTCTACTGAGTCTACAAATGGAAAAAAAATACTTATGAAGTTCTATATTGGCAATTAATTCTCATACTAGAGTTATAGGTCACTTGCAGTTTACTTAGCACTAAAGTTAACAGAAATTGGCAAGATGATAACAGATCACTTGGGTCATTTCCAATATTCAGTTAAGTTGATTTTTGATGAATGACTTCAGACAGTAACTTTAAAACTCCAAAAATTAGTTAGAAAGGTAAGAAAAAATGTTTATCTTAAAAACAGTTCTTCAAATCAAAGTATATGAAGATTGCGCATATTATTAGCTAAACTGATAAATGTGCTTAGAAATTTCAACTGCTCAACTTAAATAATTTTTGTCATTTTCCTCCACACAAACGTAACAGTGTTGCCACAAGGCAATATATTAGGTGAGAAATCCTTCTTTTAAAAAAAAAATGGGAATAAGGAAAAACTTTAGAAGACAATAAATCAATTTGATGCTTACATAATTAAATTATGTCCAAAACTCAAAATTTTTGTTTCAATCCAAAATTCTATCAGAGATAGCATTAGCTCTAAACAACTGTAATCTCTATAGCAATTGAAAGGTATGACAAATAGATAGGTTTTTGATATGATAATATGTATATACAAGTATTTTGAACGGAAGGGCCATGAAAAAACACAGGTACAAATAAACAAACTCAAAGACACAGAGAGTTGTAACTTACCCAAAGTAATCCAAAACTAGTGATCTTTCAACTATTCCACCCCAACTAGATGGTATTCTTAAACTTTTTAAGAAAAATCATATAATCCACTGAGAACAAATCATTTAATCAGTAATTTTAATGTATGTTAATATATCACTTTTCAATGACAATATTTAAGAGATAATCCGGTTGTTTCAAGTAATGAACTTGTACCTCTTACTTTAAAAGGTACATACTGATACTCTTAAGTTAATGTAGAGATAGAAATCAGTTAAAAGAAAATGAGTGGCCTTCCTACTCATTAGGGTTTAATCAGCAGGATTTCAAGTTCATGCTTGAGATCACTGACAGGAAATTATGGGAGTAGAGAGACATTTGGGTGAGGGCTTTTTTCTTTAGGAAACAATTAGAAATCAGTTTTAATTGGAAAGTTTCATTCCATAAGGGAAATGAAAAGTACATGAATGGGATATATAATTTGATGAGAATTTTTTTTAAATGTGTCAATGAATTATTTCCAAGTTCTCTCCTCACAATTTTATTTGGAGAATGTTTTAGTATGCTAACTTTCTATACAATGAGATGTCTAAAATATTCAAATGACATTCAAATTAATATGGATCAAGGAAAACAGGTCAATGTGATTTTCTTTTAAGCACCAAGTAGGTGATAAAGTTTATTTTATTTCACAGTAATATTCATAATAAATTATCATGAGGTTTGCTTCCAACTAAATATGCAAAGCATTCTTAAGATTCCATTAAATTATTAAGTATTTCTTACTCTCCCCATTCCTACCCAAAGAATCTTGAAGTCTTATCAACTAAATACCATTGACAGAATGCAAAAACAGCATTCTAGAAAACTGCTATTTGATTTGAATTTCCAAACAAAACAAAGACCAACACCAGTTTTATCCTAATACCATTTTTAAGTTGGAAGTCTGAGTGGATTTGGGAAGGTACAGGTGAAATAACAAAATTGTACATTAAACCAATAATAAACTACCAACTAGTGCCAACAAAAAGTGTTTGTATGACCAGACTGGAAACTTCTTGAGAACAGGAACTGTGATCTGTACGTCTCATCCCTTACAAGTGCCTTTCATAGCAGGTCTCCAGTAAATAAATGATGATTTTTAAAAATTATGCCTTAAAATGTTAGTACTCTGTGAAACTTTTATAGACAACTTTTATAAGTCACAAAATCTTACAAATGGAAAGGCCTTTCAGAAGGTATGTGCTCTATCCTGGACAACTAAGTTTGGGAATTTGCTCTTTACAAAGTACAATTCCCTTTATTCTTGCAGTCACTGGAGGCTGGCCCAGTTTTCCTAACTGCACACTGCAAGCTTCCTTCTACCATAGCATGCAATATACTTGCACACTAATCATTGTTCTAATTATTTTAAATAATTTTGATATGGTTTTATTTTTGGACAAAGGTCATTTATGTGTATTTTTAGGCTGACCCAAAATTTCTGACCTCACGCAGATGAAACAAGATGAATTAAACTGTTTTCCCCATCAGATTTAATTCTGTTAGCTGAGCATTAGATTACAGGTACATATGAGTTTCATTGGTCTTTAACTGTGTTTTTAATTCTGTGAATTTAAGAATGGTTATTACTCCAAGAAAACAAAAGATATAGGTGTTAAAGGGCACACTTCAATACCTGTTAAAAGATACTGATGCAGCTGTTGGTGTGAGAAAGACAAGTGATAAGATCAATCTAGCTAACAATCAAGCAGACTGAGCTGCAGTGAAGCACAAAAGAAAGTGCAATCAAAAATGAAAATAGAACCAAGAACTGAAAAACTATTGCTATGAAACAGCCTAATTAATCTTCAGAAAACAAAGACTTTCAGAAGGCCCTATCAGCTAAAAGAGCTGTTAATGATTCCTCTAGAATAAAAAGCAGACTTCTTATCACTGGAAGAACAGTGAGAAGACCAGTTTTAAAAAGAAAAAAAAAACCTACTAACCGTGAAAGGGAAAAAAGGTTGCCATAGGCAAAACGTTACAAAAACTGGGATATTCGTTAATAACTCGAAAGCTAATTTTTACTGATGAAACTCATATTTTCTTTCATAGTCAAACGAACTCTTAAAAAAAAAATTCAAGTGAGCCTGTTATAAGACCTGGGCAATTTGATCACAATCTAGAAAACATCCACCCACAAAAAGTCATTCTGGGAATTTTTTTTTTTTAACTTCCAGTGGGTCTGAAAGTCTTGGCCCCACTGATAAACAATAACATAGTAATATATTGAGAAGCAGAATTATTCTGGAATTACAAAAATTCTCAAATGTAACAGTAATACTACCAACAACTTTGTACAATGTTACGTGGTCACTAAAGACTAAGAACTTTATTTAATAGAAAGAAGTAATAAACAAGTGCCATAGCCTGGCAACTGATCGGACTTAAACTCCATTAAAAATCTATGGGATGTAATCAAGGTCAGACTTGGAAAAATGGACTATTCAGTAAAGGTACACTTAATATCAAATGTGATTAAGTGTAAATTAAAGAATGTGTCAAAATCTTGTGAATTTAGTCTCAAATCATGTAAAACAAATGATGGCAACAAAAGGGTATATTACGTATTAAAAGTTTGTAAAGATGTGAAAAGTTGTGACAATGTCAAATATATTTTCTACTTTAATCTTTCTAGTTAATTTACAAACCAATGTAACTACACTTAAGTAAGTTGCCATAACCTATTTTCACATGTACATTTATGTAGAATGCAATATAGATACAAGTCATTGAAAACTTTCTGGCAAGATGACTTTTGTCCTAATTAAATCTAGAGTCGTTATAAAAATACCAATACTCCCAAACACCAGAAGTCTTTCTTTAAAAATTGGTTAGTTTCAACAGTTCAGAATCATTATATATTAAAAAACTTTAGCTAGGAGATTCTCATAATTATTGTCTCTGACACTATCCACACATTTCACATAAAAATTATATGAATCTTATACTACACAGAAAACTGTTGTTTACCTGGAACCAAAATTCTTTACATCTGTTAAACAAAACAACAGAAAAGAAATGCAGAAGTATATAAAGGCAAAAACTTTTCCTTACAACAAAAAATATCCTTATGCCAATATATTTAATCTTCCACATTTTAATTAGACAAAGTATGAAATGGTACATAGATAAAGGCAAGGTACTTTAAAGGATTAAACCCAACTTATATTTATCAAAAATTCATTTTATATTCATCAATCACACCAGGTAGACCCCCAGGGCCAACTTTTGGGAAACCATGGATACTCAGTATAGGCAGGAATAGATGAGTGGGGATCTGCATTACTGAAGTGGAATAGTTGAAAGATGAGATCACAGATCTTTATGAATAGTAATCAATAACCAAAGAAGGCCTACACCTAATTAACTTGTTGAAGTGTCATTCATATACTACAAATCCAGTAGAAAACCTAATAATTTCATGAAGAGTTTTCAGTGATAAAGTACATAGTTTTCAAATATGAAAACACTTCTAAAAGATTTTTGAAAAAAAAATTTGGACAAAATGGCACCAGATCACCTCAGACATCACTTCCCAATTCCACAAATGATAGAGCCAAGTGCAAGCTAATGCTGCTACTTCTCTTTAAAGTCATAAAGCTTTAAGAATATATAAATGGCTACACTATTCATTATTACTTATAATCAGCTGATTAAGTATCAAATAAATTGTTTTGCAGAATTAGTAGTGTTCCTTAATGTTGTTGGTGTAAAGTCAATTTTCAAGGTGTATCTCTTTTCTGATGAGTAATGCAAGAATCAAGCAACTTTGGCATTAGAGAATTCTTATGATCAAGGAAAGAATACAGTGTAACCTTAAGTTGGCTAGGAGATATACACCTACTATAATGCTATTTTTAACTAGGGAATTTTAATGTGGACACTGACCTTTTTTTTCTGTATATGAAAAGTATTCCCCTGGCTTTGGAGGTTAAATGTTAAATTCCAAAAAGGCTCTGGGTTTGTGTCTATAAATTTAAAAGCTACATCTGTAAACTTCTGCGGGTAAATTATAATAAATATGTTATCTGTCATCAAATTCTCTAGTTGCTAAACAGGTATTTAAGTTGCCACCTCAAAAGGCCAAGTTTGCTTTAACTTCAGGGAATATAAAGTATCACAGACTATCTGACTTTAAAAGTCCAAACATATTAAAAGATTAAGAATTTTTAAAAAATCATATCCTTTTCAACCACCTACCCCAAAAATTAACTCCTCGTTTTCATCATCTCACTGCATCCTACCTACCCATGTTTGCAGATTCATTTTAAAAAGGAAAAGGGTCAATTGCTGAATAATTCTCGATTTCTCTCCATAGCTGAAGAATTAAAGGAGGAATGAAGAAGCAAAGAGCAGGAAAAACACCTCCTTTTCCTTTGCATAGAGCCAGTACTCTCAGCGCTGTATAACCACAAAAGGATCTGCAGGAGCTGGGGTCCTTCCCAGGGTCCTAGTCCCCCTACCTTTCTCTTAACTTACACTCACCCCACACTCAACTTCACTAAAACGAGACGTTTCCGACTGCACCTTGCCAGAGGCCTGCACCCCGCAGCTCCTCCCCAGGCTGCACGAGGGGGTGATTCCACCAGCAGGACCGGGGACACTTCTCTCTAAAATGGCAGGTTCCCTCGCCAACACATCTATACACATATATGTACCGATTACACGCACACTCGCTCTCCCTCTCTCTTTGACCTGTATGTCACTGCAGGTCCTGGCGGAAGCTCGGACCGAAGCCCGGCCTATCACGGGGGAACAAGGCCTGCTGCCGGCCCGGGAGGAGAGGGGAGGGAGGCTCAGGACACTCACCGAGCCCAGGCGGCTGATGTCGGCTCCGGCTCCCCGGCTTCCAGCAGTTACAATCCCATCCGAGGGCCTCGGATCCAGCGCCGCCCCGGCCGCCGCTCTCCGCCCCCGGCACTTCCCGGCTCCACTCACCAGCCACTGCGTCTCAGGCTCCCGATTTCAGCAGCGCCAGAGACCCACACGGCGACAACCCCCCTCCCCGGCAAATACCGCAGTCCCCGGACTCGGAGGCTCGCTCGGGCGGCGGGGCGAGGCCGCGCTAGGCCGGGCGAGGCCGGGCGCGGCGCAGAGGGCGGCGGTGGCGGCGGCCTCTCCCCGGCGGCCGTGGCTCGGGCTGCCTCAGTCTCAGTGGCTCCCGGCTCCTTTCCGAGCAGGATTTTGTAAATCTCACAAAATGGCGCGCGCTCCAAACCTGCGCAATGAGAAGCGCCGGGGCCGGGGCGGCGGCGGCGGCGGCGGCGGCGGCGGCTTATCCGCCAGAAAAGTCCTAGCCGCCCGCCCCCCGAGAGATCCTCCTAGCACGGACACACACACACACACACACGCACACACACACATACACACACGCACACACACTCACACGCGCGCGCGCACACTCACATTCGCACTATTTCTCCTCTCTCCCCTTCTCTCTCTCTCAAACACACACAGACACTCACTCACACACACTCACACACACGGACACACACACATACACACACTCACACTCACACTCACACACCGGTCTCGCCCGCAGCAGCGGCAGCAGCAGGAACAGTAGTAGCAGGAACAGCAGCGCCCGTGGCACCCGCACCCCCAGCTCGAGGTGTCCGCTCCCCGCGCCGGCCTGGGCCTGATCAACAACAGCAACCACAGCAGCCTCCCGGATTCCCCCGCCGCAGTTACCGCTACCGCCCCCACCTCACTCCAAGGGAGCTTTTTATTATTATTCGGGCGGGAAGCGAAAGGGTTTAAAAAAAAACCCTACCAACAAAATGGCGACTGACCGACCCGGTTGCTATGGCAACTGTCAATCAAATAGCAAAACCCCGGCTGACGTGCTGACGTACTCCTCCTACCCCACTTCCCCAAACCAGCGGGCGGGGCCTGTCGCTGGGGTAACAGCGAATTCCGTTCCCTCCTTTTCCTTGCTTCTTCCCTTCCCCCAACCAACTACCCAACCCCCCTTCGGTCACGTGAAGGATAAATTCGGCGCTGTTTTTCTGCCAAGTGTCAGAGGAGGGCGCGTGATTCACTCTGGGGAGGGGGCAGAAGGAAGGAAGGAGAAGAAGAGAAGGATGACTAGAGGTGTTATGGGGTGGGGAAAACAGAAAAGAAGGGAGGAGGGATCGGATCAAATTTTGTATTTCTAAGTACTGCATTTGTAGAGAGAGGGAGAGATTCAGCCCACGCGCGCGCGCAGACACACACACACACACACACACACACACACACACACACACACACACACTTAACACATATCCCAAACCCCGCCCCAAACTAGGTTGGCCACCAGAAATCTGGAGAGCTGCCACCCACTGGACTATACTCTTGCGTACTCCCCATAATGCACAGCAGCTGCGGGTAGGGCCCCACTGCAGGAACTGGGAGGCGGGGGTGGAGACGGGGGAAACTACCGAGCTCTCTGGACCGGCGAGCGAGCGTTTAACCTGGTGCCCGGGAGCCACTCCCAAGCGGCCCCGCCCGCCACTCAACTGCTGCTTCAGGTTCTCCTGCCGCCGCCGCGCCCCCTCCGCACTAACCTCAACAAATAAAAAAATCACACCGGGACGGCTCTGCGTTCTTAGCCAGGGAAAGTGCTGTGAGACCTTCTGCATTTTAGCAAAGTGTTCTGCAGTCTTCGAAAAAGCAGCCTACATCTCTGACAGCCTGTACCACTGATGACCGGTATCCCCATCACCAACGGGGAGTGGGAGGAAATTAATTTTTTTTACCTTTCTATTACACTTACCTGAATATTTCATGTGCCCTGCTTCAGGAAAGCAAGCTGTCTATATGCTTTTTTAAAGGCATATGACACAGGAAGGGATAAAAGTCTCAACCTAATTACAGCAACATTATATATAGCTGGACTAATAATTGGTGCTAAAGGAAAAACTGCCTCATATGTATCAAGATTTGAAATAAAACAATTCAAGAATGCCCTTGCTTCTTACCACCCAGATTAAATCACTCAAATGGGTGTGTGTGTGTGTGTGTGTGTGTGTGTGTGTGTGTGTGTTCATAAGAGAAAACCTAACCCTCTCAGTGGGTCTACTTCCAGTTAAAATATCAATCAGGCACTGCCACTGATGCATTTACCTTTTCTTTAGTCAGCCATAGAACACAATTCTTTCAAAGCAAAGACATTTAAAAGTCACAATAGAACATACTGAGCTATAAATTCAAGGTACAAATATACAAACAGTTATCAGTGGGGAGAATGGGCACACACACAGGAAACGTGTAAAAGGTAACTTGAACCTCCCATGCTGCAGAACTATCAATTTCTTCCGGCATCATTCAACAAGCATTTGTTGAGCACTTACTACACGAAAGGCATTATGCTAAGCACTGAAGATACAAAAAAAGGTAAAAGACAGTCCCTGCTCTCAGGGAGCTTACAGTCTAATGGCTAGACAGCCTGCATTTAAACAACTGTACAAACAAGATACACAAAAGATAAATTGGAGACAATCAACAGATGTAAGACACTAATATTAAGGGGAATTGGAAAGGCCTTTTGTAGAAGATGGAATTTTGTCTGAGACTCAAAGGAAGGCAGGGAAGTTAGAAAGCAATGAGGATAAAGAGTTCTATGCATGGGGGACAGCCAATGAAAATGCCCAGCCAGGAGATGGAGTTCCAGAAACAGCAAAGAGACCAGTGTCACTGTATCACAGAGTACTTGAAGGGATGTAAAGAGTAAAAAGACTGAAAAGGTAAAAAGGAGCAGGTTATGGAGGGCTTTAAAAACCAGAGGATTTTGCAATTTGTTTCTGGAGACAAAAGGGAGTCAGTGGAGTTAACTGAATAGGGAGGAGGTCTGGTGATGTGGGCAAACTTGCTCTTTAGGAAAATTAATTGGATCTGGAAGATGGAGTCACTGTTTCTCTCACTCCTACCTCCTCATGGTCGGTTCTTGGCTTATCTCTTCAGGGTTACCAACAAGCCATCTCAACTGAAATTAGTTTACCATCAAACAAAAAACCAGGTTGAGTCACTCCAGGTCTCTTTTTGAAACCTATGTCTAAGTAGAGATCTCAACCTTCCAGTAGCTAATAACTCTCCAACCTATCTGATTTGGCATGCAAAAGAATTTTAGCCAGAAAAATGGTAAGCTAAGAAGGCAAGCCTCTACTCATTCCATTTCTGCCTTTATTGTCCATAGCTATCAGCTGTATTTTGACTAGCTGAAAAATTTTTCTGTCTCCCTACATAAATGATTGTTGTTGTTGTTTAGTCATTCAGTTGTGATCCCATGGACCAAAGCATCCCAGGCTCTTTTATCCTCCACTATCTCCCAAAATTTATTCAAGCTCGTGTTCGTCGTTTCTATGATACTATCCACCTATCTCATTCTCTGCCATCCCCTTCTCTTTATCTTCAATCTTTACCAACATTGTGGTCTTTTCCCATCTTCTCATTATATGACCAAAGTATTTAAGCTTTAGCTTCCGTGTTTGACCTTCCACTGAACAGTTTGAATTAATTTCTTTATGTATTAACTGTTTTGATCTCCTTGCTGTTCAAGGCACTCTCAAAAAGTCTACTCCAGAACCAAAATTCTAAAGTGACAATTCTGCAGCACTCAGCTTTCCTTTTACTCCAACTCTCATAGCCATACATTGCTACTGGAAAAAGCATAGCTTTGACTACATGGACTTTTGTTGGCAAGGTGATGTCTCTGCTTTTATTAAAAATGCTGTCCAGATTTGCCATATCTTTCCTCCGAAAAAGCAAGCATCTTTTAATTTTATGACTGCAGTCCCCATCTGCAGTGATCTTTGAGCTCAAGAATATAAAATCTGACACTGCTTCCATTTCTTCTTCCTTTATTTGTCAGGAAGTGATGGGGCCAGTTGTCAAAATCTTGGTATATTTGATGTTAAGCTGTAAGCCAGCTATTTACACTCTTCTCTTTCACCCTCGTGAAGAGGCTTCTTAACTCTTCTTCACCTTCTGCCATCAGAGTGGCATCATCTGCACACCTGAGACTGTTGATATTTCTCCCAGCAACCTTAATCCTGGCTTTTGACTCATCCAACCTGGCATTTCACATGATATACTCTGCAAATAAGTTAAATAAATAATATGATACAAATGTCTAAAAAATGGTAGATTCTAAGTATCATGAAAACTCTCCCTCTAGTCTTAGACCAAACTTTCTCATGTTTTCTTAACCTTGAGCTTCCCTTCTAGGTGTATATAATTAATTCAAGAGGGAAATGTCAAATCACTCAAGTATCTTTGCCAAGAAAACCCCACAAAGAATAGGACATGACTAAAATGATTGAAATGATAGGACATGACTAAAATGATGTTAGGTTTAAAGCTATCCTGCTGGTCCAGTGGCTCCCTCTGAACTTTCTTTTGTCATCTTCTGTGCATTTTTTAATGGACCAATGACTCCCTTTTTCTTTCTTTTTTGGTCTAATCTACTATCACTATCCCCAATCTTTATCCCAATCCTTGCCCCAATTTCTTAAAACTCTCATTTGTAACAAATTAACATAGTCACATAAAATAAATTCCAACATTTTCCATGTCCAAAAATGTATATCTTATTCTACATCTTGAATCCATCACCTGTCAGGTGGTGGGCAGCATAATTTATCACTAGTTCTCTGAAATAATAGTTGGTCATTGCATGTCTAACCCATGTGATTAAGAAGCTTTGAAAAAGTCCCAAGTCTACAGTACTTTAATTTGGAAGTGCAGCTTAATTTACAAGCGTGGTTATGAAATATATAAATGCCTCATCACTGTGTCCCAGTTAAAAAGCAAAAACTCTAACAATTGTTAGGAAGTTGGGATTCCAGGACTGAAGAGGAAAAGATCGCTCTCTGACGTGTGACTTCCAGAGCTATCCCATATCCTTATGCCATGAACAACAGGACACAAGACAGGGTCAACCACAGGTATTTATGAAAAATAAGATTAAACGAGTCATCCCAATCATTCAGACAGGTGTCACTGTCAACAGCCTTCATTCCATGTGTCTGGGGAAGACTGTCACTTCCCCCTTCTCCTCCCCTTTTCCCCCTCTCTTCCTCTGAAGAAAGTCTCAAAAGATCACTGCTATAGGAAGAAAAACCCCATTCTATAGTCCTGATCTCAAAAAGTTTCCTCTTCCCAAGCTAAAAAGAAATACAATTCCCAGCATCTGTGCAGCCAGTCCAAGTCTTGCCAAACAGCTATTAGACATTGACCAAAGTTCGTAAGTCTTTCAAAGTTGTTGGTCTTTATACTATTATTATTATTAGAGAGAGCTAGGTGACACAGTGATTATCTTGTGGTTCAGTGTTGGACCTGGAATCAGAAAGTCCTGAATCCAAATCTATCCTCAAACAAATATTGGCTGTATGACTCTAGACAAGTCACTTAATCTCAATTTTCTCATCTGTAAAATGGGAATATTAATAGCTCACACTTAGTGTCATTATCTCATTTGATTTGAGAGGATCAAATGAGATAATATTTGTGAAGTTTTTTGCAAACCCTAAAGTGCTATGTAAATTTTACCTATTATTATTGTATTAATTTTTCTTCTGATTCTGCTTCCTTCACTCTGCCTAAGTTCATATGAGTTTTCCTGTATTTCTCTGAATCCATCTTTTTCAGTTTTTATGGAACAAGAACATTCTATTGTGTTTGTATACCATAATTTGTTTAAACATTCCTAAACTGATAGACACCCCCTTAATTGCTAGTTCTTTGCTACAACAAAAAGTGCTTTATTTTATGTATTATAATAATAATAGCTAACATTTATATAGCACTTATTGTGTGCAAGGTTATGGGGTGCTTGGGATATATATTTGTAACATAAGTTTATGTTTGTAATATCAGTTTGTAACATCAGTTTGTAAAAGGGGTGCTTGGGATCTATGTCTGTAAAATCAATTTGTAAAACAGTCTGTAAAATCACATTTCCCCCTCCCCAGTCTCAGAGCATTGACTCTGCCCCTTCCCCTTCCCAGCACTCTGCCCAGCAACAACTCATGAACTGTTTATCTCTGCTTGGAACAATAACAAGCTCTTTCACTAAACTATCTATAAACATTTTAGCTTAGGCAAATGTTATCTCCCCTAGTAGAGTGGCCAGCTGCACCATGAATCCTTCAACACCCTATCTATAGGTTAACTCCTTAGCCAATTATACCATACTAAGTCTCCATTGGCCTTGGTTCCCAACATCCATCTTGTCAAACATGACACTGATGGGTGTCAGACTGGGCACTTCTCAGTCAGCCTTGACCACTGGCTGACTTAGTGACATTTCAGGCCTAAAACTACACCTCCAGGTAGCCCCGCCTTGGGCTATTTCCTGGTGAATTATGGGCAATACTCCTATGCAGTTGATATTAAATGTTCCTTTAAGCACTGACCACTCCTTAACTCCTCCCTGATCTCACCCTTACTCACCTAGTTAGCATAATTGACACCTGATTTACTGTCTTGACTCCTAAAAACTATACCTGTGATTTCTCTAAGGTTGCAGGTTCCCTAAGAACTCTTGCCTGCTGTGCTGTACAGCGTAACAACAAACTTTTACAATCTCAGCTTCCAAGTTAGCTTGAGCCTGGTGAATTCTTTCCAGACTGAATTGCAGGGTTTCTGGTCACTGATAGTGATCAGGGTCCCTGGTAGAACCTATTACCTTTCCCTCATCACGAGGCACTGTGGTAAGCACTTTGCAATTATTATCTAATCTGACCCTCACAACAACCCTGTGAAGTAAGTGCTATTATGATCCCCATTTTACAGATGACGAACTGAGACAAAGAGGGGTTACATGACTTGAGGCAGTAAGCCTCTAAACCTGGATTTGAATCCAGGTCTTCCCGAGTCCAGGCCTGGTACCACCACGGTACCTGAAATTGGTCCCATACACATGAGTCCTTTTCTTCTTTCTTTGACGTCTTTGGTGTATATGACTTATAGTGGTATTTCTGGGTCAAACAGTATTCATAGAGCAGTGACTATGTGGAGTAGAGATCTAAATTGTTTCTAGTATGACTGCTTCTAATATTGCAGAACATTAGAGTGCATGTTCTTCCAAATCTTCAACAACTTTCCTTTTTTACTTTTATTTATCTTTGCCAATCTTTTGGGTATGAGGTAGAACCTCAGTGTTGTTTGAATTTATATTTCTTTTCTTTTTGGTGACTTAAAGCATTTTTTCATATGATTATTGATAGTCGGGATTTAATCCCTCAAAAACTGCATGTTCATTTGTTAGACTACTGAGGAATAGCTCATGTTTTTAGATAAATCTTGAATATCAGATCATCATAAGAGATGTTTTCCTCCTAATTTACTAATTCCTTCCAATTTTAACAATAGTTTGTGAATAAGTTTTTTTTTATTTTATGTAATCAAATTGCCTTTTCTTTACATTTTATAGTCCTTTCTATCATTTATATAGTCAAGAAGTCTTACCCTATCCATAGAAGCAAGAGGTATCTCCTTCCTTGTTCTTCTAATTTGTTTATGGTTTAACTTTTGTTGTTGTTTTTGTTATTGTTGAGGTCATTTAGCCATTTAGCACATATAGTGTAAGACCTTAGTCAAAACCTAACTTCAAACCTGAACCAGTCCATGATTGCATACACCAACCATTTTCCTACCTTGACCTTATCTAGCTACTTTCCCCTCCTTCTGCCTCTCTATCCCCTACTTGTCAGCTCCCTTTTATATGTTGGCGTTGTGTGGCCCTTGTGTCAGGCACTATGCTAAACTCTTTACAAATATTATTTTATTTGATCCTCACGATACCCCTGTGATAGCTATTATTATTATTCCCATTTTGCAGTTGAGGAAACTGAGGAATGACTTGCTAGTAGAGGCTAACAAAGGTTAAATAACTTGTCACCTAGCTAATAAATGTCAGAGGTCACATTTGAACTCAGGTCTTCTGTTTCTAAGCCCAGTGCTCCAATGTGCTGCCTAGATGCCTTGAAGGAAGAGGCTCTATTTCTTTTTGCTTATAATTGTATTACCAATGCTTAGCATAGTACCTAGTACATGGTAAGTGTTTAATAAATGCTTTGTCTATGTATATAATTTCTGCCAGAATACTTTCCATATTTCCCAGTAGGTTTCATAAATAGTAAGTCTGTAACCCAGTAGTGATAGTCTTTAGATTTATTGAGCAATATAGTGTTTTACTATATTACTAAATTATAGCAAATAATAATATGATAATAAATAAAGAGTAAATAATAGTAATATTATAAATAAATAATAATTATAAGAAGCCTAAACTGTTCCACTGATCAACTTTTCTATTTTTTTAACCAATACCAAATAGTTTAGTGATTCCTGGTTTGTAATATAGTTTGAAATCTGATATTCAAAGTCTTCTTCCTTCCAACTTTTAAAAAATTATTCCCCTTGAGATTCTTGACCTTTTGTTTCTCCAGATTAATTTTTGTTGTAGTTTTTTCGGCCTCTACAGTGTGACTTGTTCATAGTTTGATTGATATAGCTTTGAATAAGTAAATCAATTTAGTTAGCATTGTCATCTTTAATATATTGGGGTGGTCCAACTATAAGCAAATAATATGTTTCTAATTATTTAGGTATGTCTTTATTTCTGTCAAGAGCATTTTATAGTTATGTTCAGTTAATTACAGTGGAGTCTTTATAGGTGAACTCAAACAGTTTATACATTCTTTATTTAAAATTTCAAATGGAATTTTAAGATAACTGCAAAACTACTACTTAGTTCAATTCCTATTTAGCATCGGTAGCAACAGGTTCATTCCCAGATGCAGCATGTTTGCCAAATTAGTTCTTTCACTGGGCTGGGGTCCCAAAAGTCACCTCCAAAGATTGTTCTTTGTTCCTCAGGACATCAATTGGTTCTGGAACCCAGATACTGAAACACTGGAAGGAGAGGAGAGAAGAGGAGAGGAAAGGAGAGGAGAGGAGAGGAGAGGAGAGGAGAGGAGAGGAGAGGAGAGGAGAGGACAGGACAGGACAGGACAGGACAGGACAGGACAGGACAGGACAGGACCAAGACCTGTTTCTCAAAGCCATTTAGCCTCAGCCCCTTACAGTCTCTCACTGCATGCCATGATCGAGTCAATCTCAAAGGTTACTTGTGATCCCTAAAAGAGTCCATAGCTAAAGCTGACAGGCCTTTTTTGAATACCACCATAGACAATCAAATAACCTCCTAGTCAACACATTACAAACTAGAAACAAATAAAAAATATCTATGCACCATACCAATCAATTTACCAAAAAACTACTTTTTAGAGTTAGACAAAATAGTAACAAAATTTATTTGGAAAAACAAACAGTCTAGAATATCAAGGGAATTAATGAAAAGAAATGCTAGGGAAGGTGGACTAGCTATGCCAGATTTTAATATGTATTATACAGCAGCAGTCATCAAAACTGCTTGGTACTGGCAGAGGAGTAGAGTAGTGGATCAATGGAATAGATTGGGTGCAGGAGACCCAGCAGTTAATGAATATAGTAATCTATTGTTTGATAAACCCAAAGACCCCAGTTTTGGGGATAAGAATGCACTATTTGACAAAAACTACTGGGAAAACTGGAATACAGTATGGCAGAAACTGGGCATAGACCATTATCTAACACCATATACCAAAATCAAGTCTAAATGGGTGCATGATCTAGGTATAAAGTATGATACTGTAAGCAATCTACGAAAGCAAGGAATAGTTTACCTGGCAGATTTGTGGAGAGGGAAAGACTTTAGGACCAAACAAGAATTAGAGAGCATTATAAAACGCAAAATGGATAAATTTGATTACGTTAAATTGAAAAGCTTCTGTATAAACAAAGCCAATGTAACAAAGATCAAGAGGGAGGTGGGAAATTGGGAAAGAATTTTTACAACCTATGTCTCTGATAAAGGACTCATTTCTAAAATATACAGAGAATTGAGTCAAATCTATAAGAATACAACTCATTCCCCAATTGATAAATGGTCAAAGGATATGAACAGGCAGTTTTCAGAGAAAGAAATTAAAGATATCTATAAGCATATGAAGAAATGCTCTAAATCACTATTGATTAGAGAAATGCAAATCAAAACAACTCTGAGGTACCACATCTCACCAGCCAGATTGGCTAAGATGACAAAACAAGAAAATGACAAATGGAGAGGATGTGGGCAAATTGGAACACTAATGCATTGCTGGTAGAGTTGTGAACTTACCCGACCATTCTGGAGAGCAATCTGGAATTATGCCCAAAGGACTATAAATAATTTCATACCCTTTGACCCAGCAATACTACTTCTATGGTTATATCCCAAAGAGATCATAGAAAAGGGAGGAAGACCCATATGTACAAAAATATTTATAGCAGCTCTTTTTGTGGTTGCAAAGAATTGGAAACTAAAGGGGTGCCCATCAATTGGGGAATGGCTAAACAAGTTGTGGTATATGCATGTAACTGAATATTATTGTTCTATAAGAAACATGGAGGAGGCGGTTTTCATATTTACCTGGAGAGGCTTATACAAACTGATACTGAGTGAGAAGAGTAGAATCAGGAGAAATTTGTATACAATCACAGACACAACATATTGTGATGACCAACTATGGACTCTTTTCAGCAATGCAGTGATATAAGTCAATCTCTAAAGACTCATGAAGGAGAGAGATGCGACGTCCAGAGAAATAACTAGAAAGAACTGAGCTTGAATCCTGATGGAAGCAAACTAATTGATCTTTTTCTTTTCATTGTTTGGTTTTATTTCTTCTTTACCATTTTTCATCCCACTTAGTATAATATGCCTTTGTAACTGAACTAATGTCTAATATGAAAGTATTTGCAGATCCTATACTAGACTATATACTGTTGTAGGGGGTGGGGGGAGGGAGGGAAAGGAAATTTAAAAATCAAGAAACTATGGAACTGAATCTTGTTAACTAAAAATAAACAAATAAACTAAAAAAAATCTATGCTTGCTCCAGTTTCTCTAAGGCTCTTTTATTTCCCATTATGATAACTGTTCTGGAAGCAGGCTCCCATACTCTCCATGGAGAGTTGCATCTACCAAGCAATCTGATGAGGTCTATGCATGCTCCAGGTAAGAACAAGCTCTTCCCGCTGAATTTTATTGAAAATACACAAAAAGTTGATGATTTATATGGATTTATTTTATATCCTGCTGCTTTGCCTAAGTTATTATTTTAATTAAATTTTAGTTGAATCTCTAGAGTTCTCTAATGTGTCATCTGCAAACAGCTATAATTTTGTTTCTTTGCTATGCTTATTCCCTGAATTTCTTTTTCTTGACATTGTTATAGTTAACATTTCTAGTATCTAATCAAATTATAGTGATAATTGAACTTCTTTAACTAAAATTTTTAATTAAATTTACTTTTTCTATCATCAGGGATGCTAAAATATCCATTTGTATTGCCTTATACATTGGTGTGAACCAGAAATCACAACTCCACAAGATGTTGGTAGTAACTTGATTTATTATGAAAGAAATGCACATGCATGTGGGAGCTCCATATACCAAGCAGCCCTCCCACAGACATTGCCCTGGATGTTTATGGAGTGCCACAAAAAGAGGAGGTGACATGGGAGGAATTGAGAGCAATCCTCTCCCAAATGGGAATGGCATGGGAACAAAAGGGAGCAGGAGGTCTTGGGAACATTGGACCAGAAAGGGAAGAGATTCTGCTTTTTTGAAAGGGTCTCCACTGCACAGTTTTATCAGTCTGGATTAGGCCATTTGGAGCCAGGATTGTAACTGACTAGGCTTCAAGGTCACTAACAGTTCAATAGACCTCAGATGTAAAAGATCACTATTATCTTAGGGCTTTTATATCTGGAAAATAAGGCAACTCAAGAAAACAAGTTCAAGGGGCACCTCCACCTTGGCAAGGAACCCTAGAGAAAAGTAGTATGTCCTTTGTTTTACAGGGAGTCCTGGCCTTTTGCAATGACAAGGGATCACTTTGGAGAATGTATGTGTTGCCCTATGTGCTGAAGCAACCAAGGATATCTGTACCTAGGGCAGTTTGGCTTCTCAACTTGGGTGGGGAAGGTTGGTGGGGTATGATTTTAATTTAACCCCAGATTCCTAATGTCTGTGGGGTGAACCCCACATGTTCTGGGAATTCATTTAGAATTAGAATTTCCTTCCAAGAGGGGATATTCCATTTTTTCTTGTCTTTTTAAAAAAATCTAATTTCCTCTTTTGTTAGTTGTTTTATTTCACTTTTCTTTTTTTTATTTTATCTACTTTCTCAAGTGCTTTTAAGTATTAGAAAAGTGATCATCTCTGATTATCTTTGTAAAATATCACTTGTTTTTAAAATTTGCATAACATTATATTTGGGGGCAATTATGATTTCTAGACTCAGCAGTAATGATATGCCAGATACTTCCTAAAAACTGTTAAGATAGGGACTGTATAAAGAATATGCTGAATGAACTTTGGGGACTTTTTTCATTGCATGACCACATGGACTGAGAATTGATAGTGTAAAGCACTAAGGAGAGGTACTCGAAAGAACAAGGCTTCAGCCTTCCCATGATCCTAGAGAACCATGAATGTAACTGGGCTTTGACACATGGCCAGATCCCTATCAGAGGGAGGAAGCCATGTGAAAGACAACAGGGACAGCTTCTGGCAAAAGACATTCTATATTTCCCCACCACGTAGGTGAGAACTGTCTGTTTCCATTGGTTATGTCTTTAAAACTACCATGCCAGGCCAGTTTTTCTGTTTCTGTCTCTTCCTGTCTCTGTCTCTCTCTGTCTCTGTCTCTCTGTCTCACTCTCTCTCCCCTCTTCCTCTCTCTTTCTCTGGAAGGTTTTGTTCACCTATTACATGAGTATTATGCATTAAGCTATGTAGGAAAAAGAACTATATTCCCTTTCCCTGTAGGCCCTTTGGCCTAGGACTTTGTTTTGCTTTTGTTGTCTTTTTCAGTTCTAAGGCCAGGTGGAGGAATTCTGACCCAGGGGCTGAAGCCAAGGTAACCAATACTGTGCTAGCCCAACAGAAAAAAAGAAAACAAAAACAAAAACAAAACCTTGAAAAGTCAGGGTACCTGAGAGAAAGCCCAGGAGAAACTTTTGGACTTGGAACTTCATGGTACTAGTGCTATATAGGAACTGAAGTAAGCTTTGAATCTAATCCCCCCTCTACTTCCAGAAACCAAGATGGTGAATGGGGGAGGGGAGGAAGGAGGGAGGCTTATGCCCTTAGTGTTGGGGTGAAAGTATGTCTGTTCTTGTTATGTCTTTGAAGTAAATATTCCTTTATGGAAGCTATTCTGACTGTGATGTAGTTAAATGGAATTGGGGTGGTAGGGATGCCTTAAAATTATGGAAAACACAATCAGTGGGAACTTGAACCACTGACAGAGGCTAGTTACCCCCCCTCCCCTGCAAAAACAACAACAACAACAAAAAAAAAAAAACACCACCCTTTAAGGATATTGCAGAAGACTAAGGAAGGGGTGAAATGCAACATACCTGGCCTTTAGGGAGTGGGGGCAAGGGGAGTCATTGTTTCATCAGAATTAGGGATATGGGCAGATATGCCAAATGTATCCTGGTTAATTTGCAAAAGACAGCAAATATTTAACTGGGGAGAAAGGGTACAACTAGAGGTTGCATAGAAAATGCACAGAGATGCCCCATCTGTTTCTGGCCAAACGTGTTAATTCTTGAGTGTTCTGGGGACTAAATCTCTGACTTCTGCTCACTGACCATGAGTATGAATCAGCATTTGGATGTTTAAAGAGGATGAAGAATCCCCTTATTGACTACTGAGCAGGAACAACTAATAATTCAGTAGACCTTTAAAAGAGGAATGCCTTCACCTTTGTCTCACTTGTCTATCAATTCTCCCATGTAGCAAGCAGTTAGGGGTATGCTAGTTTAAAAAAAAAAGCTCTCCTGAAAAAAAGAAATGTACATGTGACACACTTTTAAATTTAATCTGAATTATTAACATTTCCCCCATCATTTTCTTAAGTCTGGATAATCAACAAAACAGTATCTCATACTGAAATTTTAACAATCTGCTGTCACAAGATTCCTCCAGTGCACACCTAGTTCTTTTTAACTAGATTTTCCAGTATGGGATAGGGGTTGGGAGGGGGTTGGATTCCTTTTCTATTCTTCTATATGGCAACTGCTCCCATGTGGTCACCCAGAGGAGGGTGACTCAAGTATTCAAGCTTGAATCCAGGCATCTGATGACCTTTTGAACTTTGTACTTTCTTTCCTGAGTAGGTGAATGGACAGTGCTCTTGAGATAGACATGTCCAGGCTTTAAGGAGAGCTTGTGAGTCTGAGAGATTCAAATGTGTTGGGTCTATCGGGTGAAGCTGATTAGGGGCAAGGGAAGTTTCTACATTGGAGATGACTCCTGATAAGTGAAAGTGTTCAAGACATGACCTGTCTGGTCAGGAGACACAGATTTTGAAGAGACAATGAAGAGCTGAGGTGAAATTTAACAATGTTATTCAGCAGTCCCACAAATTACTTTGTGTTCTTATGAGACTACCAACTTCATAGGAGAATGTAGCAGTAAACATAAGTGACTGAAACCTTTTTTAATACTATCAATGTATACTCATGAATGTTTTTATGTTCTTTTTTGTGTAGGGATTAAATACCTGACCCATTCTGAATTCATATTTTATATTTCTGCTTCTCTCTTTGGGGAGATCTGAGACATGAGAAAAAAAACTAAGCTTTAAACATTTTCCCTGTGGTGACAGGGTAGAGGAGACAAAGAGATAGAAAGTATGAGAAAACAGAGCTCCTTTCATTAAGGACCAGGGTCCCCTTAGGACTGAACCCAATGCACACACATGGGTCTAATACTGGGAGGTTAGAGTGTTGCTACAGATAACACCAATGCTTTGTAGCTTCAGAATATGAGCTAATTGAAGCCTGTAAATGTATCCTGGTCATGTGTTCCCAAAGTGTAGGCCTTCCAAATTTATGTCCTGGTCACACATGTTCTTTGCATATCTGCCCTTCTAAACATGTTTCCTACATGTGTCCATTTTCCCCACAGATGGTGTGTGTATTTGTGTGCTCCAGGTTTATGGGTAAAATGTTCTATTGCTTATTTTGCCATTTGGTTAAATGCCTTGTTTTGAACTAATTAGATACTCTGGTTGACTCTTAAAAATAAATACATTGGGGGTGGCTAGGTGGCACAGTGAGCAGAGCGCCTGAGTTTGGATCCAGCCTCAGACACTTAACACGCACAAACAAAAACCTAGACATGTGATCTTGAGCAAGTTACTTAATCCCAATTGCCCTCCCAAAAGCATTAAACAAACAAACAAATAAATAAATACATTGTGGCTGGAGCACTGGTTTTGAGTGGATACAGACTTTGAATTTGGTATAACTGGCTATGGGAGATTTACTTTAGGAGCTGGAGAATACCTCAAAGCTCAACAGTGACATCCATGTTGCCCTGCTTCTCAAATACTTATGCTTTCTTCTTTATATAAAATTTGCCAATTGAATCTCTTAATTATTAACCTAGCTTTCTTTCTTCCTTTCTTTTTCTTTTGCTCATCTATTATATCCTTTCTATATGGTATAGGTGGGCGTGAAAACTAAAATATGTAATTAAGTAGATAGCCTAATGGGTAAATGTAGCACCAATGCAATATTTACAGTGCCCATGATCATGATAAAGACTGTGACTATAAGTATCACATGATATTTGATCACACAATATACCAAACTCTCCAAATAGAGGACAGAACTGAAGCATTTATTCAGACACCAGAAAACTGAATCCCAAAACCAGTAAGCAGATTCCATCATGGTACCAAAGATATTCAGAAGCCATAATAATACTGAGAACCACAACATCCTTCAGCCTTCCCACGAACCAATACAAGATCAATACTTACTCACGAACCTCTGTATCTCCTTGCCTCAACCTCCTTTCTCCCCCACCATCTCTCTGGCTCTGACCAGCTTCCTGTGGGCTCTGCTTCCCTTCAGCAAACTCCTCCCACCACAGGTTCCATGTGATTATATTTAGCCTATTGGGGGGCAGAGTTTTATCTTCACAGCAGGGAAGCTTTCTGTGGGCTCTGCCTTTCCCTTTTGAAAATTCCCTCCATCACAGGCTCCATGTGATTACATTCAACCTGATAGGGGTCAGAGTTTACTTTCAAAGCAGGGGAGGTCTTCAAACTTCCCCCTAGGTCTATTAAGGGTCAGGGAAGATCTTCAAATTCCCATTCTCACTGCAGTAAAAAACAAAACAAAACAAAAAACCCAGATATTTTGTCAAGTCTAGCACAATGGTAATGAGTATTAAAAGAGGAAGCAAACACTCAGATCTATTGATGCCCAAATTGGGAAAGGGATAAAAGAACAGACACACAGACACAGCTTCTTACCATTTCTGAAAAGAAGTTTAACTGACATCAATTAACCAATCAATTAACAAGTATTTATTTGAAGCTGGCCATGTACCAAGCACTGTATTAGGCATGGGGAATACAAGTACAAAGAATAATACAATCTCTACTCACAATAAGCAGATATGTAAAAATATATGTTATAAAGTTAATAAACACATATATGTACAGTATATATAAAATATATATATTTAGTTAAATACAAGTTACAATAGTAGAGAGGGCATTAGCAATTAGCAGAATAAGGAAAGGTTTCAATGCAAAATATAGTATCTGAACTACATCTTAAAGGAAGAAAAAGAATCTATGAGGTAGAAGTAAAGAATGCATTCCAGATATGGGGGATGGAGCCAGTGCAAAATGACAGGAACAGAAGATAGAGCATCATCAAGTGAGGAACAGAAAAAAGGTCAGTTTGACTTGGTTGAAGTCTGTAGAAGAGGAAATAAAATGCAGTGAGGCTGGAAAGGTACATTGGGATCAGGTTGTATAGGCTTTGGTGTCAAACTCAAATTTAAAAAGATCCCTGTCAGCTGAGTATTGACTTAGAAAACCACAAATTAACATTTCTATGCTGTATTTATATTTATTTTGTTAAACATTTCCTAATTACATTTTAATATGGTTTGGACCACAATTTTTTATTTTAGAGATTCAAAGTGGTTGCTTTTTACTTGTTTCTTTTTTTTTAAGTTTCTACCCAACATATTTCTTTTTCCCACTCTTATTTTAATTTTATTTTTTCTCAAATACATGCACTAAAAAATATTTAACATTCATTTAAAAAAAAAACTTTGAATTCCAAATTTTCTTCCTCTTTCCCTTCTCCTGTCTTTTTATAAATTATACATGTTCAGTCATGCAAGACAATTCCATATTAGCCATGTTGCAAAAGAAACTCAGAACAAAAAAGCCAAGATTAACAAAAAAAGTTTAAAAACATTATGTTCCAATCTGTATTCAGACTCCTTTAGTTCTTTCTCTGGAGATGGATAGTACTTTTCATTATAAGTCCTTCAGAATTGTCTTGGATCAACTGACACTCACAGTTGATCATCATACTATATTACTGTTACCGTGTACCCCGTCCTCTGGGCTCTGCTTACTTCACTTTGCATCAGTTTATGTAAGTCTTTCTAAGTTTTTCTGAAAGCATCCTCCTTATCATTTCTTACAGTATTCCATCACAATAACATACTACAACTTGTTCAGTCATTCCCCAAATGATGGACACCCCTCAATTTCCAATTCTTTGCTACCACAAAAAGAACTGCTATAAATATTTTTGTACAAGTAGATCTCCTGTTCCTTTTTATTTTTCTCTTTGGGGTACAGATCTAGTAGTGCTATTACTGGGTCAAAGGGTATGCACAGTTTTATATTCCTTTGAGCATAATTCCAAATTGCTCTCCAAAATGACTAGATCAGTCCACAACTCCACCAAAAGTGCATTAGTGTCTCAATGTTCCCATACACTCTCCAACATTTATAATTTTCTTTTTCTGTCATATTAGCCAATCTGATACGTGTGAGGTGGTATCTCACAAGTTGTTTTAATTTGCATTTCTCTAATCAGTAGTGATTTAGAGCATTTTTTCATACAATTAGAGATAGCTTTCATTTCTTCCTTTGAAAGCTGCCTGTTCATATCCTTTAACCATTTATCAATTGGGAAATGGCTCATATTCTTATAAATTTGACTCAGTTTTCTAAATATTTAAGATTTGAAGGCTTTATCAGAGAAACTTGCTTTAAAAATGTTTTCACAGTTTCCTGCTTTCCTTCTAATCTTGGCTGGATTGGTTTTGTTTGTGCAAAATATTTTTAATTTGATGTAATCCAAAATTATCCACTTTACCACCCATGATCCTCTGTATTTTGTATTTGGTCATAAATTCTTCCCTCATCCATATATCTGACAGATAAAATATTCTATACTCCCCTAATTTGTTTATGATAGCACCCTTTATGTTTAAATCATGTATCCATTTTGATTTTATATCAGTATACGGTTTTAGATGTTTGTCTATACCTAGTTTCTGTCAAACTGCTGTCCAGTTTACCCAGCAATTTTTGTCAAATAATGATTTCTTGTCCCAAATCTTAGATCTTTGACTTTGTCAAATACTAGTTTACTATGGACATTTATTTACTATGTATTATGTGCCAAATATATTCCACTGATCCACCAGTCAGTAACAGATGTTTTGATAATTAACACTTTGTAATACAATTTGAGATCTGGTACTGGTAGGCCTCCTTGCTTCACATTTTTTTTTCATTGATTTCTTTGATGTTCTTAACCATTTTTTTTCTCACAGAATAATTTTATTATAATTTTTTTCTAGCTCTATAAAATAATTTTTGGAAATTTGATTGGTATGGCACTGGATTAGTAAATTAATTGAGGTAGAATTGTCATTTTTATTACATAGGCTTGGATTACCAATGAGCCATTAATATTTCTCTAGCTGTTTTGATCTGACTTTATTTGTGTGAAAAGTATTTTGTAATTGTGTTCTTGGGTTTGATTTGGCAGGTAGACTCCCAAATATTTTATGTTGTCTACAATTATTTTAAATGAAATTTCTCTTTCTATCTCTTTCTGCAGAGCTTTGTTGGTAATATGTATAAATGCTGTTGGTTTATATTGGGTTTATTTTATATCTTAAAACTTTGCTGAAGTTGTTAGTTATTTCAACCAGTTTTTAGTTGATTCTCTAGGATTCTCCACATATGTTATCATATTGTCCACAAAGAGTAAAGCTTTATTTCCTCATTGCCTGTTCTAATTCCTTCAATTTCTTTTTCTTCTCTAATTAATATAGTTAGCATTTCTAGAAAAATAGTGATTAATAATGTGATTATGGGCATTCTTGCTTTAACCCTGATCTTATTGGAAAGACTTCTAGTTCATCCCCATTACAGATAATTCTTGCTGAAGGTTTTAGAAATATACTACATATCATTTTAAGGAAAGTGCCATTTATTCTGAGACTTTCTAGTATTTCTAATAAGAATGAGTGTTGTATTTTGTCAAATGCTTTTTCTGCATCCATTGAGATATTATTTCTGTTGGTTTGTTACTGATACGATCAATTATACCAATAATTTCCCTTATGTTGAACCATCCCTGCAATCCTGATATAAATCCCACTTGGTGTATAATGTTGCTGTAATCAATCTCCTTGCTAGTATTTTATTTTAAATGTTTGTATTGTTAGGGAAATTGGTCTATGGTTTCCTTTTCCTATTTTTGCTCTTTCTAGTTTAGTTATCATCACTATATTTGTGTGTGTGTAATGATAATGGGAATTTCAAGATCTCCCCTGCCCCTTAATAAGCCTAAATTGAACTTGAGGACCTTTTCTTATTTGAAAATAAACTCTGCCCCCTAATAGGCTGAATGTGGTCACATGGAGCCTATGGTGGGAAGAATTTGCTGAAGGGTGGAGCAGAGCCCACAGCAGAAGCAGGCTTTGAGGGAAGCTTGTTTTTCAGGAAGGCACAACTTTTGTTACTTTGTAGTCAAGTGGTCATAAGGGTTGTGATGTTCTCTAACCCTGGAGAAGGCTATATATGCCTCTGAGGCAAGGTTTTGCTTTGGGGCTCACTTTGGGAAGAATTGTGTGACTTGGCCAGATGAGACTCTAGGTAGTCATTAAGACCCCCACTTTAAACCCAGATGTTGGTGATTCTCTCTCTGGTGACTAACTTTGTATAGATGTAATGGTCAGACAACTAAAAGCCCTGTCTGCTGAATTGTGTTATTTTCTCTCTCTGTTTTTGTTTGCTTGTAACTTCTGTTTGTATTCTCTGGAGTTCAGGGTGCTGACTTTCCCCCCTGAACTAGGTAAATAATATATGTTTGATTGATTAAAGTAAGATTGTTAACCCTTTTCTGAGTTGCTTTCCTTTAGAAAAGGAGATCAAAGAACCTGTGCTAGCAGCCATTCTGGGTATGCTAGGGTGTTTGCTACAATTGTAGTAAAAGGAATTTGGTAGAACTCCTTTATTGCCTATTTTTCAAAATAGTTTATATAGTATTGGAATTAATTATTCTTTAAATGTTTGGTAGAATTCACTTATAAATCTATCTGGTCCTGGAGATTTTTCCTTAGGGAGCTCATTGATGACTTGTTCAATTTCTTTTTCTAAGATGGCATTATTTAAAGGTTTTTTTCTTCTTTTTCTGTTAATCTGGGCAATTTGTATTTATGTAAATATTCATCCATTTCACTTAAATTGTCAGATTTATTCACAAATAATTGGACAAAATAGCTCATAATAATGGCTTTAATTACCTCTTAATTGGTGGTACATTCAGTCTTTTCATTTTGGGTAATAGTAATTTGATTTTCTCATTTTAAAAATCAAATTAACTAATAGTTTATTTTATTGTTTCCCCCCCCATAAAACCAGTTTCTAGTTTTATTTATTAGTTTAGTGGCTTTCTTTTAATTTTATTAATCTCTCCTTTGATTTTTCTGGATTTCTAATTTGGTTAAAATAAGGGAATTTTACTTTGTTCTTTTTCTATTTTTTTTGTTGTATTCCTAATTCATTGATCTGCTCTTTCTCTATTTTATTGATGTGTTTAGAGATATGAAATTTTCCCTAAGTATTGTTTTTGAAATGTTGTCTCATTGTTGTCATTCTTTTTAATGCAATTATTGATTTTTTCTGATTTGTTCTTTGATCCATTCAGTCTCCAGGATTAGATGATATATTTTGTAATTAATTTTTAATCTATGTTTCCATGGCCTTTTATTGCATTATTGTCTGAAAAAGATATATTTATTGTTTCTACTTTTCCATATTCAGGTGTGAAGTTTTTATGCTCTAATCCATGATCAATTGTTGTAAATCTGCCACGTACAGCTGAGAAAAAGGTATGCTCTTTTTTATTTCCACTCAGTTTTACCTAGATGCCTATCATATCTAACTTTTCTAAAATTTTATTTGTTTCTTTAATTTCTATCTTGTTTATTTTTATTAAATTTATCTAGTTCAGATAGGAGACATTTAACTTTTCCTTTAAGAATTTGAATGCTGTGCTATTTGGTACATATATGTTTAGTATTGATATTACTTCATTGTCTATGGTTATTCTTTAGCAAAATGTAGACTCTCTGCTATCTCTTTTGATTAGGTCTATTTTTGTTTTTGTTTTGTTTAAAGATTATGATTGCTACCCTTGCTTTTTCTTCTAACCTCAGCTGAAGCATAATAACTCTACTCTAGTCCCTTATTTTTACTCTATGTGTCTTCTGTTTTAAGTGTGTTTCTTGTAAACAATATATTGCTGAACTCTGGCTTTTAATCCATTTTGCTATATGCTTCCATTTTATGAAAAAAAACATTCTTACAAAAGCTCTTCCTTTTGAGCCTCTTTTATGTGAGATGATTTTCCCCATTTTTCCTCTTCCTTCCCCATTCTCCCAGTGCATTCCTCTTTCTTATTCCTTAATTTTAATTTAATTAATTTTTAAAAGTTGTCTCATCACACCCATGACCTTTGTCTGTGTGGACTACTTTTTATTGCCTTAATAATGATAAATCTCTTAGGAGTTACAATTATCATCTTCCTATATTTGATTTCTCTTTTCTGTTTGCCTTTTTATGATATTCTTAAGTTTTGTATTTGCAAGTCAAATTTTCTATTCAGCTCTAGTCTTTTCATTAGGAATGCTTGAAAGTCCTCTATTTCATTAATTATTCTTTTTTTCTCCTGAAGGGCTATACTCAGTTTTGCTAGATAGGTTATTTTTGGTTGTAATCTTAGCTCCTTTGCCTTCTGGAATATTATATTCCAAGCCCTCCAATCCTTTTAGTAGTAGAAACTGCTAAATCTTGTGTGATCCTAATTGTGACTCAATGATATTTGAATTATTTTTTTTTTCTGACTGTTGTAATATTTTCTTCTTGTCCTGTGAACTGTGGAATTTGGCTATAACATTCCTGGGAGTTTTTATTTTGGGATCTCTTTCAAGAGGTGATATGGATTTTTTCAATTCCTGTTTAGCCTTATGGTTCTAGGACAGGCCTACATGACATTCAGCCTGCTGGCCTGTGTACCTCTTGTGGCCTGAGAAAAGATTTCAGGTAAACCACGAAAAATGTAGAGGATGTAAAACAGGTCTGTACAACATACCACCATACCACCCATGGGCTGCTTTGGCAGGCCACAAGAGGCCTTCAGGTTGTATATTGTGTAAGTCTGTTCTAAGACATCAGGGCAATTTTCCTTAATAATTTTTTTATATGTGATGTTTAATCTCTTTTTTTTTTTTGTGATCATGGCTTTTAGGTAGTCCAAAAATTCTTACATTATCGCCTCAATCTATTTTCAGGTCAGCTGCCTTTCCAGTGAGATATTTCACATTTTCTTCTATTTTTTCATTCTTTTGATTTTGTTTTGTTGTTTATTGGTATCTCATGGTATCATTAACTTCCACTTGCACAATTCTAATTTGTAAGGAATTATTTTCTTTAGTGAACTTTTGTAATTCTTTTTTCATTTGGCCAATTCTGCTATTTAAGGCATTCTTCTCTTTAGTGGATTTTTTGCCTCTTTTACCATTTGTCCAATTCTTTTCTTTTTAAGGTATTATTTTCTTCAGTAATTTTTTGTGCCTCTTTTATCAAACTAATGACTTTTTCCCCATACTTGTATCACTCCCTTTTATTTTCTCAATTTTCCTCTACCTCTCTGATTTGATTTTTAAAGTCTTTTTTGAGCTCTTCTAAGAATTCTTGTTGGACTTGTATCCAATCCACATTTTTCTTTGAGGCTTTGTTTGTAGTTGCTTTGACATTCTTGTTTTCTGGGTTTGTGTCTTAATCTTTCCTGTCATCATAATAATTTGTTATAGTCAGATTCTTTTTTTGTTGTTTGCTCATTATCCCAGCCTATTTCTTGACTTTAAACTTTTAAGTTGAGCTCTGCTCCCAGGGTGTAGGGAGCACTTCCCTAAACTTCAGGCCTTTCTTGCTGCTGTTTGCAGAGGTAGCTGGGGGGAGGAGAGGGGAAGGGAAGAGAGGGGTAGGGAAGCTCTGTAGGTTTTTAGTGCTTTCAAGGTCATATGATCTAGGGAGAGGTATGGTCATTCCTCTCCTGGCCTGTACTCTGATCTTTACCCAGGAAGGGACCTTGTTCCTCTTGTTAACTAGCACTACTCCTGTCCTTGGGATTGTTACCAGGTTATCCTCTTTCCTGTAGTCACAATTGCTAATGATCTCCTCTGTCTTGTAATTGAGACCAAGGTCCCTACTCCCTCATGAGCAATTACAAGTACTCCACTGTGCTCTGGAACCAGGACCAGGACCCTTGCTCCCCTGCTGCCACAAGCACTGTAGCACTTTTTTTTTTTTTTTTTTGCTTTTTGGAGGGCAATTGGGGTTAAGTAACTTGCCTGAGGTCACACAGCTAGGTTTTTTTGTTTGTTTGTTTGTCTGTGTTAAGTGTCTGAGGCTGGATCCGAACTCAGGTCCTTCTGACTCCAGGACCAGCGCTCTACTCACTGCGCCACCTAGCCGCCCCTCTTTTTTTTTTTTTTTTTTTTAGCAGGCATAGTTCAATTTATTTGTTTATAAAAATATATCTATGTGGTTGCCACAGCAGCTGCCTGGGTCCTCTGGACAGACACTTGAGTATGAGTCTTTACAAGATACTTGGTGAATTCCTGATAAGGAGACTTAGTGAACACAGTCTCCTTCCACAGGTTTGGGTTTAGGTAGGTGTATGTTTTGGAGATGGCATCAAAGGTAGCTTTAATGAAGTTGCCCAGAGTGGCAGTACAGCCTCTTGCAGAAGTATAGTAGTCATCAATTCTAGCCATCATCAGGAACTTTTTAGGCACAGGAGCTGAGACAATGCCAGTTCCTCTAGGGGTGGGGATTACGTGCACCAGAACCCACATGGCCTAGTGACCTTGCAGGGTACTGTGTGAGGCTTGCCAGTCTTGTTCCCCCAGTAGCCACATCTCACAGGAATGATGGTCAGCTTGGCCAGAATGATAGCACCACTAATAGCTGTGGCCACTTCCTTGGAGCACTTGACACCCAGACCAACATGGCCATTGTAGTCACCAATGGCCACAAAAGCCTTGAACCTGGTACATTGTCCAGCTCTAGTTTGTTTCTTAACAGGCATGATCTTCAGAACCTCATCTTTCAATGACGATCCCAGGAAGAAATATATGATCTCAGATTCCTTGATAGAAAGTGAGAAAAGGCAGATCTCTTCCAAAGACTTGATCTTCATATCCTTGACTAGCTGGCCCAGCTTAGTGACAGGAACCCACTCCTTGTCTTCAGCCTTTCCTCCCTGGGCCCCACGGCCCCAGCCTTTGACCTTGGCCCCCACTGCCAAAGCCACCTCAGAAGTCGGAGCCTCCTGTACCTCCTGCAGCACCAGCGTCATCTGACATTTGGGGTTCACTAGAAATAGAAGCCACTGTAGCTCTTTTTGGCACTTTGACTGTGTATAGGCAATGAAACTGAGTCTTAAACCCAGTGCCAACCAACGTCTCCTGCAAACTCCTTCTGACCAATTGTCTGACCTCCTCACCTCCACACCCACTATCTTTGGGCGGCAAGTGCCTAAAGTTGTTTCCACTGCCAATGTAGTCACCTCCAAGACCTGCTATTGACATCATGTCATGGCCTGTGCTATGTAGTCTGTGCTATGCTCTAGGCTCAACTACCACCCAGGTGAGACAGACCTTTCTTGCCAACTTCCTAAGTTGTTTTGGGCTAGAAAAATTATTTCACACAAATTTTTGTTGGTTTTGCTGCCACAGAATTCAGTTTAAGGTATTATTTTAGAGTTGTTTGGAGGGGCATTTGGGAGAGCTCAACTGAGTGTTTCTCTGCCATCTTGACTCCTTGACACACTCTTGATTAACTCATTAGGTATAGAGCATTAAAAACTAAACAGAGGAGTTTATATTTTATCCTTGAAGCAATAGGAAACTGCCATAGTTGAAACAATAAATGAATCAAATGGTCAGATTTGTACATAAGGAAAATTACTTGAGCAGTAATGAGTAGATGTGAGATACTTGAGGCAGGGAGACCTGATCCGACCTCCAAGGTCAGGGGTGGCCAGGTCTTACCTTAATCTGGCCCTCAGTGTACATCTGGTCGTAGTCCAGCTACATTCCCCAAGAATGGAGTTCCAAGCCAGGAGAGTCAAAGAGTAACAAGACTTTATTTAGCAGTTTCTCATGCAATTACATCCTAATTTCTACATGAGCAGCCAGGAGTTCAGAGTATATAGCGTATAATTGCATAACCATCACAAACTATCTTTGGGAGTACAACATTGTCCTTGTTCCCATATGCTTCTTATGTCATAGTCAAGTACCCTGTATCAGGCTCTGAGTACTGGGCAGGACATTCCAAACTTCCCTAAACTTCCCCCAACCCCCTTGGAATCTCAAGGCTTCTCTTCCCTTGAAGACCCTATCAGTTGGCAACAAGTCAGAAGGTCACGGAGCTCCCTTCCTGGAACAGAGCTGTCTCACGGAATGTCTGATTTATCTCCACAGGGTTATTGTAGAGTCAGCATGCTCCGGGTCTCATGCCTCCAGGGTAACTGCACGTATACCCTCCAACAGAGACCAATTAGAAGGCAGTTGCAAAAAACAGTGAGAGATCAGGGTCTGAACTAAAGTAGTAGCTATATGAGTAGAAAGAAGGAATCAGATACAAGAGATGTTGGGAAGGTAGAAATGCTAAGATTTGGCAACAAACTAGATGTATAGAGTGAGAGAAAGTGAAGAGTTGATGATAATTCTGAGACATTAAACCTGAGATGTTAGAAGGGTGATGGCACCTTTGACAGAAATAGGGGAGCTAGAGGAAATATTGCAATATTCCATAGCAAAACTACATCTTTATAAACATGTGGTTAAAGCTATTGTGAATACAAGATACAATTGTGCTTATTGTTTGTTGGTTATATAAAAGCTTTTGATCTGGTAGATCAACATACCATTTTTATAAGTCACCTCCAACTAGGTGTTTCCCATCCTTATGACAAATTACATTAAATTACTTAAAATAGAGTTAAAAGATAAATTTATTCAACAATATCCAGATTATTAATATAACAGTGTTTGAAGAGCTGCCCTGCCTATTTATAAACAGCCACATGTGGTAGGTCAATACTTGGGTACTTTGGGGATTATTAAGCCCCTAGATAATTCCAGCCAGCTTTGTGTGACTCAGCACTGAAGTACTCTGGTACTTTGCATACGATGGAGCAATCCCTTTATTGACCACTGATCAGGAAGACATGTTGGCTGAGTGAATCTTTATAAGTGAGTGACATACTCTCATTTTCTCTTTTCTTCTTTGTTACAAATGGTGTCAGGATGATTCTAATCTATCCCATGAGTTGTGTGTATGAAGGGAAGCTGCTCTTCCCCTACCCAAGCAACATGGTGAACACTCCCACATGGCAGCTAGAGCTGGGGTATTCAACTGTGGGCTTGATAGGGGGCTCCGGTTGTCTTTTCCCATTTTATGTGTTTTTTTTTTCCTGAGCATAGATGACCAAAAAAAAAAAATCCCCAAATTGACACTTCCAGTCAACCTTTTGAGGTCAAAATGTTAGAATTACTGAGTCCTTTTAAAGCAGCTTGTTGGTTGGGGGAGTTGCTAAGTTGACAAATATTGTACCCTTAAAATACAATTGTTTGATGTGTTGGGGATGTATATATTTCTAGCCCAATACTCCTTTGGAAGGGAAAGAGCAAGCATCCAAAAAAACTCTTTTCCTGCCCCCCACAAATGTGGAAATCATAGTCTTTCTTAGAGAATTTTAGAAAAGCTTGGGCCAGATCCAGATCTATCCATCTGAACCAAACTGTCTTTTTATTACGTATCCCCACCACATCTACTTTAAAGACTTAATCTCTCAGAAGGATGACCAGCTGCCCCCTGCGCACCTCCATCTGGACTTCTCAACAGTATCTAAAACTTAGCTTGTTCAAAGAGAAACAGATTATCTTTCTTATTAATCCTATTCTCAGGCTGCCTTACCTTTTTAGAGGTGGGTATCACCAACTCTTTGCCACCCAGATCCTCAGCCTCAAAGTTATCCTTGGCCCGATATCTCTCTTGTTCCTCTACATCCAATTAGTCCTGCTAATTCTACTTTTACAACATCCCTTGCATTTGTCTCCCATTCTACATTCACACTACTATCACTCTACTATGACCCCTCATTACCTCTCACCCACACTATTGCAGCAGACTCCTAAATGGTCTTTCTGTTTTGATCATCTCTCATAGTCAATATATCTTCAAATAAAACTGCTAAAATAATTTTCCTAAGGCAAAGGTCTGATCACATCCCTTGCTTACTCAAAACTCTCAGTTTTGCCAATATGTACTTCTGGGTGTCATATTTTAGAAAGTGTTGTTAAGCTAAAGAATGCCACAGCAGAGTCACCAAAATGTTGAAGGGTCTTGAATTAATACCAAATAAAAATCATTTAAAGCCCTTCTAAACTTGGCTCCTACCTACCTTTCTAGCCTTATTATTTGCTATGGTACAGCCAAATTGGCCTTCTTGCTGTTCCTCGTATACATTATTCCATCTCCCAATTCTGTGCCTCTTCACTCTTTGTCTTCCATACTCAGAATGTGCCTTCTGCCTTTTAGAGGTCCTTTTTTCTTTCAAAACTCAGCTCAAGCAACACTTTCTAACTGAAGCCTTTCATAAGCACCCAACTTCTAGTGACCCCCTTCCCAAAATCACATTGTATTTTATTATATATATGTATATTATTTTGTGTATATATATATACATGCATTTGTATATATGTATAATTTATTTTATTTTGTATATATTCTGCATCTTATTTATGTTCATGTTGTGTCTAATATAATATAAGCTCCTTGAGAACAGAAACTGTTTTATTTTTTTCTTTGTATTCCCAGTGCCTGGCACATAAAAAGGTACTTCATAAATGCATATTGATTATTTTAATTGTTTAATAATAGCTCACATTTGTAAAATGCTTTTAAGTTTTGCAGAGGAGTTTCTTCATGACTCTCCTATGAAGTAGATAGGATCAATTGAAAGAAATAATAATGTTTAACATGGAGACTAAAAGATTTAGGGAGGACCTAATACATGTTCTAAACTATTAGAAGGACTGGTGTGTAGAAGAGAGATTAAACATTCTTACTTGCTCCACAAGACAAAACTAACAACTAATGGAAATTGAAAAGAAGCAGATTTAGGCTTAATGTAAGGAAAAACTTTCTAGCAATTAGATGTATCTAGAAAGAGAATGTACTCAGGTGGGATGGGTTCCCAAGCTCTAAAGGTCTTTAAGTGAAGGCTAGATGACGACTTGTTGGTTATGTTTTAGAAAAGGTCCTTGCTCAGCTGAGTTGGACTTGAGGTTCTCTAAGCTCCTTTCAAATCTATGCTTCCATGATTCCATGAATAGCTGTTTCAAAGGTGGTATTGATACAATGCAGTTCCTTGTAAGAATATTCAACATTTGGAATCACTGTAAAGGGGACCCTTTGGTTATTTGGCTCAACTGCTACCTTCCTTAAACCTATGGGAAAAGAGTAGTCATTCTGCTAATTATCCAAGAAGGGTTTAAATTGGCTCAGTGCAATATCTGAATTATCCACCAGGTGAAATTCTATTTGAACCACCAGCCCAAACCTTGTTAGTTACTCTGATATAAGCTCTAGGTAACAGCCCTTTCTGATGAGTCTGGAGTATCTTTAGAAACCAGAAGAGGGAGTTCAGTTTCTAAATGCTTGGGTGGCTCTCTCTGCTACAGCCCCATACTCCCAATCAAGCCTGCAACTTTGATTAAACTCTCCCTCACTGGCTTAATCACAAATCTAGGAAATATAATGAAATATTTCTCAAAAGATTAAAAAATAAAATTTGTTTTCTATTCCTAGCTCAGATCCCCCACCCTGTACTGGATGCCACTCTTTCAAGTAATTTCCTAGATTCAGATGCTTCACATACTGTGATCACATAATTTTATTGCACATAGAATAAAGTGAATTGGAAACTAGGTCAAATATTCCTGTACAGAGAAACTGACTTTTTGTCTCTTCTCCCTTTTCTCCGTAGATCTTTGGTCAAGAAGAGGACGGAATCCTTACCCCAAACATACTCACAGCTGGTGGAAAAGAGTGGATGGAATGGGTGTTCAGTACCATCTCAGACTCATGGCCCAAGCAAAGCAAGGAAGATGAAGAGGGTTTTCCACTCTCTGGTGCATTATCACGGACTAAAAGATGAAAGCATTTCCCCCAAGTTCATCAGTCAAATGAGATTCATAATAGTTGTGAGAAAACCAAATATATTTTGAATTTTATATTTGATTCACTGTGTAGTTGATTCTATTCTGAAACATTTAGTCTGTATTTTATATAGCAATCTACACCCTTTTCTCTATCTCTGACTGAAGAAGCTCATGGGTTCAAAAGTTCAGTCTTTCTCCCTAGAGTTAGATGCAAAAGTTCTGTTTACTTATCAATCACTTCTAATCAAAGAAAAACTTTGAAATAAGTTTGTAGGTTCAATGCTCTCATAAAATATTTTAATTATAAGGGAAATACTACCTGCAAATCACTTTATGCCAAGGAAACTTGTTATTCCTCATATCTTCAGTTCTGAAAAAAATCCATGACATCTGTATGATATTTCTGAAGGTCTACAGGCTAATGTGGTACATTTCCACAAGATAAACTGGTTATCCTTGTCCATCTTTGCCAATTAAAAAGGAGTCTTATCTAGAGGATTCTGGGAAGATGGCAGCGTAGTTCAGAAAATTCCAAGCTCTCAAGATTCCCTCCCCCCAGAAGAGATAAAATGGTACCTTAGGGAGAGGAAAGTACGAGTAAAAATAAATAAGAATAGGGGCACAACAGCTTGTATCCTGGGACAATTCTAGAAAATCAGAAGAAAAATCCCAGGAGGAGATTTGTCTCTGTGAAAAGTAAATACCTCCAGGCTAGGGTCCAAATTAAAAACAAGCAGCAAATTCTGGGGATAGCTGGATTGGGAAACCACCTTGACCCCAGCCACAGGAACTTCTACTCTCTCCCCAATAGTGAGGGGAGTTGGGCATCTGAGAAGCAGAAGATTGAAGAAAACTTTGCTGACCAGGAACTCCAAACTTAGCTGTGCTGCAGAGAACAACAGGGGCAAGAAGTAACCAACACACACTTGGTGAGTGCAGAAGCAGTGAAGCAGAAAGCCCCTGGCTATAGGCACTTAAAGGAGGCTGGAGGTTTGGCTTTGGTTCTAGGCTAGAGGGGAGAACTGAAGATATAAGGCTAAGGGCATCATCCTCCATACCCCAAGGCTAGAGGTGATTACAAAAATTAAGCGATTACTACTAAAAAAAATTCACAGGCAAAAGAGAAAGAATCCAACCATATAAAGTTATTATGGGAATAGAAATGATCCAGGTTCTGACATCGTGGCCATGGCAGCTGCAGCTGGCCGGAGGGGACACATGTCTGGCAGCTGAGCTTGCAGCTGTGATCCCATTAGCATTCCTGCCCAGGGCTCTCAGCATGAGGCATCTCACTCATGGTGTATCACTCAGGGTATGGGGCCCAAGGTTTCAAGCACCAGCTCAGGGCAGCCCCAGAGCCACCTCTGCTCTTTGATGACACAAGCAGCAGTTACCAGCTCAGCCTGGTGTTTACCCAACACAGGGCTCTGATGTGGCCTCCAATGTCAACCACCTGCTTGGGGATCCCATGGCCAACATCACTATGGCCTACAGCAGCTCCATCACCTCTCAGGGCAAGGACATGGTACACAAAGAGCTTAACAGGTTTGTGTCCATGGACAAGCTCAAACACTTCTTTGCAGTGGAAACATTCTATGTGTCCAGGAAGCTGGGCCTGCTCGTTTTCCCTTACTGACACCAGAACTGGGAGGTTCAGTACAGCTGGGACATGCCCCTGCCCCCTTGAGAGGGCTTCAATGCCCTGACCTCTGCATCCCCACAATGATCTTTATCACATACATCCTCTTGGTTGGGATGGCGCTGGGGATTCTGAAAAGGTTTCCCCCTGAGGTACTCAGCCTGTGTGCAACAGAGCCCTGGTGTGGGTTGTCATTAAGGTGCTGGCCCTGCTCCTTGGCCTCTACCTGGCCACAGTCTGCAGTGACCTGGGCACCTTGCATCTGCTTGCCTATAGTGGCTATAAACATGTGGGTGTGATCCTGAGCGTGCTTACAGGATTGCTCTTTGGCAGTGACAGCTACTATGTGGCTAGGGCCTGGACCTCAGCTGCCCTCATGTATTTCATTGTGCACTCACTGTGGATATCCTCTGTGGGCCCTAATGGTATTGGGGGGTCCTGCTCCCCAGCTTTGCCACCAGCTCTACCTAACCCTGGCCAAGGCTGCCTTCCAGCCAATGATTATCTACTGGTTGACTTTCACCTGGTCCACTGACCCAGATGGGGTCCCCCTCCTGCCCAAGGAAGGCTACAATGAAGCCAGCCATGCTGATTTTTGTCTTGTATGGTGAAGATTTTAATTGCTCCAGCCCTGCCCCCCCCCCCAAAAAAAAAGAAAAGAGAAGAATCAGGTTCATCTTCAGAGGAGGATATTGAAGCAAAGAAACTATCTTCTACCCCAAAGAGTAATGTCAAATGGTCACCTGCCCCCCCCAAAATTCAGAGAACTTCAAAAAGACTTTAAAAATCCAATGAGAAAGATGAAGGAAAAACTAAAGAAAAAAATAAGAATAATCCAAGAAAAACAAGAAGATTATGAATAGAAAGTCAACCAATTAGAAAAGGAGATGCAGAATCTTAAGGAAGAAAATGATACTTTGAAAATTAGAATTAGTCAAGGAGAAGTCAGTGAAGTTATAAGAAATCAAGAACTAATTAAACAAAATATGAAGAATGAGAAAATAGAAGAGAAAGTGAAACATTTTATTAAAAAAATAAACAACTGACCTGGAGAACAGATCAAGAAGAGAAAATATAAGAGCAATCAGACTACCTGAAAGTTATGGTGAAAAAAAGAATCTTGTTACAATAATACAAGTAATAATAAAAGAAATTTGTCTTGAAGCATTAGAACAAGGGGGGAAAATAGAAATAGAAAAAAATCCACCAAACACCACTTGAAAGAGATGCTATCAGCAAAACTCATAGGAGTATTATAGTCAGATTTCAAAATCCCCAAACTAAAGGACAAAATACTAAAAGCAATAAGAAATAATCAATTTAAATATGATAGTGCCACAATTAGAATCACACAAGACCTGGCAGCAGAGACACTAAAGGGCCACAGGTCTTGGAACACTTGTATCAAAGAGCAAAAGAACTGAGATTCTGGCCAAAAATATCATATCCAGCAAAGTTAAGCATAATTCTAAATGGAAAAAAATAGACATTTGGTCAATTGTCAGACTTTCAAGACTTTGTTAAAAAAAAAACAAAAAACCACAATACCCTGAACTTAATAAATTTGACATACGAGCCAAGAGAAACATAATGTATATAACAAAATTTGATTACAAGGAATTCAATACAGACAGACAGTTTGCTTTTTATATATGTAAAATGTATATATGTCTAAGATTGTCATTAGTAATTGTGTATTTCATAAGAAATATTGGGGTAGTCTTGAGTATGATATGACTATTTTTTTTTTTTTTGCTTTTTGAAGGGCAGTTGGGGTTAAGTAACTTGCCCAAGGTCACACAGCTAGGTTTTTATTTGTTTGTGTGTGCATTAAGTGTCTGAGGTTGGATCCGAACTCAAGTCCTTCTGACTCCAAGGCCAACACTATACTTGCTGTGCCACCTAGCCGCTCCTATGATATGACTTTAAAAAGTAAAACCATTTAGAAAAAACTAAAAAAAGAAATTATTTTATACAAATGAGGTGCAAGAGGAAGAATTGAAACAGAGTAGTTAGACAGAGGAGGAGGGATGTTAGTTCTGGAAACCTACTTTCATTGGGAATGGGTTTAAGAGGGAAATATATATATATATATATATATATATATATATATATATATATATATATATATATATATATATATATATATGAATATAAAAGTCTTCTAAATTCAGAAGAAATAAAGTGGTAAGGGGGGGAGAAGGGAAGAGGGGAGGGTGAGGGAATAGTTTAAAGGGGGGTATAGAAGGGTACTTAGATCAAAGGGAATGGGAGGATAAGGGAGGGGTCTCTAGAGGGGAGTATGAGGGAATAGGTTATAGGTTGGTGGATAAGGGGTAGGAAGGGGGAAAAAAGAACAGAGTAAAAAGTATACAGCAGAGAACAAAACAAAACCTACAATGAAGCAAAGAAAAGATGGACAATTTTCAGCATAACATACAGTATTTAATATATAGGCTTTCTTGAAATGACAAGTTATTGCTATATTTTCTGAATCCTCTCCTAGGTTCTGCTGTGCACATGACATTTTTTCTTTTCTTATCTTATATTTAAGTTTAATATTTGAATATAATATTTCTTTTTCTTTTCTTCTTATGTATTTAAGTTTTAGTATTTGTCTAAAATTAAAAAGTAGATTATTTTTAAAAAGAGTCTTATCTCATTCTCAGAAGCCAAAGAACCTGTTATACCTGGTACACTATCAATAGCTTCAGGATGCAGATGGGTCTCATAAATCAAACCAGCATTCCTCTAAGACAGAAAAGGCCTAGCCTCACATGAATGTTGGTCCACTTTTCTTAATGTGATCAATCATATTGTCCTCATCCCCCTGATGCTCTATTTGTATGAAGACTAGTTTGTAGTTGTATTCATATAGTTTTATGTTTATCTTAGTAGGTAGGCTCTCAAATATTATATATTTTATGTAATTCTTTTAAGTGAAATTTCTCTATCTTTTCTTGTTGGGTTTTATTGTTATTACACAGAAAAGTGATGATTTGCATGGATTCATTTTATATACTTCAATTTTGCTGAATTTATTGTTTCAATTAATTTTTAGTTGACTAGGTTCTCTAGATTCACCACCATATTATCTGCAAATTTTATAATTTTGCTTCTTTTACTTATGCTTATTCTCTTAATTTCTTTTTATTGTTTTATTGCTATAGAAAGCACTTATGGTACTATATCAAATACAAATGGCTACAATAGACATTCTTGTTTTCACCCTTATTTTTTTTTAAAGGATTATAATTATCTCTGTTACATAAAAAAGGTAACTTTGGCTTTATATATTGTGAGGGGATCGTGCACAAGATGGTGTTGACAATGAACACAGTAAGCACTCAGAGGATCACGAGTCAGACATTTCATTACTAAGAAGCATGGAAGCAGGTGGTTCCTTCATCTTACAGTCCCACAAGCACATGAAGAAATGGTGACTCGAGTGTATTGGGGATGAGTACCCTTAATAAGAACCCATATCTTCTGGTCTCTGCCTTTATATGTGATTGTTGCTGGTAGGCAGATTCACAGTGACTAAGTGGGGAGGGAGGGTTAGTCAATTAGGCCCCAGTCTAGACTATGACCCTCCCTCCATCCCCCCAACCTCAAGGGTACTATGATTTGGAAAGCTTGCTTTTTTATTTTTTTGGAGGGGGTAGGTAGGGCAGTCGGGATTAAGTGCCTTGCCCAAAGTCACACAGCTAGTTTTGTGTGTGCGCTGTGTGTCTGTGTGTTGTGTCTGAGGCTGGATTTGAACTCAGGTCCTCCTGACTCCAGGACCGGTGCTCTATTCACTGCACCACCTAGCTGCCCCTGGAAAGCTTGCTAATCTTGCATGTATGGATTAGATGAGGATTGTTAAATTGATAATTGACTAACCTTGCAACCTAGCCCTAACTGAATTAAAGCCCTAATTCTAAATGTGGCTAATCAAACCAGTTATTGGGTATATAGGATCTTCTCAATAGACAGGCCAATCAGTGGTCAAACATGTAGTTCCTGCTGTCAGCTAGGGCCTAGTAAATAGATTAATCCTCACATAATAAAGTATTTATCATTTGAAGGAAAGGACTATTTATACCTATGTTTCTAGTGTTTTCAATAGAAATGAATGTTGTATTTTGGTAAAAGCTATATATGCAACTATTAGTAAAAATATATAATTTTTATTGATTTTATTATTAATATGCTTAATTAAGTTTATAGTTTTACTGATATTAAACCAACCCTGCATTCCTGGTATACCTTCACCATGGTCATGGTGTATAATCTGTAATATATTGTTTTAGTCTTTTAACTGTTTATTTTGCAAACATTTTTTCTGATCCCCATGACCTCTCAAATCTCTACAAAATGGAGATTTTATAGACAAAGCAACCTCAATTGTTTCAATAGTCTAAGTCTAGGACACAAGAATTTCAAAAGAAGATTTGTTAAAAAAAATGACCTGATGTCAACCTTCAGCCCACTCAACACCCCTTCCCCCACTGACTACCAGAATGCTAACAGCTGTGAAGATACATTATCTGATCCAAGGACCCAACACGTGAGATTGCAACAAAACGTGAGGATACATGGGCTTACAGCAAAATCCAGCTGCACTATCTGTTCCCCGGCCCCCTTCCTTTCTTTCCAATGCCATGGAGATCCTGATTGTAGGCTGTACAAGTTTGCTCAGCACTAATAGACAGACAGCACAACAAAAGTGGTCCAGAAGTAGAAGGCTGCTAGGGTGAGCATAGCCAGCCAGTGCTAAGGTCAGCAGAGCCTATGCTGCAAAAGTTCTCTGAAGGAAAGCAGAACAGAGGGAAAGGGGCATGATGCATGCCTGGGCTTGAAATAGATTCACCACCATCCTTCCTCCCCTCCCCTACATACCATACTCCCAGAGTCCCTGGGACTCAAACCATAGAAATCAGCCTCATAGCACCAATGTGGCAATGCTTTGAACTGTTGGTGCTGAACTAGACAATTTAGGAACAGAAGAAGCAGGACAGGATACTGAAATAGGATACTAGTTAGGGTGGGTGGGGGTAAGGGAAGGGAAGGGAAACTATTCCTCATTCCACTAAGCCTGAAGAAGAAAGTTCAACACCTAGCTGGGAGCAGTTCTGTGAACCCCAAAGTCACTTATGGCAAAGACCTAGATTATTGAACTATTGCCTACCATAGGAGGAAGCTGAGAACCTTTGAGATTTGGACCTAAAGGAGAGAAGGGAGTCAGAAAGCAAATAATAGAGAAAAATAAGGAATGAGGGGAGACTGAAATTACCAAAGATCTCAGGAAGAAGGAAACTCAAAAACCTTGTGCATAAGCTGATAAATCAATAGGGAAAATATTTACAGAAAGAAATATTTGTGTCCAAATCTAGCAAATGATTTGGGCACCTATGAATAAATACTCCAAAAAAAGAAAATGATACAATGCTTGATGAGACAGAAGACCCTATGGAATGTAGGGAGACTGTGGAGCCATCACTTACTATTCCTGAATGGTTCAAAAGAGAAAGAGTATTATAAAAGGAGAATTTATGACCTGCACAGCCAAAATAATGGGCACAACAGAGAAACTTGAACGTGCAAGTTTCAACAAAGAACATAAAAGAAAACAATAGATTAGGAATGGAAATATATAGATGTGAAGTGAATGCACAAGGAAGAGGAGAAAAACATGATAACATGGGGCGGCTAGGTGGCACAGTAAGAGCGCCGGCCTCGGAGTTGGGATGACCCGAGATCGAATCCGGCCTCAGAAAATGAGCACCCACACATAAATAATGACTAGCCATGTAACCTCGAGCAAGTTACTTAACCCCAATTGCTTAAAAACAAAACAAACAAACAAACAAAAAAACATGATAACATGATGTAAAGCCAAGCATGAGCAGCTTTCCAGAGGACTACTGCAGTGAACAGCTTTTCAAGGTTCTGATTATACATTGTAGCAAACTCTCTGTTCAATAACAAATCACAGCAAAACATTCACAGAAAATCAAGGTCCAGTATTAACAATGTTACAACTTATCACAGGAAATCAAAATACAGTATTCACCGTGTCATAACTCAACAACTTATCACAAAAATGGCAACATAATTTTCACCAAAGTGGTTACATAGTTTTGAACAAAGTACAATCATTTAGTCAATCAATCACTTAGTAACTCATTCATTCAATCATAAAATACAAAGGGCCAAAGTCCTCCACCCATGGGGCACACTAAGTTACAAATCAGTCACTATTCAATCATCAGTCACTACTCACTACCCTCTTAAGGATAGTGGAAAATACACTATCCACGCCTAGACCACAAGTAAATCACAATTTCATCAGTCACTACTCAGTACCCATGGAGAGGTGTTTTCATCTTCACTCCAAGCAGGCTCTCAGCTTCCATGATTCCTCTTCCATGGTTCCAGCTCTTGCCCAAATCAAATCCTGCCTCTGAGTTCAAAGGCAGACAGCTCCCAGCTCCCTGTCCAGCTCTCCATGCAGTTCCTGCTCCACATTGGAGTTCACAGTATTCAGTCCATCTCAAATCCTTCACAGATTCAGTTCCTGGGAAAAGCAAACTTAACAGAGCCACAAACAGACAAAGTACTGACATCACAATCATGCTCCCTCTGGCAGCTCCAGCTGGGTCTCGGAAATCCTCAGCAGCTCCTCAACAGCTTTCCAGAAGCCCCTCAGCAGCAACTCAGCAGCTTGAGCTGGACCTTGGAAGTCCTTCAAAAGCTGCTTTCTCAAAATCAAAATCATTTCCTCCCATTCTCAAAATCAAGAAGTTCTCTCTCTGGCAGCAACTCCAGCCTCCAGATACTTGCCTCAATAAAATTCTGACTTTCCTAGTTGGGGTTTTTCCTTATATACAGTATTGCTCCTCCCTGTTCAGCCCCTTCCTGTTACTCAGCAACAGGGGTTCATACCTTCCGTTTCTTTAACAGAGGCTTAACTGGAAAATAGGGGCTAAGTACCTGTCAGATTAGCAATACAAAAGGATCTTCAAATTTCATTACTATTACACATGAAAAGAGCAACATGTTGTCCATACAAGCAAAACATATTGATCTCAAAGATAGTAAAAATTACTTAAGGGTCATAACTGTCCCAGGAGAAAACGACAAAACAGAAAATCTAACCATAATGCAAAAAATAACACAACAAGAGAAACAGGATTTCCCAGGGCTCTGGCTCCCACCTCCTCCAATTCATGTAAAAGGTGACTCTGAACAAACTTTGGAGCTACAGGACCCACAAAAATGACACAGAGAAGCTAACCTCCCACTGAGAACAGCAAAGCAGACCAGCAGGAAGTGGCCAGCATAGTGCTCTAGGAGCTGAGCCCAGCCCCGCTTGAGCCAGAGGTCTTAGCCCCTTGGTGGCCTGACCAGCTGCTGGCTGGAAGGACTTCTGGTTCCCAGAATTATCAACCCACAGATGCTAAGGACAAAGTGAGAGGTCAGTGCATCGTGGACTTTGGGATCCAGTAGTTGGGAGTGTGGTTGGCCTTTATCCCCTGGAGGGAGAAGTCACTGAGGCCATACAGCCACAACGTGGCAGCTTCAGCACCTGGCCTGAAGATTGTAGGGGGATAAAGCAACCAGTCTGAGGGGTAATTGCTCTTGCTTTAACCTGCTTGGATCTGGATTGGGGTCTAGGGTGAAGGTCCTGAATCACTTACCCAGCAAAACTGAGTATTTTGTTTCAGGGGAAAATATGGTCATTCAGTGGAATAGAGGACTTTCAAGCATTCTTGAGGAAAAAAACCAGAGTTGAATAGAAAATTTGACATTCAGACACAAGAAGCAAGGGATGCTTGAGAAGGTTAACAGGGAAAAAAAATCAAAAGGAACTTATCAAAGTTGAACTATTTACATTCCTACATGGAAAAACAATAACTGTAATTGATGAAACCCTTCTCAGTATGAAAATAGTTGAAGAAGGGTATATAGGCATAAGAATACACATGTGAAAGTGTGTATATATGTTTATAGGTGTACAAAGATAGAGGGCACAGGTCGAATTTAATGGGAAGGGATGATACTTAAAAGGTGAAATTAAGACCTGAGAGAGGGGTATAACAAGAGGAGATGGGGAGAGACAGAATGGGGTGTACTATCTCATATAGAAGAGACAAGGGAAAGTGGTTACAAGGGAGGGGAAGAACAGGAAGGCAAAAAGGCAAAACCTTGTTCTCACTGAATTTGGCTCAGGGAGAGAATGACATACATACTAAGTAGGATATCTCACCCTACTGGAGAGTAAGGGGAAGGGGGATGAGAGGGGGGATGATGGAAGGGAGGGTAGCCTGGGGGGGAGGGAAGTTGGAAGCATCCACTTTTGAAAAGGGACAGGATGGGGATGGCTAGGTGGTGCAGTGAGTAGAGTGCCGGCCCTGGAGTCAGAAGGACCTGAGTTCAGATCCGGCCTCAGACACTTAACACACACAAATGAAAAAAAAACCTAGCTGTGTAACCTTGAGCAAGTTACTTAACCCCAATTGCCCTCCAAAAAAAAAGGCAAAAAAAAAGGGGGACAGGATCAAAGTAGGGAATAGACAAAGTGGGAAGTGGGATAGGAGGGAGGGAAATATAGTCAGTCTTTTACAATATATCTACTAAGGTAATGTTTTGCATAGCTATACATGTACAACATATACTGAATTGCTTATCTTCTCAGCAAGAGTGGGTGACAAGGGAGGAAGGGAATGAATCTGGAAATTGAAGTTTTAAAATCAAATGTTTTAAAAATATATAAATACTATTATTATCACTATTTTACATATAATTGGGAAATACAGGCATTGGGGCACAGAGATTCACCTTGCCCTACTGGAAAAGCTGAAGGGGTATGGGAAAAGATATGGGAGAGAGCAGATTGGATAAGGGGACATCCTGTAGGACTGCTATTCTGGGGTGGTGGTTAGGGGAAAAATGGGGAAAAATGTAACTCAAAATCTGGCGGAAATGAATGATATAAACCAGAAGTTAATAAAGCATTTGAAAAATATGTGTGTGTAGACCATACTCACAAAGATGAGAAAAAGGCATTATAGGTTAATAATTGCTGATCTCTCTCTCTCTCTCTCTCTCTCTCTCTCTCTCTCTCTCTCTCTCTCCACCTTTCTCCTTTCTTCCTTGCTTGCTTGCTTGCTTCCTTCCTTCCTTTCTTCCTTTCTTCCTTCCTTCCTCCCTTCCTTCTTTCCTTCCTCAGTCCTTAAAGATCTAACAGGCTACCCAGCAGTCTCACCCCTAGGGCCTTATGATTCTATAGGACCCATGTTTCTGGAAGTTTCTGTCCACAAAGACCAAGTCAAGTAGAGCCTTTAGCAGGCATCAAAGAGTGCCAGAATACATAACTAATTAGGCTTCTGAATCTCCAACTTCCATAAAGCTGCCACTCACTATAACACTTTTTAAAAAGCAGTTGTTCACATCTTACTGGTCCCTGGAACTACTGAACAGATGAGCCAGGTTCATACAACCACACTTTGTCCATAACTGCTTATTAAATGTTGTGTAATACAGGATAGACTCTCTAACAAATGGGTAGAGGATAGAGGCATCTGTTGTTAAATATTCAAAATAATAATTCAAAATAAATATTCAATTCCTGCCATTGTTAGTGCCTTTCACAAACAGGTAATGACTATGCCAGCATCTGAGGGGTACAGTCCTGACCCTGTAAGCCTGCCTTTTCTGTTAGTCCAATGTGTCTCTACCTATAAGGTGGAGACTTATAGTTCCTGAGTGATGACATTTGCCTGTTTTATCAATCACTCTGTCATCTACCAAAGAGCTATATGCAACTGGACTCCAGCAGTCATTTATTTGGTAAAAGGGGATAACCTATGGAATAGAGGACCTGGAAAGTCCTCCCAGTAATCTGAGTTTGACTTAGCAGAGCTCCAGCATACCTGGCTGTAAAAGAGCCTTGAGGGATGGGAAAGAGAAGATCTTCATCTATAGATTACTGGATGATGATCATTGGTCTCAGGCCTTGAGAGAACAGGACTGGAAAATTGAAGGCCCTTTGGTGTTTAGATCAATGGAAGAATTTTGTTGATGTCTTCCACTGCCTATAGTTATTTATGGGTCATGTTAGCACCCATAAGAGACATCCTATTAAAAAAAAAAACAGATTGGGAAGTGGGTACATTGCCAAGCTGGACCTTTGGGTAGTGATGCCATGTTATTCTGAGCATGGGATGATATTTTATACACCTAACTAAAAATGAAGTAGATATTCCTAACAAACCTGTTATGCAACAACAACAACAAAACTAATAACTCTCAAAAATTAGCCAAGAAACATGAAAAAGAAAAAGAAAAGAGATCCCAGGCTTTTCTATACCCCTCTTCCTTCAAAAGGACTGAGTCTGAGATAGCAACAATCTGGTTTGTGTAATAGATAATTACAAATCTTTGCATTTCAAAGGAATTGATTTCCTGATATAAGGTGGTAACAATGAACTGCATTGTCATGTGTAATGTTAATGAAATGGGAAGATCTTCCCTGCCCATTAATACACCTAACACACAGAACTCCATGGGTCACATGGAGCCCAGTGTGGGAGGAGGTTGCCCAGAGGAGCAGGAGCAGAGAGTGAAAGAAGCAAGCTGTGAGTGGGTGGAGGGAGGAATTTGTCTAGGGGAACTTGTTTGTGGGGAGACCTGACAGAAAGTTTAAGATGTTGGTACTCCCTGAATTAGTGATAAGTACCCTGTTAAATGTTACCTCCTGGTATTCTAATGATGCCTCAAATAAATATTTTGGTTTTACCTTTGAGGAAGAGAGTTTATTATATTTTGAGAACCTACTCAGGAAATACACATGCATATCAATAGAGGCTGTTATGGATATCGCATTGGCATTACACCATGCATCTTCCTACTAAGGTCAGGTGTCCAACCTCCCAGAAGCCCATGTCTGTGATAAATCAATATCACCCTAGGAAAGGGAGGATTTTTTAGTTCAATGGTTTCTTGGATGCAGTCTCAAGGTAGATGTTCCTGATAAGAACAGACTTTTTTTGGACATAATTCTGGCTGACCATCTCTGGTGCTTCCATATTCCTTCTCCAGTGCAAAGTCACTTGGGCCTACTGATCCTTGTACCCTCAGAGGGATTCCTATACCATGAAGAAACATATCATGTTGCCCTCAATTGACAGACTTCCTTTTTTTTGAGATAGTTCAGATAACTTCTTCATTCCAAAAAGGGCTTAGAGTACCAAGGCATGGTATTATTGGGAAGGGCTTTGCTTTCTAACAGCATGGATGAAATAAAACTGTAGCTATATAACCATAGTGAAAATGTATTTACTTAGAGTAAATGAGATCCTCTAGATGACTTGGTGGTAATTCTGAATCCCTGGATGAAAGTGAGGGACAGTGCTTATCTATTCCCTATGGAAGAAGGGTGTGGCCCCTCCGGAAACCTTTAAGAGTTAAATATTTAATATAATCACTCTGACATAAACACCCTCATGTGGCTCCCAAGGAGAGGAGGTCTTAGTGAGTGAGCCAGGGAATATGAGGGGGTAGAAGTAGGGGGAAAGCCTCAGTCTCTATTTAGATTGCTGGACAGATTGCATGCAAGAGGTTTATGACCTTTTGGTCACTTAACTATAAATGACCCTGACATGTAATGAAAAATTGTGCCAGAGTTGTCATCATTTTTCCTGTGGCTTTGGTGTTCCTGGTGTGGCTCTTATTCATTATCATGACCTTATAACAGGAGAAGAATCTGAGACTCTTCCTGAAATGTCCTTATATGTCCTGTGGCCTTGATGTTCCTGGTGCTTCTCTTGTTCATTGTTACTACCTTATATCAGGAGATAAATTCCTTTGATATGTAAAGATTTGACATTATCCATTTCATGGACCAGGTTGTGGATATCTCAGACTCAGTCCTTTTGAAAGAACGGAGGTGTAGAAAAGCCTGAGATTTCTGTCCTTTTTTCTTTTTCATATTTCTTGACCAATTCTTTGAGAGTCATTATTATTATTTTTTTGTTTATTTCAGTTTTATTTGCTATCTTTTTTAGTATAGGTCTTTTCTCCATCTTCTCCCCTAAACCTAGTACTTCCACTGCTAGGTTCCTCCCATTTGCAAGATTAGAATTATCAAGTAAAACATATGTATGAGATATTTATAGGGAAGGTCCTCTAGAGCAGGGCTTCTTAAACTTTTTCCATTCACAACCTCTTTTCATGTGAGAAATTTTTATATGACCCTGGGCATATAGGTATATAAAATAGGCATACAAATCAAACATTTCCTGATAACAAATCATAAAGAAACTTATTTGAAAACAATACTTTGGTGTGTGTGTGTATGTGTGTGTGTGTGTGTATACACAAATATACAATTTTGCCATTTATTAAGATGAAAGAAAATTTGTATACCAGTGAGACAGATGTGTGTGGCCTACACTTGCAGTACCAACTGAAACATAAGTGTGAATAATGAGTCTGTGGGCCAGGCAAAGATTGTGCTTATTGCATGCTAAGCAAATTTCAAATGAGCATCTGAGGGTTAGGGTTTATATACTGTAGCTGTTGCACTTATATCATACTTTCTCATGGGAACTTCATGTAGTTACATGAGGCACTTAACTTGCAACTTTGCAGGAGTCTACTTCTGTGGGATGCTTCCTTGCTTTCTTATCTCATGTGTCACTCCTTTATCTAAATGGCTCAAGCAACCAGGGTTTCAAGGATGGCCAGAATGTTCCAAGCCTCCCTTGCATGGGACATGAGTAAGGGGAGGGAGGGGAAGTTTGAGAGTAAACTTCCTGAGATAGTGGGTCCAGCCTGGATTCATGCCCATGGGATGCAGACCCTTCAGAGCGCAACCATGGCAGACCCATCAGAGACCTCGACAGTGCCCCCTACAGATGTGCTTGTTTATTTTTACATAAAGAATTAAATCTTGGTGGTATATTTGACATGGTGGGATGTAGAGCATCTTCAATGTTTTTCAGAATTGATCGACATTTTGATTTTATAATCGTCAATGCTGAGAAAGTCGTTTTGTATTTAAAATGTAGTACAAAATGGCAGAAGTATGTTTAGACCCATTTCATAAATTGTTGGAAATTCTGTCCTAATCCCAAGCCAATATTCATTTAACAATTTTTTTTAGGAAACTCAAGTTTTAAACCTGTGTCACTAGACAGCTCAGCACATTTTTCTTAAACTTTTGATGGCAGATGACTGAATTTTTTTTCAATTGAGTATGGTTTATGAACCCAACTTAGTTTTTTAAGATCAAAATTTGAAGGGGCGGCTAGGTGGTGCAGTGAAAGAGCACGGCCAAAACCACCCCACACAAAACCACACAAACACCCCAAAAAAAAAATTTGAAGGGGCGGCTAGGTGGTGCAGTGAATAGAGCACCGGCCCTGGAGTCAGAAGGACCTGAGTTCAGAGCTGGCCTCAGACACTTAACGCACATAAACAAACAAACAAACAAAAACCTAGCCGTGTAACCTTGGGCAAGTTACTTAACCCCAATAGCCCTAAAGGGGCAGCTAGGTGGCGCAGTGAGTAAAAGCGCTGGCCTCGGAGTTGGGATGACCCGAGATCAGATCCGGCCTCAGAAAATGAGCACCCACGCATAAATAATGACTAGCCGTGTAACCTTGAGCAAGTTACTTAACCCCAATTGCTTTAAAAACAAAAAAAAGATCAAAATTTGAGGGTGGGAAGGGTGGGAGGGAAATCTAAGCAGTCTCTTACTATATATCTACTATGATAATGTTTTGCATAGCTATACATGTATAACATATACTGAATTGCTTATCTCCCCAGAGGGAGTGGGTGACAAGGGAGGAAGGGAATGGATCTGAAATTCAAAGTTTTAAAATTAAATGTTTCAAATATATATAAACACTATTATTAATACTATTTTTCATGTAATTGGGAGATAAGATGTGCAGGCATTGGGACACAGAGACTCACCTTGCTCTAATGGTAAAGTCAAAGGGGGTATGGGAGAAGATATGGGAGAGAGCAGATTGGATGAGGGGATATCTTGTGGGACTGCTATTCTGGGGTGGTGGGTAGGGGAAAAATGGGAAAAAATTGTAACTCAAAATCTGGCAGAAATGAATGCTGTAAACCAGAAGTTAATAAAGCATTTTTAAAAAAAAAGATCAAAATTTGAAGGGAAGTATTTCTGAAACTGTCTCCAGAAACTTCAGATGATCAATTACAATTAAATCTTTGGGAAGGTTATTTTCTTTCTCTTTTTTTTGGAGGGCAATTGGGGTTAAGTGTCTTGCCCAAGGTAACATGGCTAGTTTTTTGTGTTAAGTGTCTGAGGCCAGATTTGAACTCAGGTCCTCCTGACTCCAGGGGCAGTGCTCTATTCACTGTGCCACCTAGCTGTCCCTGGGGGGGTTATTTTCAATTATAAAATCATCTGTAGCTGCAAATATTTCTAAAGAACCATTTGTCTACCCTATTCTTCTATATGTTAATTTTTACTGAAACTTTCAATTTTATCTTTTAACATAAACATGTCACAATTTTTCCTTGAAGTGACATGTTTAAATCACTGAGTTTTTCAAAAATATTCAACAAGTAACAGTTTTGAAAGCCTTAAGTCATTATGAAAAAATTAACAAAATTGTATTTCTGATCAGTCAAAAATATAATTTCATCTTTCAACTTCAACAATCTGTTCAAACTTTACCCTCTTGAGAGCCACCTTATCTCTGCCTGTAGTAATAAGCTTTTGTAATTAGAGTCCACATCTCTCCAAAGGTTTGAAAACAAATGACTGTTAAGGGCATGGCTATGTGGCTATGAGTGCCTCTGGACAGATCATGCAGTGAGTAAAAATGATGTGTTCATTGCCATCAGCTTTAATTTTTGCTATAAATCCAACATTCTCCAGCACGATCTGTATAGACTCCAATGCATTTTTTTTCACTGTAAACCTTAATTTCTGAAAAATTCATCAACTTAAGATATATATACCTTCCCCTCTTCTGTGCCCTTCCAAAGGGAGATGGAACAATAATTCCTCATCTATGATTCCTTCATAAATATATCTTACATAAAGTAACAATTATGTCAGTTAGAAATATCAGTTGTTTCATCTGACTGTGCAAACTTTGGACTGCCCTTAATTCTGGCAATAAACTGCTGGAATTGGTCGTTACTAATTTCAGAAATACTTTTGGAAACAGTATAATTCGATAAAGGAATTTTATGAATTTCATACGCATACTTTTTCCCATGAACTATTTTTGACATTTTAATAGCAGCAGGCAATATAATGTCTTCTATTGAAGAGGGTTTTTTAGTTTTTGCAATTAAATAAGAAGTTTTATATGATGTAAGTAAATATTTTTCATTGACAGTCACAAATTTCTCAAAACATTACTTTTCTTTATTTGAATGTTTTAAAAGTCATTCAAAATATTCCTTTGGTTTATTGTGGTATGCTGCATGCTTGGTATTACGATGTCATTTTAGTTTGGTTGGTTTCATGCTCTCCACAGCTACAGCTTTATTACAAATTAAGCAATGAGGTTTTTCCACGTCATCATAATCATTATTAGAAGTAAATCCACATTGCAGAAATGATTCAACATATTTTCTTTTTCTTATCAGTTTAGGTGTAAATCCACATTGCAAAAATGATTCAACATATTTTCTTTTTCTTATCAGTTTAGGTGTACTATATCCTGGTAGCAATGACTTTGCCACACTGTCATCAGTATTTTTACCTCATCTGTCTAAATTTAGCCACTTATTCAGAATGAAAAATATTTTGGTCCTAAAATATAAATAAATATTGCTATAATTTCTCAAATAAATACTAGCTTTAATGTATGAAATTACATTTGTTTTTAATTTTAAAAATTGGTGTTTACATATAGATGTACAGTGGTGATTGTGGAGAAATATTAGTAAAGGGCTTTTGTCTTTACTTTTTGCAATTAAACACTTAGATATTTCTGTAAAAGAAGGAGATGGCATCAATTTTTTAAATCGAACATTCTAATATCATACAATCCAAAGATATACTAATTTGAAATGTACAGGCTGAGGAATGATGGTAGGAAAATATTAAAAGTCTTTATTTTCCACAATTAACCTATTATGTTTCTGTAAGAGCAGAAAATTTTGTACACACAGTAAAAGCACTGCAATTCATAACATACCATAGTCTCAAATCTGAGCCAAGGTGTTTCTGGCAGCTTTTCTTGGTGATGCATGATGTGACAGTATGCGTAGTGCAAAGTTTGCATGTTATATGTTCAGAACCAAGGCTGCAGTGAAGTCAACATGGGCAAGCACTGCCAGAAACATCTCAGATTCATTACGTGTTTTGATTTTGAATTATTTTTTGGTCATAGCGCATTCAGAAACCTTTCCTCATTGCCAAATTTTTCATGACCTCCAACATTTAGTTATTTGATCCCATATAACCCACAGTTTAAGAAATGCTGCTAGAAGATCCTTAGAACTTTGTGTATAGGTATAAAAAATACCATATTATATATACTTCTATTTATCAGCTCTTTCTTTGGAGGTAGATAGCATTTTCCTTCACAGGTCCTTTGTTGTAGTTGGTTTGAGTATTTATGATACTTGAGATGAATTAGTCATTCCAAGTTGTTTTTAGGATGAAATTTCTGTACAACATTCTCTTGGTACTGCTCATTTCATTTTTCACTATTTCATGCAATTCTTTCCATGTTTTTCTAAAATCAACTAGCTCATCATTTCTTATAACAAGTAATATTCCATCACAATCATATACCCACAACTGGTTTAGCCATTCCCCAATTAAAGGGTATTTATCATTTTAGACAATCTGATAGTACAAGATGATATCTCAAAGTTGTCTTAATTTAATTTCTCTAATCAATAATGATTTAGAAAAAATTTATATGACTATATGTAGTTTTGATTTCTTCATTAAAAACTGCCTGTTTGACCATTTTGCCCTTTGACCATTTATCAATTGAACTTGTATTCTTATAAATTTGACCAAGTTCTTTAAATATTTGAGAAATGAGACCTTTATCTGAGAGAATATCAATAAGAATTCTTTTTTCCAATTTTCTGCTTTTCTTCTAATCTTGGCTATATTGGTTTTACTGGTACAAAAGCTTTTTAAGTTTTATGTAATTGAAATTATCCATCTTACCCCCTCAGAATGCTCTTTATCTCATTTACTAGTAAATTGTTTTTCTATCCATAAGTCTGATTGGTAATATGTTTCATGTTCTTGTGATATTTCCTTTCATATCTTGGTCATATATACATTTTGGCTTTGTCTTGGTAAATGATTTAAGATATTCATCTATGCCTACCTCTGCCAGACTGTTTTCCAGCTTTCCCAACAATTTTTTTAAACAAATGATGAATTCTTATCTCCAAAACTTAAATCTTTACATTTGTCAAACACAAGATTACTATAATCATATACTACTCTGCATTCTATGTCTACTCTGTTCCACTGATCTACTTGTTTCTTCGTCAGTACCAGACAGTTTTCATAATTATTGCTGTATAATATAGTTGAAGATCTGGTACTGCTGATTAGGTACTGCTAAACCTCTTTCCTTTAACTTTTTTTTTCCCATTAGTTTCTTTGAAATTCTTGACCTTTTGTTCTTCCAAATAAATTTTATTATTTTTTCTAACAGTAAAGTTTTTGATAATTTAATTGAAATAACATTGAATAAATAGATGTTAGATAAAACTGTTGTTTTTATTATTTTGGCTTTGACTACCCACGAAAAATTAATATTTCTTCAGTTATTTAAATCTGACTTTATTCATATATGGAGTTCATGTAATTCCTGGGTTTGTTTTAGCAGCTATAATCTCAAGTATTTTATACTGTCTGTACTTATTTTAAATGAGTTATCTCTTACTATCTCTTCTTGCAGTTTTGTTGGTGACACACAAAAATGCTGATGATTTGTGTGTTTATTTTATATTCTACTACTTTGCTAAAATTATTGTTTCAATTAGCTTTTTAGTTTAATTTTTAGGATTTTCCAAATATGTCATCATATCAAAAAGGGATAGTTATTACTTCATTTTTTATTCTGATTCCTTCAATTTCTTTTTCTTCTCATTGCTATTACTTCCATTTCTAAAACAATATTGAACAATATTGATGACGCATAGTGTAGTTTCCCTATCATCTATTGCTTAAGTCTATTTTAGCTTTAACTTTGGCTGAGATCATGATTGCGACTCCTGCTTTTTTTTACATTACTTGAAGCATAATAAATTTTACTACAGCTCCTTTATTTTAACTTTGTGTGTATCTCTTGTTTTTAATTGTTTCTCATAAATAATGTGTTGTTGGATTTTTATTTTTAATCCATTCTACTATCCATGTCTGTTATATAGGTGAGTTCATCCAATTCACATTCAAAGTTATAATCATTAGTTTTATATTTCTCTTCATCCTATTTTTCTCAATATTCATCTTCTTGCTCTATTTACCCTATCTTACCTCATGCATCTAATTTACTTCTATCCACTACTTTGCCCTTCCAGTTCTTAATCTACCCACTTCTCTAAGAATCCCTCCCTTATTCTCTCTCTCTATCTCCGATAAGTCCCTCCTTCATCCTATCCTCTCACTCTATTTCTTATAGGTTTAGAAGACTTTTATGCCTTATAGATGAATACATTATTCCCTCTTTAACATGGCTATGACAACAAGTAAGTAAACAATTAAGAATAGAGCACTATGGGGGTGGAGCCAAGATGGTGGAGTAGAAACAGCACTTCCACAGTGCACCAGCCCACACCACTTCAAAATTATGTAAAAGGGAACTTTGAACAACCTCTGGAGCTCCAGAACCCACAGAACAACACAGAAAAGCTAACCTCCTGCTGAGGACAGCCCAGCAGCCCAGCAGGGAGTGGCCAGCACAGCCCTCTGAGAGCCTAGCCTAGGACCATGTGAGTTGGAGGTTTTAGCCCTGGGGAGGCCAGACCAACAGCTGGCTGGAGAGACTCTAGAACACCAGCAGCTGTGGCATTTCCAGAATTACCAACACATAGATGCCTAGGACAAAGTGAGAGGTTGGTGCCCTATGGACTTTGGGACCAGTATTTGGAAATGCGTCAGCTTTTTACCCTGGAGGTGAGAAGCCACTGAGGAGCCGTGGCACAGCCACCATTTTGTAGCTTCACTTGCAGCTTCAGCTCCTGGCCTGTGGACTGTAGGGGATCTGACAATTGGTCTTGGGGGAAATAGCTCTTACTTTAACTTTCTTGGATCTGGATTACAGTCTGGGGTGGAGGTCTTGGGGTGTGTGACCAGCTTGCCAGAGTGTGTAGAGGCTTCAGGGAGGGCACCCAACTAATACCTCCGGCAGTTGAGAAAACCCCAACGTTTGGCATGGAAGCTCCCCTATCTGGTGGCAGAGTCCTACTGTGGCAATAAGCCCAAAAGTCAAGTAATTAAGTGGCAACATGCCTAGGCAAAGGAAACAAAATAAACAGAAAAATTCAACATTAGACTCCTAATTTGGGGGCAAAGAGGATTGAAGCATGGAACAGGAGGATGACTAGGAGGTCAGAACTCCTGCACCAAAAGCCCCAAATGAAAATACAAGCAAGTTACAGGTCATAGAGGACCTTAAGAAGGATTTTAAAAACCAAATAAGAGAAGTGGAGGAAAAATTGGGAAGAGAAATGAGAAAGATGCAAGAAAAGTATGAAATGAGAGTCAACAGCCTGACTGAGGAAAATAACACATTAAAAAATAGACTAACTCAAATGGCAAAGGAGGCTCAAAAGGGCAATGAGGAGAAGAATGCCTTAAAAAGCCGAATTTGCCAGATGGAAGAAGAATCTCAAAAGCTCACTGAGCAGGTTCATTCCTTCAGAATTAGACTGGAGCAAATGGAAGCTAGTGACATAAATATCTGCAAGTCTTTCAGTTCATTAAATGTTCATTTTTCTTTTCCATTCAGTAATATACTCAGCTTTGCTGGGTAAGTTATTTTTGGTTGCAACACCAGCTTTTTTTGCTCTTTGAAATATAATGTTTCAAGTACTACTGTCTTTTTTTTTTAGGAGTGGAAAGGTGAAGCAATCAAGGTCTAGTCACTTAACCCCAATTGCCCTCCAAAAAGCATAATAAAAAAGTAAAAGTTTTGCATCAATATTCATTAGGAAAATCAGTCTGCACTTTTCTTTTTCTGTTTTTACTCTTCTCAGTTTAGGTATATCAGCAGCATATTTGTGTTTTAAAAGGAATTTCATAGGGCTCTTTCTTTGCCTACTTTCCAAACAGCTTATATAGTATTGGAATTACTTTAAATGTTTGGGGCAGGTAGGTGGTGCAATGGGTAGAGTGCTGGACCTGGAGTTAGGAAGACCTGAATTCAAATCTTGCTTTACACACTATCTAGTTCTGTGATCCTGGGCTGGTAACTTAATCTGGTTTGCCTCAGTTTCCTCATCCATAAAAAGAGCCAGAGTAGAAAATGGCAAACCATGCCAGTTTCTCTGCCAATAAAACCCCAAAAGGACTCATGGAGAGTCAGATATTACTGAAACTACTCCACAACAAAAACAACAAACAACAAGAACAAATGTTTGGTAAAATTTACTTGTGAACCCATCTAGGCCTGGGGATTTTTTCTTAGGGAAAACTGATGGCTTATTCATTTTCTTTTTGCTAAGATGGGGTTATTTAATCTGGGAAATTTATGGTGTGCTTTCTTTTTCCTTATATATTCATCCATTTCACTTAGGTTGTCAGATTTATTGGCAAATAATTGGGCAAAAAAACTCCTAGTAATTGCTTTAATCTTCTCTTCATTGGGGATAAATGCCTTTTCTAGAGTACTGACATTGCTCAAATGGCCTTTAAAGATAGCTCTGATCTTGGGAATGTGAGAAGATTGGCATAGGTTGCATTGGAGGAAGAGTATAGTAGAGATAAAAGAAAAACAAAGAAAAATATAGCAAAAAAGACAACAAGTAATGTGATAGCTTCATGAAAATGTTACCAAAAATGAAAGAGAACAAGTAGACATCTTTGCCTTCTCCCTTTGGGAAAACTGAATCCAAGATCTTAAGGATTTGGCTCATTTGATGGGTGATGCCAATTCCTTCCAGTTCACAGATATTCTCCCAATCTAAGGTTGTGACAATGAACAGGACCAATATTAGGAATATCATGGCCATGGTAGAAATCAGGGGCTTTTAATCTGGGGTCTGTGAATTTTTAAAAATTTTTAAATAACTATTTCAATATAATTGGTTTCCTTTGCAATCCTATGTATTTCATTTTATGCATTAAAATGCATTTTTCTGAGAAGCCTTCACCAGACAGCCACAGGGGCTTATGGGGAAAATAAAAAGGTTAAGATGATGCTTCCAGCACAGTCACTGATCCTCCTTGGTGGGTATGGGCATTCGAAATAAAATCATTTGTCTTTTGCATGCATCCTGGACTGGTGCCTGAGTTTATGCCAAAATTTGTCCTGTCAGGAACAACATTCCCTTCTTTAGAAGTCCATTGGGAGAAGTAAGATACTAAATCTTTGCAACTTTAGGGGCCTCAGATGAGAGACTTTCTCCTTCTGAGGGTTTTGGGTAATTATCCAGACATAGTTTTACCTTCTCCATGTCATCAGAAAACAAGGTACCTCCCCATAATTCCATTTCTCTGTCCCCTTGCCCTCAAAAGGGAAACTATTATTATAATCCAAATGAAATTTTTTAACAATTTTCAAAAATTAGCCAAATTTATAACCCAATAGTATCTGAATTACAAGAGAAGTTATTTTCCTAAGTGTTAATGTTATCAAGTGTCACAACATAAACATGCTTTTGAAACATGAACAAATTTATTAATAGTCAGATGACATCACTTTAGTTGAGTACCTCTTCAAAAAAATTATTCAAGTAAATGAGACAATATGGGACTTTATTACAATCTAGTTCTTAGGACAGATTTTTACTAAATCAAATATAAATTTATAATCACCAGTGGTAACACCTGCACCTCAATTTTCCTAGGCCCAGAATTCTATCCACTGTGCCACCTGGTTGTACCCTGATCAAATAAGCACAGTCATCCCCCTATATAGCCAAGTGAGAGCCACAGAACTTGCTAAGTTAACAATGAGATTTTGCCTGCTGTACTAAAGAAAGTAATTATTGGTTTTAAAATGCATCCAACTGAATATCTGGCAGGCTTATAGTATTCTGGACAACAAATTATAATTTTACAATATTTGATTAAGAATTTACAGTAATGGGGGTGTCTAGGTGGCATAGTGAATAGAGCACCAGCCCTCAAGTCAGGAGAACCTGAGTTTAAATCTGGCTTCAGACACTTAACACAAAAACTAGCCGTGTGATCTTGGCCAAGTCACTTAACGCCAATTGCCCTACCTTCCCCCGTCCAAAAAGGAAAAAAAAAGAATTTACAGCAATATAATGGCATCACCTTCTTATAACCTATTAAATTGTCATCAGGATCTGAACAATTTGATTACACTCTTTCTTTAACTCCTTAGTTCATAATCTAATAGTATACCTGATACGATATCCTTTTTAATGTGAGAAAAGCTAAAATATGCAAATGAATGAATTAAATAATTTAAACCATTAGTTTTTGACACTGTATAGTGATCACATACAAGATCAATATAGAGAATTCTTGATTCAATTACATTTTACTCATAAATCCAATGATGCAATCTCCAAATATACTGTCCTAATGTCAAATATTGGATGACAACATAAAAAATATTTCTCATGCCACCCTGGGAAAAGCATTTCTCATGCCACCTTGGGTAGTACTTGTAAAAATACTTTATAGCACTCTTGTAAAATCTAACATGAAATACATTAGAAGACTCATTGTATTTCTGGGTGATCTTGTTTCCTATGCCCTTCTTGTGCCAATTAGTACAGAAAACATACAATACCATTTGATTGAGATTGATTAACAAAAGCAAGGCTGATAATTTCTGCATCATATGGTTTGAGTGGATCTAACCCTAAATCCTGCCTAATACTTCCACATCTTTTAAATTTTTTTAAGAGGAGGGTGGGAAGGGAATCACCTAGAGAAAGAAATTCAGTGCTTATTTCGAATCTGTTTATCTCCTATTTTTTATTTTTCCTTAAAAACAATTTTCTATAGAATGTTTTGCTGACATTCACTTAGATGTTTTAGCATTTATAAAAGCATTCAAAACACAATTTGGAAATTTGCCATAGACAAATTACATTTTAGTCTCTGATTAGTCTCTAATTGGTTTATGATGCCATAAATTCCCTGCAGACTCCTTCTTATCTGTGTCTCTTGTCTGCTTTCTAGCTTGGCCAGAGTTAGGAGGCAGGGAGAGACTATCATTCTTGAGACTTAGAAAAAAAAGTCCTCAGCTTAGATCTTGGTCAAAGAAAAATTTCAGACACTACCCACAGAGAAATAAAGATAAACAGATAGGACTGATGGACTTTTGTGGAGTGTCCTCCCTGTGTCCCAACTAGGACAATAAATATAAATATTCATCTCTGGTGTTAATTTGAGTTAGTTTTAGTTCTACTTACCTCTTCTAGTCAGATAAGGTACCTTTTCAGTATGGAGAAGTTCAAAAAAACTGGTCTAATTTCCAATGAAGATATTTGGGTGGTTAATAGAGAAATGGTCTCTGAGAGTGCCCTTTTAAGGTTTTAATAGTTTTAGGAACCCTTCAGGCCTGGTCCTCAATAAGGGTTAAGGAATCTCTAACAGAAGTGCTCCTGATAGTTCATGGCATTCAAACTGGTAACCAGTTTTAGTGCTAGAACAGGTAGTCAGAGAATGGCTAAAGAAAAGACTCTATGCTTTTTGTCATAAGTGTTATCTTTCCTGGGAGGACTAAGGTTTCTCCTATTGACCCTTGTTTTCTGCATCTGAGTTCATAGTGCCCTACTCCCTCAGCATAGGTGCAGGTGTCAATTTTTGTTTGGGTTCATTTTGTCTGAGGTTCCAGTTTATGAGCTAACAGAGGACAGTATTATAGCAAAATCTAAAGACCATTTCTCTTCTTAAATGAATTAAAGCAGGCCTGTACAACTTGGCAGCAGGTTTTAGCCACAGATAAGTTAGACTAGAGACATACTGGCAATGGTTAGTTGCCATGGTCACATAACAGACAGGAGCGTGCGCAGTGCAACCCTACATTTTTTGCAAGCTGCTGGAAATCCTTTGGTGGGCCACATGTTGTCACAGAGCAAATACTAAATACCAGTGATGAAACTTACATAGAAACATTAAGAAAAATCAAGCATGTTGCTACTCCCAGTTTGACCACAAGATGTTGCCAGAGACCAGACTTCTGGGACTTAAGCTAATTTACTCTATGTTTTAGTTACCCCCTATCCAACTAGGACAGCAAAGCTTCCCCAAATTTCCATAGGCTCTGAAAGGCATTAATTGGTGCACACTATCTATCCCTTCCCCTTCCCCAAAATCAACCTACGGTCTTCCTTGAGAAAAAAAAAGCTTCAAAGGCTTGTCCCTTGAGAATTTTCCCAGGCTTTACATTGCCAATTATTGTGAAAAATATCAAACGAAACACCCCAAGAGAGACATACACAGACAAAAGGTGTAATTTTTCCACAATGGAGCGGCTACCTTCTAGTATGGAGTCAAAATTGTGGAATTTGAGGTCGAGAGAAGAGTCAGATCTCCATTTACTGTTCTCCAGGAGAAGTTCCCCACACCTTCCAGGTGAAAAAGTCTCACTGGAGAACACAAAGAAATGACTGGCGGTTCCCCATGAGGATTTTGGGGACTAGTCTCTCTCCCCCAATCCTGGACAAACCCCCCAATTGTGGCAAATAAAATTAATAAAGTAAACTGAGGTACAGAGTTCTGAGCAAATCAATTTATTAACAGGGATGTATATAACTTAACCAATAAAGTTAGACTGGCAATCTCAGTAAAACCAGTGGCCCCAGTGAGAAGGAGGGGACCCTCTTTATTGACACACAACAAAGAAGGGGTCTAAGTGGGTTTGGAGAAAAGGTGATAGGTTGTAGGATTGGGGCAGGATTATTATAATTGGTTATACTAAGAAAGGTGGGCTGGCATTCACATGAGGCTAACCACTGCCCCTCTCTATCAATTAAAGAATGTAAATTGGTTTATGGGACTCATCTACATTCTGTAATCTTTGCTAGAGGAGCAAAACTACCAGACTTGCTGTCTCTTTGGAACAGATAAAAACCCATAATTACACAAGGACAGGCAAAGGCAGACAATACATCTTTTGGGGATAGTACCAAATTAGCTTGTGGGACTTAAAGCTAATAAAAAATTTCCTGGAAGTGTTCCAGGGGCTACCAGCATGAGAGATAACACCTTTGCTTTTAATTACAACTTTTAACTTACTCAGGGGGAAAGCTAAATTCCTGAACTCAACTCAAGGACATAGATAACTTTAGGAATCAAAGTAGTAATAATTTAATTTTCTTCAAACACTATTATGAAAATTCAGGATTTAAGTGTGTTTTAATAAGTTCTAAGGTTTTAGTAAATAAAAATTAACTGGATTTATAATCAGATAATGGACTACCAGTAGAAGATATAGAGTTTCCATTCCTGGAGACTTTCTGAAAATGAATCAAAATCTGGTTTAGAAATTTTAGATTCAGACATTCATTTATTCTTTGGGAATGGACTACAGAAGAACAGCATAATATATTGGATAGAGTGGTGGACTTGGAGTCATAGGATAATAGATTTGAGTTGGAAGGAACCTTAAATGTCATCTCATCATGGGCTGGATAATTGGGGTGAAACAACATGACAACTTAGAAGGTCAGAAGAAAAGGTCTGTTGCATTGAGCTAAGAGTGGAGGGCAGTATAAAGCAGCAGGATCCCAGCCAACCAGTGGTAGACTTTGGGTATGACTGGATCAGTGGAAGCAGTGGCAGTTTCTGGATCTCTCAGCCCACAGATGTTAAGAGAGTCAGACAACTGATTAGAAGGAGATTAGAGGGATCCCTTTGCTACTACCAGGGTCAGGACTCTATTGCATTGCCTGTACTTGAATCTGGGTCAAAGTTCTATGTCTCAGACCCAGAGTTAAAGCCATAGGGAGCTGGAACCCTAGTCACAGTTCCAGGGTGGAAAAGAGTGCTTGAGGTCACTCAAAGATCAGAATAGTAAACACACCTCTCTCTAGATCATACCACCTTGAAAGAACCAAAAACTTACAGGTCCCCAGAATTAATCTGAAGACAGCTGCACAAAATACCTGAAGCTTAGGACAGTGCCTGCTCAACTTGAGAAGCAGAGTCTCACTTTACTGTAGAGTTAAAAGTCAAGAAATAGGCAACAAAAGAGCCTGACCATAGAAAGTTACTGTGGTGAAAGGGAAGATAAAAACAGAAACTCAAAAGAAGACAACAAAGTAAAAAATGCAACATCAAAAGCTTCAAGGAAAAATATGAATTGGTTTCAGGCCATGGAAGAACTCAAAAAGGATTTTTAAAATCAAGCAAGAGAAGAAGGGGAAAAATTGGGAAGAGAGATGAGAATGGTGCAAGAAAATCATGAAAAAAGAGTAGATAGCTTGCTAAAAGAGGCACAAAAATCCAGTGGAGAGAAGAATGCCTTGAAAAGCAGAATTGGCCAAATAGAAAAAGAAGTACAAAAATGTGCTGAAGAGAAGAACTCCTTAAAAAGTAGAATTGGCCAAATGGAAAAGGAGGTACAAAATGTGAACTATCTAATTATAAAAACAACTTACCTGGAAAACACATCTAGCAGAGATAATTTGAGGATTATTGGACCACTTGAAATCCATGATCAAAAAAGAGCCTCTTTCATCATCTTTCAAGAAATTATCAAGGAGAGCTGCCCTGATATTCTCAAACCAGAAGGTGAAATAGAAATGGAGAGAATTCATTGATCACTCCCTGAAAGAGATCCCAAAATGAAAATTCCCAGGAATATTATAGCCAAACTCCAGAACTCCTAGATCAAGTAGAAAATATTGCAAGCAGCCAAAGAGAAATAATTCAAATATTATGGAACCACAGTCATGATAACATAAGATTTAGCAGTTTCTACATTAAAGGATGGGAGAGCTCAGAATGTGATATTCAAGAAGCCAAAAGAACTAGGATTACAACCGAGAATCACCAAGGGAGAAAATGGATATTCAATGAAATAGAAGACTTTCAAGCATTCCTGATGAAAAGACCAGGTGAATATAAAATCTGACTTTCAAGAGAAGTATAAAAAGGTCAAAATGAAAGAGAAATCTTAAGGGATTCAATAAGCTTAACTGTTTAAATTCTTACATGGGAAAAGGACACTTGTAACTCCTAAATACTTTCTTCTTATTAAGGCAGTTAGAAGGCCTATACATAGAGGGCACGGATGTGAGTTGAATATGATGGGATAATTATCTAAAAAAAATAAAATTAAGAGTTGAGAAAGAGGAATGGACTGGGAGAAAGGGAAAGAGAAAAGCTGAATATGATAAATTATCTTACATAAAAGAAGTGCAAAAGAGTGGAGGGGAAGACAGGGACATGGAGGGGCAAGCACTGAACCTTATTTTCATCAGAATTGTCTCAAAGAGGGAAAAGGCACACACACACACACACACACACACACACACACACACAGCATAGCTGGATATAGAAATCTGTCATCATACAGGAGAGTAGGAGGGAAAGGAATGGGGGGTGGGGAGCTGATATAGGGGAGAGCAAATTGAGGGAGGTAAAAGTCAGAAGCAAAACACTTGAGAATGTAACAGAGTGAAAGGAGAGGGAAAAGGATAAATGGGCAAAATAGGATGCAGTTAGTAATTATAGCTGTGAAAAAAGTTTTATAGCATTTCTCTGATAAAGGCCTTATTTCTCAAATATATAGAGAACTGAGTCAAATTTATCGAAATAAGTGCCATTCTTCAATTGATAAATGGTCAAAGGATGAACAGGTAGTTTTTAGATGAAATAATAAAAACTATCTATAAACGCGTTGAAAATGCTCTAAATAACTATTGAGTAGAGAAATGAAAATTAAAACAATGCTGAGCTACCGATCCATATCTATCAAATTTGTTAAAACAATAGAAGAGGAAAATGGTAAATGTTGGGAGGGATGTGGTAGAATTTAGACACTAATGCACTATTCATGAAGTGATATACTACTTATTCATTCTGTAGAGGAATTTGGAACTATGACCAAAAGGCTATAAAACCTGGTATACCCTTTCATTAAGTAATCCCACTACTAGGTTTGTATCCCAAAGAGATAAAAAAGGAAAAGAATATACTATGAAAATATTTGTATCAGGTCTTTTAGTAGTGGCAAAGAATTGGAAATTGAGGGGACATCTGTCAATTGGAGTATGAAGAAAAAGTTATTGTATATGATTGTGATGGAATACAATTGTGCTACAACAAATGACAAGCAGAATGCTTTCAGAAAAACCTGGAAAGACTTATATGAACTTACGCAAAGTGAAATGAGCAAATCCAAATAAACACTGTATACAGTAACAACAATATTGTATGATGGTCAACTGTGAATGACTTGGCTATTCTCAGTGATACAATGATATAAGACAATTCTGAAGGACTTATGATGAAAAATATTATCCATCTCCAGAGAAAGAACTGGTGAAGTTTGAATACAGTTCAAAGCATACTTTTTCTTTACTTTCTTTATTTTTCTTGGTTTTTTTCCCCTGTGTTTTCTTTTACAACATGAATAACATGGAAATATGTTTTGTTTATGACTGTTTAAAAAAAGAATATTAAAACTTGTTTTTACATGTAATTGGGGAATAAATAAAATATCAAATTAAAAAGAAAAAAAACCCAAAACATCTACTCTCTGAGCCATTTATAAAATGGGATACCTATTTGCAGGGCTACTTTGAGGCTCAAATGAGACCATAAAGTTCTTTTCAAATATGATATAAATGTAATAATATAAATGTCAGTTATGTTTTCAAGAGATCTCTTCTAATAATATTATGTTACAAAGCATGATTCTAGCTGTCTATAAAATAGTTGGGCAGCTAACTGGCATAGTAGATAGAGTGCTAAGCCTACACTCTGGAAAACTCATTTTTCTGAGTTTGAATATGGCCCCAGACACTTATTACCTGTGTGACCCTGAGCAAGTCACTTAACACTGTTTGTCTTGGTTTCCTCATCTGTATAATGAGCCAGAGAAAGAAATGGCAAACCACTGTAGTATCTTTGCCAAGCAAATCTTAAATTGTGTCATGAAGGGTTAGATACAACTGAAAAGTTTTTTTTAAAAAAAGATTAAACAACATGGAATAGTTGGATATTTAAACCCATGGTGCCAAATTTTCCTATCACAATCACCTATGTTTTACACACTACTTTAAGTAAATTTCCAGAAAATAGCATAATTAAGCATATTTTTAATACTGGTCCCTTCATTCTCCCCAAACAGTTTGTCTTTTGGATGTTAATGGATGAGCTTTAACTGCTAGGCCGGAACAAACCAGAAGCAACTCTCTGTAGCAGTACAGACTTGTGTTTCTTGAAGTATACTGGAAGTAAGATAAAAACCTAAATTGATTCCGGAAGGCTAAACAGCTATATTTTCTAAATGAATGGCTATGTTGTAGTCATTCAAAGTGAAGCTCAACACAACTGAAGACCACTGATGAACTATAATTTTGTTGGGTATTTTAAAATAGGAATTATTTGTGGGGAGTTGCTTTAACACTGTCATAGTAAGCCTCAGTCAACTGATATACAATGTCATAATGGAGGAGTAAAGAATTGGGAGAGGCACAGCTAGGTGGCACAGGGGCAACAAGGTGGTGCAGTGAATAGAGCACCAGCCCTGGAGTCAGGAGGAACTGAGTTCAAATCCGGCCTCACTGACACACTTACTAGCTGTGTGACCTTGGGCAAGTCATTTAACCCCAATTGCTTTGCCTTCCCCCTCAAAAAAACAAGAAAAAAAGAATGAGAAAGATGCTTAGAGTTGTGATGACATGCAAAAGAAGAACAGGCTGGAAGCAAGGTGGCACAGTGGGTAGAGCAATGGTCTTGGAGTTAGGAAGACCTGAGTTCAAATCTGACCTCAGACACTTATTGGCTGTGTGACCCTAGGCAAGTCACTTAATGATTGCCTCCAAAAGTTTAAAGAAAGGGAGAGAGGGAGAAAGAGAGAAAGAGAGAGAACCAGAACTATTTACAGAATGTCTATGCGTGTTCCATGGTCTATCCAAGGTCCTTCCTTTATACATCATCAAAACTCTTCTAAAAGTTTCTTCCATGTGGAGAAGTTGAATCAGCTGAGCAAGCTGACCAAGTCTATGCAAGTTTCTGACCTCTACTACACCAGGAGACAAACCTATAAGTAGAGTGTGGAGGGTAGTGTGTGGTGTGGTTGTAGCTCAGTGAACCTTTTGACCCTATTGTTGGCACCCTCTCTTGTGTGACATTGTTCTCTCCTCATCTCTATTTCATGAACCTCCACCCTTAATATATTTAATCTAGGCTTATAGTACTTTACTATCATCAAATATACGTATTGAGCACATGCACACATGTGTGTGCATGTATGTGTGCATTATATATACACATGCATACACATATCTACATTAAAAGGACAAATTGTGAAGCAGAGTGACAGAGTGGATTAAGATATGGCCTCAGGGGGGCGGCTAGGTGGCGCAGTGAGTAAGAGCACCGGCCTTGGAGTTGGGATGACCCGGGATTGAAACCGGCCTCAGAAAATGAGCACCCACACATAAATCATGACTAGCCATGTAACCTTGAGCAAGTTACTTAACCCCAATTGCTTTAAAAAAAAAAGATATGGCCTCAGGACTAGGAAGACCTAGATTTGATTTCTGCCTCTGACATACTGGTTGTGTGAGGGCAAATAACTTAATTCTCAGGCAATTTTCTAAGATTATACATAGTGCCAGAGCAGGTATCTATATTAACAGAGGAAGTTTCCTTACTGTGAGTTCTTTTTTTTTTTTGGAGGGTAATTGGGGTTAATGACTTGCCCAAGGTCACATGGCTAATTAAGTGTTAAGTGACTGAGGTCAAATTTGAACTCAGGTCCTCCTGACTCCAGGGCTGGTGCTCTATTTATTGCACCACCTAGCTGCCCTGTGAGTTCTTTATACTGCTGAAATGACAAGTCTGGTTAAAAACAAAAGAAAACAAAATGAGGACAATTCTAGCCTTCTACAGATTTTTGTTTTGGGCTAGGAATCATATTCCAAGTTGATCAAATATACACACGCAGAAAAAATGTCTAATTTCACACCCAACAAATAAATTCAGATCTTCACACCTCATCTCATTCCTGGACTATTGCAATAGCCTGCTGGCTTGTCTACCTGCCATAAATCTCTTCTCACTCCGGTCTATCCTTCACTTGGTTATCAAAGTAATCTTCCTAAAGCACAAGTGTGACCACAGTACACACACCAATCCCCCAACTCCAGAAATTCCAGTAGCTTCCTATCACCTCTAAGGGCAAATATAAAATCCTCTGTTAGGCATTTAAAGATTTTCCTTTCTTATTTCTAGTCTTCTATATCTTATTAAAATTTTTTTTGTATAAATAAAACCAATGTAGCCAAGATTAAAAGGAAAATAGAAAATTTGGGGAAAATTTTTCATAGATAATCTCTCAGATAGGATATGATTGTGATGGAATACTGCTGTAATATGATATGATAAGCTGTTTGATTTAGAAAATCATAGAAAGCCTTGGATCTATGAAGGAAGATGCTATCTAACATCAGAGAAAGAACTGACAAATAGAATAAGCGTAGTAGGGTCTTACATATATATATATATATATATATATATATATATACATGTGTGTATATATGGGTGTATGTGTTTGTAGATGTGCATATATATGTATATATATATGTATGTATACACATACACATATTCACATTTAACTATAGCCTTCTCTAGGGCTGGGAGGTGTGGGGAGGAGAAGAAAAAAATAAAATAAAAAGTACACAGTAGAGAACAAAAGAAAATCTCGAAGGAAGCACAGAAAAGCTGAGTAGCTTTGAAAACAGGATTTATTACATAGGTTTTCATGAAATGGAAATTTATTGTTTTATATTGAATCCTCTCATGTTCTGCTGTGTACATGAAAATGTTCTTTTTTTCTTTTCTTGTTTTGTATTTAAATTTAAAATGAATAAAAAATTAAAAATAATGCTTCTCTCAAAACCATATAGCTAATAAGTTTCCTGATCCATATAGTATAATAAATTCTAGGAGGGACACTCACATAAAATGAGACCAGAATAAATTCAACTTCACCTGGATCTATTTTCCAAATGATATCATACACAATCTCAATAATTTCAATTATTTAGTATTATATTTTATACAAGATCTATTTATTCCAAGGAGGTATTCACTATTTCCAGCAAATCTATTGGCAAAGATTTTAAAGGTGACAGTAATGTATCCCAATCATCATACTTGGGAACACACTGCTTATTGACTTTCTCCTAGCCCTCTATAACTTACTCTACTGGCTTTTAAATCAAGCTGCGAATTTGACATTACTACTATATCTTTCAATCTTTCTACTTAATGTCAGACTTCCTCAAATCCTTTCAAAATACTTAAAAACTTCTATTCAATTTTTTAATGCAACTTTCTTTTGGTTTGAAAACCCAAACCTTCTTATATCACTTCCATATTTTCCCTCAAGCCTTAATTATTTTTCTTTACAAGACTTCCAAACCCATTACTCAGTTTACCCAACTTTCCTTTACATTTCAATCATATACCAGATTTTATTCATTCTTTTGAATATTTCCTTCATGACTTTAGCACTTATTACTATTAAATTTTCCAAACTTGACTAATTCAGGGATGTAAAGGGAAAGGAAAGATCTTTTTGAAAGTTTGGAACTTCCCAGAGTGGTTAACAAGGGTGCCCAAATGACATTCACACAAGCTCTGAGAGCCACACAGGCACAAGGAAACACAAACAGATCAGTAAATTAATAGATAAATAAACAAAACATCCAAAGATGTGTGATAGTGGCTTCAGGAAAAGAATAGTTTGATATTACACATAGACGACATGACAAAAAGAACACAGAGGTACTTGAGTTTAAACCTTTATCCTGCTAGGCTCTCTGTTGAAACAGGTATTTGAGAATGCACACATCAACAAATATAGGGCTGATAATAGATAGAATTCTAGATGCTCACTTCTGGGACCCTGGAAGAAGTAATCTTCAATGAATCCCACAAATACTGCCACCATTTAATGTTAAGTCCTGAAATAAATCAAACTCATGAGTGGAGGAATAAAGCATCCTTAATCAGATAACAGGGTAGCAAACCTGCCACCCTGGGGGATGTCCCATCAGCAGACTCACCCTAAAAGGTTCTTATACTTTTAGGAGAAAGTGTGGGGAGGTCACATTAAGAAGCAAAGCTTGTCATTAGATCCCAATTGCTCTTGGCAACCTGGGCAAGAATTCATACTCATTCTGGCTAATTTACCCTTCATGATCTAACTTGCCATAAATCTCAATGAACAGGATGGACATGGACATTAGGAGCTGAGATCCAGCTCAAGCTAGGTTCTTCTACAAGGTAAAATCCCAGGGTAGGAACTTAGGGTGTGGTTCAGCTCAGCCAAATCAAGAGTAAATATCTTAAGAATACAAATGCAAGGTCATTACTGAAATTGTGACAATTACTAGGATCACTTAATGCAGTGGCAGGTAATGTTACATTTGGTATTAATTTTCAGTCATTCTATGAACAGTTTTTCTGACTAAGGTTTTCATACTTCTGCTGGGAAAGTTTCAGTAGCTATATATTTACCTTTAGGATCAATGACAAGCTCCTCAATTTGATGTGTAAAGCCCTTTCACAACCAGGCTCCAGTGTACTTTTCCAGACTCATTTACACATCATTCCTCTTCACCTACTCTGTGAGTGAAATTACAAACTACAAACTGGATTGTTTGCCTTACCTCATACACAGTGCTCCTTCGCACAAACGTCCTCCCATTCCTGAACCTCACCTCATTCCCTCCTTTTAGAATCCCTGTCCTCCTTCAAAAGAGCTGTATGGCACAGTGGACAGTGCATTGGGCTTAGAACCAGAAAGACTTCTTCATGACTTCAATTACTAGCTGTGTGACCCAGAACAAGTCACTTAACCTCATTGTTCCTCATCTGTAAAAGGAGCAGGAGAAGGAAAAGGCAAACCACTCTAGTATCTTTGCCAAGAAAACGCCAAATGGGGCACAAAGTCAGACACTACTGAACAACACCAAAAAGCCTCTTTTCAAGGTCATCTTACCTCCTACATGTCCTTCATGTAACCTTTCTGTTCTCCACGTCCCTCCTCCTCCAACAATGCTAGTCTCTCCCATTATCTCACATTTTGCTTACATTTTTTTTTTGTTTACTTGGTCTACTGTAAACTTTTTGAATGCAGGAACTGTTGTTCCCTATTTTTTTTAACCCTTATTGACTGCTTGATTGATAATGATGAGGGAAAGGTAATAGTGATGAGGGAAGGGTAATAGGTTCTACCAGGGACCCTGATCACTATCAGTGACCAGAAACCCTGCAATTCAGTCTGGAAAGAATTCACCAGGCTCAAGCAAACTTTGAAGCCGAGATTGTAAAAGTTTATTGTTACGCTGTACAGCACAGCGGGCAAGGATTCTTAGGAAACCTGCAACCTTACAGAAATCACAGGTATAGTTTTAAGGAGTCAAGACAGTAAATCAGGTGTCAATTATGCTAACTAGGTGAGTAAGGGTGAGATCAGGGAGGAGTTAAGGAGTGGTCAGTGCTTAAAGGACCATGCACTTTTAATATCAACTTCACAGGCGTATTGCCCATGATTCACTGGGAAATAGCCCAAGGGGGGCTACCTGGTTTTAGGCCTGACACATCACTAAAGTCAACCCTCGGTCATGGCCACTGAGGAGTGCCCAGTCTGCCACCCATCAATGTCATGTTTGACAAGATGGATGTTGGGAACCAAGGCCAATGGAGACTCAGTATGGGTATAATTGGCTAAGGAGTTACCCTATAGATAGGGTATTGAAGGATTCATGGTGCAGCTGGCCACTCTACTAAGGGAGATAACATTTGCCTAAACTAAAATGTTTATAGATGGTTTAGTGAAGCATTCATAGGTAGCTTGTTATTGTTTCAAGCAGAGATAAACAGTTCATGAGTTGTTGCTTGGCAGAGTGCTGGCAGGGGGAAAGGGCAGAGTTAATGCTCTGAGACTGGGGAGGGGGAAGTGTGGTTTTACAGACTGGTTTTACAAATTGATTTTACAGACATAGATCCCAAAGCACCTCATTTACAAACTGATGTTACAGATTGATACTACAGACTGATGTTACAAACACAGATTGATGTTACAAACATGTATACATCCCAAGCACCCCATCAGTTTCTTTGCTTTTCAATACATTAAGATACAAATAAAATTACTTAAGGAAGTAACATTCAATAATAGCAATAATGGTAACAAGTAGTAATAGCTAGAATTCCAAATAAGCGCGGCAGAATTCGAACTCAGATCCTCGCGATTTTAAGTCAGTCCAAGATACTCCCTAGCAGTAGGTCGCATTTATTTGTCCTTTTACACTTTAGAACACATACACCGTTTGATAGTGTGGATTATTTGGCTCATATTTTGCATACATACAAGATGATTTTAAAGTGTCCAAATCACATTCCTCCGTAAATTTCTATTGTATTTGGAAAGTTACGCATGGATAAAGTGGACCTGGAAGGAATCTGCTACGTAATTACGCGTAGCGTTCCAACGCGCCGGGCGCACAGCCTTGAGAGAGAAGCCGGAGGCTGCGCGCGCAGTTCAAGACCGGCAGGGCGGGGCTGGCCTGTACTTTGGGAGCCCCTGGGGCCAGGGGTCGGCCTCGGTTCTCCCATCACACACCAGAGGGCGCCCCTTTTAACCAAGTCCCCATCGGTGCCTCTAGCCTCTTTCCTCTCTAAACCCGGAAGAGAGCGAAGGAAGGCGGGGCTGCCTCGACTGCCCGCCCTTCTCCGCCCATTTCCGGCGCCGGGGCTTGTCTCGTTGCTGTGGCGACGAGGGAAGCGCGCGCCCCGGCCCTTCTGCTTCACGCCCGAGCCCGCGGGTCCCGACTGAGGCCCGCTTCGCGGCGAGGCGAAGAGGAGCGCGCACAGAGCGCGGAGCACGGCTTCGTGTACGGGCCGGAGGTTGAGAGGCACGCCATGAAGAAGGGGGAGAGAAAGAGGAAGGGTAGTGGAGTCTGTCCCGTGACCCGAGGTGCCGTCACGTGACTCCATGGCTGCTGGGAAGAAGAAGAGAGAGTAAGGAGCTGAGGAGGAAGTGGCCCCCGTGGCCTCCGCTGCCTCACTATGGGGACTGTCCTGGACATCAAGATCAAGAGAGCCAATAAAGTGTATTACGCCGGGGTGAGTGGGGGCTGGAAGGCCTTTGGGGAGGGGAGGGGCGGGCAGTCACCGGAAGAGTAATGCGCACGGCCTCGGGCCATCCCTGCTTTGTTTGTGGCTGCCTGGTTGGCCTGGGAGGCCTGTCAGGATGGTAATTTGTCGAGAAATCTATCTCTGATTTGGGAGAGAACATTGATTCTCAAGTAGTTTTGTTGTCTTTCAGTTATGTCAGTCGTGACCGACTTATCGCGCCCCCATTTGGGGTTTTCTTTTGCAGTGGTTTGTCATTTTCTACTCCAATTTATGTTACAGATGAGGAAACAGGGTTAAGTGACTTGCCCAGGGTCACACAGCTACCTAGTGGGTGTCTGAGGGCAGATTTGAACTCGGGAAGAGGTCTTCCTGACTGCAGGTCCGGCAGCCCACTGCGCCACCTAGCGGCCTTCTCACGTATTCCAGGCTGGAGCTAACCAGGAGGGGAGCAGACATACTGCAGGGGACTCCTGCACATTCATGGTTATGTAGTCGCAGTTTCCCTGTTTGGGGACCGGACTTCGAAAAGAGAAATACTCATCTGATAAGCTGTAATTTAGGATAGGTGCTCATAAAGGAAAGATGCCGTGTCTGTTGTTGAATAACAACAGAGAAAACTCCCACTATATGCTAAATTAAAAAAAAATGAAAGATACACTTTTCCATGGTAGGAGTTTTTTGATTCCTTTCCACTCATTTTATGAAATGTTTCATTTGAAATAGTTGGTCAAGTGGATAGAAGTTAGACTCAGCTACTGATAACTATTTTGTTAATTGAAATAGACTACAATCATTTTAGCTGGAAAAACTAATTATTAGATTTTAAAATTAAATTTGAAATGCCCTTGCATCTGTCTGTGGTTTTTCCTGAGTCCTGGACTCTAATCAAGGACATAAAGAAAAGTAAAGTGACAAGAGTAACAAAACATAACACCTGAATACCATTATCTGTAACTCTTTGAGATTGCCTGGAGGAAACACATACTTTGTTGCCACCACAGAATTCTGGGTTGCAATGTTTATGAACGCAGCAATAAAGGAATTTATATTAAAATAACACAAAATTAATTTTCAGTCACTCCTGTCAAGGTTAAAACTCATAAGTGAGGTGAGCCCCATAATTTGTCATTTCCAAAAGGTGTTGTGGTTTTAGTTATGCAGAGAAATTAATTTTGAATCAGCTGTCTTTGTTTAAAGAGCTATAAAACCACTTGAAAATGTCTATTGACTTTGAGAACCTGAAATAACCGAGCCTGTGCTGTGGGTGATATTTCTTAAAAAATATTAGCATTAGGAAATCTCTGCAAAGGCACCACAAAATTGTGGTGTCCATTGACTTGGCATCATTTAAACTGGCTTGTACTGCTTCTGATGTTTATTATCTGTGTGAACTTGGGCAAATCATAACATATGTTGTCCATAAGTTCCTCATTTGTAAAATGTGCATGTTGGAGTAGCTGGACCTGAGGTCCCTTCCGGCTTAAGATCTTATGTTCTCATAGAAAACCTCCCATCACTGTGTCTGTGCATGAGCTGACTCCCATGTATAGAGTTCATTTTATTCTTTCTTCAGACTCATAACCCTAAGCTTCTTTCAAACTCACCTCAAATGCCATCTCCTCCATTTGACCTTTTTTAATTCCTCCCAGCTGCTAGTGCCTTCCTCAATTACTTTTTATCTATTTTGTATATATTTTTCATTTACTTCACATATGCATGCATACACACGCACACACACTACTCTCCAAAGTGCTATTTTCCCAATAGCTTTTTGAGGACAAGTACTGTTTCATATTTGTCTTTTCTGTCTCCAGTACCTAGAGCAATGCCTGGTAGATAGTAAGTGTTTAATAAATCGCTTGTTGATTGGTTAATTAATTCAAGGCAGTGATAAATGACACAGCCCCTAAGTTGACATCAACTCATAAATTACCTTTTTTTTCTCATCGTCTTCCAGCTAAGATCTGGTAAATTTATCTGATCTCTGTCTCTGTCTTGTTCATCTATATGAATAGACAGCATGAAGAACTTTGTCGAGTTTAAATATAGCATTCTACTTATCCAGCATTCTTTTTATTCTGTCAGAAGAGGAAATGAGGTTGAGCGGCATGATGAATCTTTGCTGATTTTTAATGATCACTCTTTTCGGAGTGCCCACAAACAATCCCTTTAGTAATATATTGTGAATTTTTATACTGCATTTTATTTTTTCAAATAAATTTTATATTTATTTTTAGTTTACATCATTCATTTCCTTTTATTTTTTTTTTTTGCGAGGGCAATTGGGGTTAACTGACTTGCCCAAGGTCACATGGCTTGTTTTTGTGTTAAGTGTCTGAGGTCAGATTTGAACTCAGGTCCTCCTGACTTCAGAGCCGGTGCTCTACTCCCTGTGCCATCTAGCCACCCCCTACATCATTCATTTCCACAAGATTTTCAGTTAGAAATTTTCTCCCTGTCTTTCTCCTACCCACCACCCCAAAACAATGATCCCACTGTATACCCTTCCTCCCCCAATCTGCTCTCTCCTATATCCTTCCCCATCCCCCCTCTGACTTTCCAGTAGGGCAAGATGGATCTTTATACCACAGTGCCTATATATCTTATTTCCCAGTTGCGTGTAGGAAAAAAAAAATATATATATGTACATATATATATATATATATATGTATATATATTTTAAACATTTGATTTTAAAACTTTGAATTCCAGATTCTTTCCCTTCCTCCCTTGTCACCCACCCTTACTGGGACTATAAGCAGTTCAGTATAGGTTGTATATGTGTAGCTTTGCAAAACATTTCCATAGTGGATATATTGTGAAAGACTATTATTTCCCTCCATCCTGTCCCAACCCCCACTTGTTCTATTCTCTACTTTGACCTCGTCCCTTTTCAAAAGTGTGTGCTTCCAACTTCCCTCCCCCCAACCTACCCTCCCTTCCATCGCCTCCCTCTCATTCCCTTCCCCCCTACTCTCCTGTAGGGTGAATACCCTATTTAGTGTGTGTCATTCCCTCCCTAAGTCAAATTCAATGAGAGTAAGGTTGACTCATTCCCTTTTGCCTTCCTGTTCTTCCCCTCCAATGTAACAGTTTTTCCTTGCCTCTTTTATATGAGATAATTGACCCCATTCTGTCTCTCCCCATCTCCTCTCATTATATTCCTCTCACCTCTCAATTTTACCTTTTAAGTATCATCTTAGGTTTCTCTGAGACTGTCCCTTTTATTTATTTATTACAACACAATAATATTTACATTTATATATCATAATCTCCCCTAGAGTATATGTTCCTTGAGTTCAGCAACTCTTTGGCCCCTTTTATGTATCCCCAGGGCTTAGTATGGTGCTTGGCATACAGTATTTCCTGTCTCTATGCCTCAGCACTAACTGTTCCACATGCTTAGAATATATTCCTTTGCTCTCTACCTCATAGAGGCCCTCTTTCTTTTTTACCCCCTTCTTTACCCCTCAGAAGGCTGCAATTAAGTGTGGATATATTTATATATAGATATATACATACAAATATACACATATACACATACATACAAACATACATATATATATATACATATGTACATACATACATATATAGACGTATACTTTCCCTAACAAATTCTACACCTGATCTTTTTATGTTTATGTGTATCTTATATCTTGTTTCTCCTGATGCCTCTGGTTTACTTCTACCTACTTCTTTGCCCTCCTATTACTTAACCTACCCCCTCCAGGGATCCCTCCCCTATCCTCCCATCCCCATAAATCTAAACACCCTTCTACAACCTCCTTTAACCTATTCTCTCACCATTCCCTCTAAAGATCCCTCCCTTATCCTCCCATTCTCATTGATCTCAACACCCTTCTATATCCCCCTTTTAACCTATTCCCTGGCCTTCTTTAGAGATCCCTTCCTTATCCTCTCCCCGCCTCCCTAATCCCTTGCCATTTTATTTCTTTTGAATTTAGAAGACTTTTATGCTCTTCTAGGTATATATGTATTGTTCCCTCTTGAACCCATTCCCCATGAAAGTCAGTTACCAGTCTTCCTCCCTTATGTAATTCCTCTGTGTCGGTTCTTCCTCTCACACCTCATTTGTATAAGATAGTTACTCTTTTTAACTGTATCTAGATGGTTTTTCTTTTCTTTTTTTTTTTTTTTTTGTTTTTGGAGGGCAATTGGGGTTAAGTAACTTGCCCAAGGTCACACGGCTAGGTTTTTGTTTGTGTGTGTTAAGTGTCTGAGGCCGGATCTGAACTCAGGTCCTTCTGACTCCAGGGCCGGTGCTCTACTCACTGCACCACCTAGCCACTGCCATGGTTTTTCTTAAGTCACGTCATACTCTGGTTTACCCCAATTTTTCTTACAAACTACTCAGTTGCTAATGATAATCTTAGACATACATTTTACATTTTAAATACACAAAAGGTAAATGGTCTGTCCTTACTGAATCCCTTGTAACCAGTCTTTGGTATGTATCTTAATTTTCTCTTGGTTCTTGTATGTCAAATCTTCTATTAAATTCTATTAAATTAAGTTCTTTTGTTTTTAAACAAAGTACCGGAAGTCTGACAGTTGATCAGATGTCCATTTTTTTCCATTCAGGTTTATACTTAACTTTGTGGGGTATGATATTTTTGGCCAGAACCCCAGTTCTTTTGCTCTTCTGTATATAGTGTTCCAAGACCTGCGATCCTTTAGTGTTTCTGCTGCTAGGTCTTGTGTGATTCTAATTGTGGTAGTCATATTTACATTGATTTTTTTCTTGTTCTTAATATTTTATCCTTGAGCTGGGGATTTCAGAATTTGACTATAATATTTCTAAGAGTTTTCTTCATAGGAACTCTTTTAAGTGGTGATTGATGGATTTTTTCTATTTCTACTTTCCTCCCCCATTCTAATGCTTCAGAACAATTTTCTTTATTTATTGTATTATTTTATTGAGACTCTCTTTTTAATTGTACCTTTCAGTTAGTCTGATTATTTTTTTGTTTTCTTGATCTATTCTCTAGATCATTTGTTTTTATTAAAAGATGTTTCACTTTGTCTTCTATTTTTTCATTCTTTATATTTTGTTTAATTATTTCTTGATCTCATAACTTTGCTGACTTCTTGTCTAGTTCTAATTTTCAAGGTGTCATTTTCTTCGTTAAGATTCTGGATCTCCTTTTCTAATTGGTGACTTTCTTTTCATAATCTTTTTATTTTTCTTGGATTTTTTTTTTTTTTTAGTTTTTCCTCAATCTCCCATTTAATTTTTAAAGTCTTTTTAAAGTTCTTTTTGGGCAGGTGACCACTTGACATTACTCTTTGGGGTAGAATCGGGTTTCTTTGCTTCAGTATCCTCCTCTGAAGATGAATCCTGGTCCTCTTTATTCCCATAATAACTTTTCTGTGGTTGGATTCTTTTTTTCTTTGCTTGTGCATTTTTTTGTAGTAATAGCTTAATTTTTGTAATCACTTTTCACCCTGGGGTATGGAGGATAATGCTTTTGGCCTCTGATCTTCAGTTCTCCCCTATAGCCTGGAACCAAAGCCAAACCTTCCAACCTCCTGTAAGTGCCCACATTTCTGCCCCACTGTTTCTGTACTCACCAGGAGTGTGCTGGTTCCTTCTTGTCAGTGCTGTTCTCCACAGCACAGCTGGTTCTGATGTTCCTTGTTAGCATAAGCTCCCCTGATTTTGCCTGGTTCAGATGCCCAGCTCCCCTCACTGTGGTGGAGGAGGGGAGGTAAAAGTTCCTGTGGCTGGAGCCCAGGGAGCCTCCCAACCCAGCTATTCTAAGGGCTTGCTGTTTGTTGTTTGAGTAGACCCTAACTTGGAGATGTTTACTCTTCACAGATTCTAAACCTCTTCCTGGGATTTTCCTTCAGATCTTCTGTGATGATCCCAGTTGTGTCCCTATTCCTACTTATTTTTACACTCACTTTTTTCACCCTGAGGTGTTATTTTATCTCTTTTGTGGGGGAAAATCTGAGAGCTTGGATTTTTCTCACCTATTCCCCCATCTTCTCAGAGTCCTCTGGAGTCCCTCTCTTTTTTAAAGACATTTAAGCACCATCTTCTTCACGAAGGCTATTATCCTCTTCAACTGCTAGTGTCTTCCTTCCCAAATTATCTTGCTTTTACAAATACATATTTGTATTGTTTCCATAGTTATGTGGTATATATTTACATGTATGTATATATTTATTGACTCCCCCATTAGGATAGGGGATTTTTTTATACTTACATCCACAGTGCCTAACACATAGTAGGTACTTGTAGATTTTCTTATAGTACAGTAACATTCCATTATATTCATGTACCACAATTAGTTTGTTTCTCAATTGACTAGAATATATTTTGTTTCCAATTCTTTGCTACTACAAAAAGTGTAGTAGTTATATAGATTTTGTTGTTGTCTTTGAATTCATTCGGGTATAAACCTAGCAAAGCACTCAATGGGTCAAAAGGTATGGACATTGTAATTATTCTCATTGGATAATTCCCAATGCTTTTCAGAGGTGTAGACCAGTTCCTAACTCTGCAAATATTACATTAGTGTGCCTGTCTTTTCACAACTCCCCAGACATTGACAATTTGCATCTTTTTTTATCTTTGCCAATATACTATGTATTCAGTGAAAACGGTTGTTTTTGGCACTTATTAGATATTTGCAGTATTCTTTCATGTAGTTGTTAATAGTATGCAATCCTTTAACCACTTATCTCTTGGGGAATGGCTCTTATTCTTATATATTTATATTCATTCTTTATATATCTTGAATATGCTTTTTATCAATGAAATTTGGTGTGAAATTTCCAAAAATTTGGAAAAATTTCCCATTTGCTTCCTTTTTGCTTCTAATTGTATTATTTTGCTTGCAAAAAAACTTTTTGAATTATATAGATTATCTTTTAAGAGTATCACCAGTTTTCATAATGATTCTGGGCAAATGTGATTTCCATATATCTCCATTGTGATTCCCAGTCAGTAGTCATCTATCATTCAACCTTACAAAATTCCTTTCAGATTTTTAATTTAGTTTGATATTTTAATTTTAATTTATTCTCTTTTGGTTAGATTTATTTAAATCTGGAAGGAGCGCATATATATCCTCAACAATTATTCTTTTACTATTTATTTAACCCTCCTATTTCAATTATATTTTTCTTTAGGTGGAGAGTTGTTAAGTTAAAAATGTTTTTTGATAACTGCATTTTAGTGCTGACAGATACATAATAGACTCAGGATTCAGAATGAGAAATAGTTGGTGCAGAAATTTGTTTTGCTTTACTATGCCTATTTGCTATAATGGTTTTCTTTTCCTTTTCAATGGTGGGGAATGGGGAAGAGAAAAATAAAATTTTAATTAAGAAAATTAAAAATCAATGGAATTTATTTTCTTTGTAATAATTTGCACTTCATTAGCACAGTACTAAGCATATAGTAGCACTTATGTTTATTGATTTGACTTTTTACATTTAAAAACATTATTCTGTCCATAGGTTTTACCAGACTGACAGAGGGGTCTATTATATAAAACAAAGGTTAAGAATTCCTGTTTTAGGTATTTAAATACTATACCATTTGGTGCATATGCATTTGACAATGATATTTTATTATCTATGATAACTTTAATTATAATGTAGTTTCCCTGCTATGCCTTTTAGCTGTATCTAATTTTATTGTTGCCTTAACTGAGATTGTGATTGACACCTCTGCTTTTTTGGATTTGCCTAAGGTGTAATAGATTCTATTCTAGCATCTTATCTTAACCCTATGTGAATCTTTTTGTTTTAAATGTTCTTTTTATAAACAACATTATTGGATTCTGCTTTCTAATCCATTCTGCCACTGTAATAGGACCAACACTTGTTTTTGTTTTTTGCTTTTTGGAGGGGGGAGGGTAGGGCAATTGGGGTTAAGTGACTTTCTCAAGGTCACACGGCTAGTTTGTGTGTGTGTGTGTGTGTGTGTGTGTGTGTGTGTGTGTGTGTGTGAAGTGTCTGAGGCCCAATCTGAACCCAGGTCCTCCTGACTCCAGGGGGGGTGCTTTACTCACTGCTCTACCTAACCTCCCCCAATAGGACCAATACTGATAAGGTTTCTCTTGTCTCCAGCCTCCTTCAACATGAAGCTCGTTTTCCCTAAAAGGCAACTGTAGCATCAATGCAATATTCACAGTGCCAGTGGTCTATAAATATTCCGGCATAGTGCTTGATGGAAAAATATAAGACTCTCCATATAGAAGATAGAAGCAAAACAATTTATTCAGTCACCAGAAAACTGAATCCCAAAACCAGTAAGCTGATTCCATCATAGTACCAAAGAATTTAATCAGCCATAACAATACAGAGACCCACAGAATCCTTTAGCCTTCACACAAACCAACATTTACTCACAAGCCTAACTGCTTCCTTCAGATGCATCCTCTCCTCCCTCCAGTCTAACTGCTCTTACTCCCAGCTTCCTGTGGGCTCTGTTCCAATCTCCTCTCATCACAGATTCCACATGATTACATTCAGCCTATTATGGGGCAAAGTATATATTTAGATCAGGGAAGGTCTTCAAATTCCCTTAGGCTTATTAAGGGGAAGGAAAGAGCTTCACATTCCTGTTACAGCAACAAAGCTGGCCCAGGTGCTTTGATCTCTGCACCTCCATTAATGCAGTAGCCAGTATTAGACAGTAGCCTCTGGCCATATTGACTGGCTTCTTGGTCACCTAAGTGCAAAAAAGTCTTATCTACAAAAAATTCAGGCCTCTCAGATTTGGTAAATATCTCTGAACCATGAGAGTCATGAGACACTCTCCAGCTGACCTCAGATTTGTTTCCATAAGTAGGTAAGGGATGCTGATTCTACTGAAGCTATGTGCTCTTGTATCTTTCTATGCTATAACTAAGGAAGGTCTTTCTGTTAATGGTTCATTGACATACAAATGGTTCATTGACATACAAGTGCCTCATTTTGTCCTGACATTGTACCTGAACTGTAGGGTGTTGGTGTCAGACCTCTAATACCCACCCTCCTCAGTTTTGCAGATCAGTTTATCCCATTGACATTTACTATTATGACTATGAATATTTTTTTCTTCTATCATATTCAGTTATGATAATGTTTCTGCTTTTTGTATCCCTCTCCCCACCTCCTTTTACAAAGTCGGGGGGGGGGGCAGAAACCACATAGTGATTTATTTTCCTCCCTACTATCATAGTTTTTTATTTAAAGTTTTACAAAACACTTTGTTGTCTTATTTGGTCATTACAACAGCCCTGTGAAATAGATGCTATTATTAATATCAGTTTTACAGATAAAAAAACTGAGACTGGGAAGTCAATTGAATTGGTCAGGGTCACACAGCTTATAGGTGTCTTGGGGCAGAATTTAAACTTTTCCTGGTTCCAGTTCTATTTTTTAAAATTCAAAAACATTTTTAAAAATTCAGTTTTATATTAATTTACTAATTTTCTCCCAGATCTGCCTCCCTCTTGAGGAAGCAAGAAATATATGTAGTCAAGTAAAGCAAATTCCCACATATTAGCCATATCAAAAAAAAAAATTGCTTCAATTTGTATTGATTCTCCCAGCTCTCTGTCCAGAGATAGATAGCATGTTCCATCAAAAGTCCTCAGGAATTGTGATTGATTCGTTTGTTGATCAGAGTTCCTAAGTATTTCAAAGTTGTTTGTCTTAACAATATTATTGTTACTTTATAGATTGGTTTCCTATTTATGCTGACTTTACTCTGTATCAGTTCATTTGAGTCTTCCTGGATTATAACCCAGCTGTATTCCATTATATTTATGTATTATAATTTGTTTAGCCATCTGATAGTAGAAGGACATCTTCTCAGTTTCCAATTCTTTGTCATCATGAAAAGAACTGCTTATAAATGTTTTCATTCATATGGAACCTTTTCCTCTTTCTTTGACCAATTTTTAAAAATGAAAACAATGTAAATTTATTTCAATGAAGAACTCAAGTTTACAATCATTTAGTGAATGAGAAGTGAACACTTCATTTCTACCTCATGACATTTATGAAAACAATAAATAAATAAATATATCTGCAAATAAATAAATAAGGTAAATGTAAGTAAATAAATAAATATCTTTGAACAGATTAAAGGTAAGGCAGACTGGATGAACCTCTGCTGTTCATATCCTTGCAGGTGACGTACACAATGAGTGAGAATTGTATTTCTAACCAGACTAAATAGTTACTGAATATCATTTTAATCATTCCTTGAGCCCAGTGGTACTTAATTTGTACTCACTCAACTGTGGGCCGCATAACCTACTGATGCCAATTGCATTTCCACCTTTTGCTGAAGAGACTTTGATAGAAGCACTTGTTTAAATTTGTATTATGTACCACAACTATAAAAAATGGTTTTAAGAATTCCATGGAACCATCATATATAAAGTGCTACCTACTCTCAATACTGTGTTGCTATATTTTATTATCTACTACCATATTGGATCAAAGTGTTGGTTTAGTAGCTTTTTGGTTCCAGATTGCTTTCCAGAATGTCTGTACCAGTTCACAGTTCCATCAACAAGATATTAATGTATCTCTTTTTCTATAATTGTTCCAGCATTTGTCATTCCTCTTTTTTGTCAACTTTGCCAATGTAATGGGTATGAGGTCGTACCTTAGAGTCATTTCAATTGGCATTTCTCTAATTATTAGTAATTTAGAACTTTTTTTTGGAAGGCAATTGGGGTTAAGTGACTTGCCCAAGGTCACACGGCTAGGGTTTTTTTTGTTTGTTTGTTTGTTTGTGTGTGCGTTAAGTGTCTGAGGCCGGATCCAAACCCAGGTCCTCCTGACTCCAGGGCTGGCACTCTACTCACTGCACCACCTAGCGATACCTACAGTATCCCATGATGAATTTCAGGATTCCCTGGAATAACATTGAACAGTACTCCTGTGTTCAGGAGGGCCATGCACCGTTTCTTGTTCATAAGTGATCAGATGACAGGGGCTCTGAAAGGGTGCTTATCCTTGACTTGTCCCTGTGTTCCCTCTGGATCCCCTACAGGTTGGGGGCACAGCCTCCATGGTCTTTCCTGTCTTGATCCTGGGCCTCTACTGTTTCTCTTGTCCGTTTTCTGCAGGTACCTTGACAGGAGGTCCTTTAGTTCACTCACTGACTTAACCAAAATCATGCAACTGGAAGCATCCAGCCCTCAGAAGTGTCACTGTAAGGCAGACTTAGTGTCCTTGGGTATCCAAGGCTAATGTTCTGGTTGCCTGAATCTTCCACTGGGAGTTTCATTGGAGTGTACCTGAGGGTCCTGCCCCTTATTTCTCTTCATCATGTGTAGACAATCTAGAGCCTCTTGCATGATATCAGCTTCAGCCATCGTTAGGAGGGTAGAATTATACCTTTGAGGAATAGGGTATGAATGGCTTTATCCAGGGTGGCTTCTTCAGGTCCTTTCTATCTCTTATACTTGCTACTCATCAGTATTGTGATTTAGCCACAAAATCATCTCTATTCCCCACAGCAGGGAACATTTCTCTTAGAGAGACCCTCAGGTGATTTCAGAGCCAATAAAGAGAACAGGATGTGGTAAGTGTTTCTCCAAGCCATCAATGTCCATTGAAGGGCAGCACAGGAGCTGCTCCCTCCTTGGCCTCAATGTGTCAGTTTTGCCAAAATCTCCTCTGCAGCTCCTGGAGATTTTTTTAGAACTGCAGTGACATGGCAAATGGCAGCAATTTGACAGAGCTCAGCAGGGGATAGCTTAAAGGCCATCTCCAGTCAGGTATAGTGTCTTTAGCCAGTGGCATAACTTCTTTGACTTGAGCAGAGCCGAGAACTCAGGGTGAGTTAGTGATCTGCTTTCTTTCTGATGTCCAGAAGGGCTATCAGTATCTGCCTTGAGTTGTCACCAAAAGGATTTGGCATAGACTCTGGAAGTAGACAGTGTCATTCTTGAAGGAGTCCCCAGTTATCTCATCGAGGTTGGGATTGGGATTAGGGGAGTCTTTAAAAGGGTTATTCTTAACCATCCCTCTTGTTGAAGGAATTCTAACAACACTCTTCTTCCTACTTTACTTATCTTGGTAGCTGGTGGTTGCTAACAGATTTCAGCAGAGATCTTTGGGGGATTTACATCTCTTAATAGAACAGATAACTTCATCAGGGTTCTTAAGAGGAGTTGATACAGGTATGTGTAATAATGGATTTAAATTTGCTGAATATAAAGATTGAACTTTAAGTTACTGTAGGTTTAGTAATTGCTTATTTTATTAGTTTAGATGCTAGCACTGCACGTGCTGCACATATTCTGATTTTATTAAAGTGAAAAGTTGAACTGCTAAAAAAAAAAAACTATACCTGGAAGCCTTGTGCCAAGGGTTAGGGGTTAGAAACCTTCTGACCTGGGTTCTCTTACAACTAGGGAAACAGCAAACTCTGCTTTGACTTTGGGTAGGAGGCAACACACCTTCCTTCTGATTCAGGAGTCAAAGGATCCCTGCTTGTTGCATTATGTGAAACAGCCCATTGTACAAAGGGGAAGTATCCTTTTAATTATGTACAGTGCCTTGCCTCTCATATTACACTAATGACTCTCCAAACACTGGCAGAGGATTCAGAATGCTGTTATCCAGTCTCTTAATTCCTCCCCATATGCTCAGTCCCAAACTACTAATTCTCTTTCCTGTTTTCCAGAAACTTAGTCTCTTTTTCCAGAAATCTGTTACTTTATTTGGCCTCACCACTGAAGTTAAAGCAAAGACCTGGGTTGTAGATTCACAGGAAATTGGTACTCAGGAAGCTAATACACACATGAGTTTTATTATTGTGTGGTACAGCAAGGATACAGAACAAGCATACACACACATTCACACACTGTGGCAATACAGACAGAGGTTTGTCTCTCCTTCATGCAAAGAAACTCACCCAGTTCAAGGGAGAGAGAGTCATCTTGGGGAAGTACATGCTTAAAATAAGGGTCCAAGCAGATCAATGCAAGATGTGGAAGAGGGCATGCCTAATTAGACCCAGATGTTTCTTGGAGTTATCTATCTATACTCAGCTTGGATGGGGGTGGGAGGGGAGGGGAAGGTATAAGGGTGTAAGGGTTTGAGTTTATTATCTTGAGGCATCAGGAAAGGAATGGCCCTCAAGTCACTGCAGTTCACAAATAGTTAATGACTGTTTGACACAGGGTTAGTTTGGGTCAAAACAATGGAAAAGTATAAAATGGTGTTATTGCATATATTTTTTTATAAGCATTAGGACCACTTAGACCACCACATTAAATAATATATTTCAAAAATCACAATTCTCACAAGCAGCCATTAATTGTCCTGGATCTTTTATCAGCACTGAAGTTTTGACCTATTCTGTTTAAGTTGGACTGATTCACCCTTCCTTAGTGATTCTAGTAAATTGTTTCCAGGGCCCACCATATTGATGTCAGACTTAGTGTGGACACTGGATTGACTTTACCCCTGCAATAGCTCAGAATTACTGAACTCGGGTGTTACACCAGCTTCAACCTCCCCAGGAGCAGGAACTATAGTTATGTACCATCTTGCCTGGCTTTAAAAAAGAAAAAAGTTATAAGTTTCATGTTTGTTACTTTTTTTGTTGTTTAATTTTATTAGTATTTTTTTAACACCTACTACTTCCCATTGACTTCCCTCCTCCCAGATAGCACTCTTCTTTATAACAAGTAAGTGTGCACATCAGCCTCATACTACTTATAGTCTATTGCCTCTTTGTTGAGAAGTCCTCTGATATGATAGATCAATACATGAGTTGTATAACTCCTGAGTGATGAAGTTTTTTGTTGTTGTTTTCCTTTATGTTACAAACTGTGAGTGGCTGTCACACACAATTTGTTCTCCTGTTCTGTTAGTACTATGTATCTTTTTCTGTAGCACACATTTGTTCTACTTTGTCATTTAGTTTAGGACTCACATCTGTTAGTTTTGCTCCGTGTTACATGAGCAGAGATGGTTAAAAGTTTGGTGGGGAAGAGTGTTGAAATTTAATAGAAGGAAACTAGGAATTTTTTAAGTCTTCCTCAGCCTGTTGGGTGAGAAATGTCCTAGGACATGGCAGAAATGGGGGAGGAAGGTGGAATGCATAGTTAAGGACCAGCTTTCTTCCACTCAGAGTTTCTACTGCACCAGAAGATATACAACATCTGACACTTTACCTTAAAAAAGATCTGGTTTGCTTGTGGAAGTGGGTAGGGTTGTAGCTTGTGAATTATTATGAAGTGGTAGAAGAAGGATTATCTGAAATTGGAAGGAAAATTGTAATATGAGGTATGGATGGGTGCGGCAATTTCTACATTCTGTTTCTCAAAGGTCAGGCATGAGAAAATGGAAAATTTGCATTGTTTAAATTATGCCCTAATATCAATCGGGACAGAACAAATCTGTATTTTCAAAAGAAGCCTTATAGGGGAAGGAGCCAAGATGGCAGCGTAGAAGCAGAACTCCCAGCACTCCCCCCATAACCACCTCAAATACCTATAAAAAATGACTCTAAACAAACTTTAGGCTACAGAACCCACAAAGTGACAAGAGAGAAACAAACCTCCCACAGAAGACACAGCGGAGCAGGCCAGTAAGAAGGGTCCATTGCAGCATGCTGGGAACAGAGCCCAGCCCCCTCTGAGTCTGTGGTTTTAGCCCCAGGGTAGCCTGACTAGCCACAGCTGGAGGGACTTCGGGAGTGGATCACCAGCAGCTGTGGCAGTTTCGAGAATTATCAACCCATAAATGCCAAAGACAAAGTGAGAGGTCAGTGGACTTTGGGAACAGGGGGTCCTGTAGTATGGTCCGGCCTCTGCCCCAGGAGGGAGAAGTGGCTGAGGTGCAGCGGCTGCAATGCATGGCTGCTTTAGAGCTCTTGGCTTACAGGTTGTAGGGGGACCAAGCGACCAGTCTGAGGGGTAATCGCTCTTGCTTTAACCTGCTTGGATGTGGATTGCTGTCTAGAGTGGAGGTCCTGGGCTGGGTGACCAGGTGCCAGAGCCAATAGAGGCTTCAGAGAGGGTAGCCAACTAATAGCTCTGGCTATTAGTGAAAACCCCAGCCATTTGGGACAGACTCTCCTCTCTAGAAGCAGAGTTCTACTGTGGCAAAAAGCTTAAAAGTCAGGTAATTGAGTAGCAACATGAGCAAGCAAAGCAAGCACAGCAATCCGACTTTGGATTCCTTTTTGGGGGACAGAAAGGATCAAAGCGTGGAACAGGAAGAAGAAAATGAAGTCAGAACTCCTGCACCAAAAGCATCCAAGAAGAATATGAATTGGTTACAGGCCAAAGAGGAGCTCTTAGAAGTATTTTGAAAACCAAATAATAGAAGTCGAGGAAAAATTGGGAAGAGAAATGAGAATGATGCAAGAAAATCGTGAAAAGACAACCTCACTGAAGAAAATAACAGCTTAAAAAATGGACTAACTCAAATGGCAAAAGAAGCTCAAAAAGTCAATGAGGACAAGAATGCTTTAAAAAGCCAAATTTGCCAGATGGAAAAAGAATCTCAAAAGCTCACTGAAGAAAATCATTCCTTCAGAATTAGATGGTGCAGGGGCGGCTAGGTGGCGCAGTGAGTAGAGCCCTGGAGTCAGGAGGACCCGAGTTCGGATCCAGTCTCAGACACTTAATGCACGCACAAACAAAAGCCTAGCTGTGTAACCTTGGGCCAGTTACTTAACCCCAATTGCCCTCCCCCCCCAAAAAAAAATAATTAGATGGTGCAAATGGAAGCTAGTGACTTTATGAGAAGTCAAGATACTATTAAACAGATCTAAACAAAAAAAGCCTTATAGCAGAACTGGTGTGTGTGTGTGTGTGTGTGTGTGTGTGTGTGTGTGTGTGTGTGTGTGTGTGTGTGTGTAGTGTTTTCCAGGAGTCATATTATTTGGTATTAAAACAATGGAAAGGAAGTTAAGAACTTGTTCTGTGTTCATTGGTTTCAATTGTGTCTGGCTCTTCGTTATCCCTTTTGGGGTTTTCTTGGCAAAGATACCTGAGTGATTTACCATTTCCTTCTCTAGCTCATTTTATAGATGAGGAACTGATACAAACAGGGTTAAGTAACTTGCCCAGAGTCACACAGCTAGTAAGTGCTTGAGGCCAGATTTGAAGATGAGACTTCCTGACTCCAGGTCTGTGGCTTATCCACTTTGCCACTTAGCTGCTCTAAGTTAAGAAGTACCATTCAATAAAGAAGGTGATGTTGTTAAGTATCCTTAAGTAAATAGTCTATAGTAAAATCTTTCTTAACTGATTGAAGGACCATCTGAAATCTGAAATCCTGCTTTAAAAGATGAACATTAGGGGTGGCTAGGTGGCGCAGTGAATAGAGTGCAGGCCGTGGAGTCAGAAGGACCTGAGTTCGGAGCCGGCCTCAGACACTTAATCCACAGACACTTAATCCACACAAACAAAAACCTAGCCGTGTAACCTTGGGCAAGTTACTTAACCCCAATTGCTTTTTTAAAAAAAAAGATGAACATTAAGCCTAAATTATAAATCTGGAAATTTGGGATTTATTAGAAATTTCTTATATAGGTTTTATGATGACCTTTGTGTCTTATTGACAATGCTGAGCACTTTAAAAAAATTATTTACTTTTAGTTTAAAACATTCAGTTCCACAGTTTTTTGAGTTCCAATTTTTCTCTCCTCTCCCCTTCCTGCCCTCCCCCATGGCAGCCTGCAATCTGATAGAGGTTCTACATATACCTTCACATTAAACATTAGTCAAGTTGTAAAGAAGAATCATAACTAGTGGAGTGAACAATGAGAAAGAAGAAACAAAACAAAAAAGAGAGTGAGAGCAAGTAGTTTGCTTCAGTCTGCATTCAAGTTCTGTAATTCTTTTTCTTTCTTTTTTTTTTTTTTAAAGCAATTGGGGTTAAGTAACTTGCTCAAGGTTACAAGGTTACACGGCTAGTCATTATTTGTGTGTGGGTGCTCATTTTCTGAGGCCGGATTTGATCTCGGGTCATCCCAACTCTGAGGCCGGCGCTCTTACTCACTGCGCCACCTAGCTGCCCCTTTAGGGCAATTGGGGTTAAGTAACTTGCCCAAGGTCACACGGCTAGGTTTTTGTTTGTGTGGATTAAGTGTCTGAGGCCAGCTCCGAACTCAGGTCCTTCTGACTCCAGGGCCGGCACTCTACTCACTGCGCCACCTAGCTACCCCGTGTAATTCTTTTTCTGGATGTGGATAGCCTTTTCCATCATGAGTCTTTTGAAGTTGTAGTCTTTTGAAGTTATAGCATTGCATTGCTGCAAGAACCCAGTCTGTCAAAGTTAGTCATCACAGATACAGTGTGTCTGTAATTGTGTACAATGTTCTCCAGGTTCAGCATCAGTCTTTCCAGGTTATCATGAAGTTCATCTGCTCCTCATTTCTTGTAGCATAATATCCATTACATTCATACACCATGATTTGTTTAGCCATTCCTCAGTTGATGGGCATGCCCTTGATTTCCAGTTCTTTGCCACCCCAAAAAGACCTGCTATAAATATTTTTGTACATACAGGTCCTTAGTTGTTGAGTACCTTTTATGAAGCTTATTTTATTGAGAGGAAGGTTCACCAGATTTTTGGCTTATGTAATTGGGAATGTGGGTTAGTGGGTAATGAGAAGGCTTCAGAACCAGGAAGACCTGGGCTAAGAACTGTCTCTGTCACTGCCTCTGTCACTCTGTGTGTCCCTGAGCAAGTCACTTAACCTCTGTGTTTTAGGCAATTATCTAAGACAGGTTTGTAACCTGGAGTTTTGAACTTTTTTTAATATTTTGATTACTGTATTTCAACATGATTGGTTTCTTTTGTAATCCTAGGTATTTTCTTTTATATATTTAAAAATCTCATTCTGCAAAGGGGTCTTTAGGTTTTACAGGCCTGCAAAGGACTCCATGACCCCAAAAAGGCTATGAACCCTTACTCTAAGACTAAATTGCAAAGCATGTGCCAACCTGCATTGTACAGGGAGTTTCCTTATCTAGAAGTTTCATGTGTCAGTAAAATCACAGGTCATTTCTGTCCCTATCAGCAATTAACAACTCCATTGGTTCTGATTGTGTTTTTTCATCAGCTTAAAGGATCACTGTAAATGCTAATATGTAAATTACTTAATATAAATTACTTAATTTGGAGTTATAGAACTAAACATGTCTCCAGAATCTTTGTTGTTGCCATATCAACAAACATTTATTGGTATTCTTCTGTCCTGTGAAAAGGTGTATGGATAGGTGGGATTTGCTTTTTAAAACTTTATTCTTGGCAAAAGTGAGTAAGGTGAATGAGCCTAAATGATTTACATTGTTACTCTTTTTTCTCTTTGTAGGAGGTGCTCTCTGGTGTGGTGGTTATATCTAGCAAAGATCCAGTACAACACCAAGGAATTTTATTAACAATGGAAGGATTGGTGAACCTGCAGCTCAGTGCCAAAAGTGTTGGTATGTTTGAAGCATTCTGTAACTCTGTTAAGGTAAGGATGCTTACATTTTGAATGATTGGGCTAATGTTTAAAAAAAAAATCACAGTGGTTTCTTGATACTACATGTAGAATAGTATAATCAGTACCCATTATTGTGGGGGACTTTCATAAACAGAAACTGATTTAATAATTCCTACAGTTTCTGTCACCAGCTTACTTAAACAAACAGCAAGGTATTTAGAGTCTTTATGCCTTTAGCATGTTACTGCATGTTTTTGTGATTAGTAAGAAATTACAAGATGAAAAATAAACTTTGAATTCCAGATTCTCTTCCTTCCTCCTTTCTCACCCCCCTCATTGAGAAGGCAAGCAATTTGATATAGGTTATACATGTGCAACCATGCAAAACTTATCCATTAATAGTCTTGTGGAAGAAAACATAGACAAAAAAAAAATTCAAGAAAAATAACGGAAGTTAAGAAAAGTATGTTTCAGTCTCTACTGAGACACCATCAGTTCTTTCTCTGGGGATGGATATCATCTATCATTAGTCTTTTAGAGTTGTCTTGGATTGTTGTATTTCTGAGAATAGCTAAATCTTTCACAGCTAATTATCCTACAATATTGAACACAGTACATTTCACTTTGCATCAGCTCATGCAAATCTTGCCAGGTTTTTCTGAGATCATCTTGCTCATCATTTCTTATAGTATAAAATATTCCATCATAATCACATGGCACAACTTGTTCAGCCATTCCTCAATTGATGGCCATCCCCTCAATTTCTGATTCTTTTTTTCCTAGTTTAAAAGAGCTGCCATAAATATATATTTTTACTAGCTCTATCATAATACTAATAAATCGCCTCCTAAAGTCCTTTACCTCTGATTGTTCTTTACCAGCATAATTTACTTAAAATACAATCCTAATGTCACTTCCCTAACTTCAGTGGCTCTGCATTGCTTACAAAATGAAGTACAAATTCTTTTGTGTGGTATTTAGGCCCTTCATCATTTGGTCCCCAACCTGCCTTTCCTGCCTTACTTACAACTGTGCTCGCTTGCCTTCAGAGGCAGCTCTGTGGTTCAGTGGATAGAGCACTGAGTCGAGTCAGGAAGACCGGAGTTAAAATCTGGTTTCAGACACTTAGAGCTGTGTGACCTTAGACAAGTCACCCAGTCTATTTGCCTTAATCTCCTGGAGAAGGAAATGGGAAACTACTCCAGCATCCTTCCTATGAAAACCCAATGGAAAGTAGGGGCCCCATGGTCAAGAAGAGTTAGACATTACTGAACAACTGAATAACATATTCTCCTTCACCTACCCATTCATTGAACTATTAATTGGTTTCTAAACACCACTTCCTGTTTCTATATAGACCTTTATTGAAGCTGTTATCACTATGAAGAGTCCTTTCCCTCAAACTCTACTTATCAAAATCCCACTTCCTCATTATTTTATTACCTCCTTCTAGTGCCATACTCATCTTATAAATCACCAGAATTTGTCATATATTTCATATCTTCCTCCTAGATTGTAAGCTACTTTAAGGGTAAAAAGCAAGAAGCTTCATCTATTTATTCTTAGCTTTTATTTAGTATTTTATTTTCCCCCAGTTACATGTAAAAACAATTTATAACATTTGTTTTTAAAACATGGAGTCCCGAATTCTCTCTCTTCATCCTCACCTACGCCTTCTCATTGAGAAGACTAGCAAGTCGATATAATTTATACATGTGTAGTAATGCCAAACATATTCATAATAGTCATGTTGTGAAAGAAAACTGATAAAGAAAAAGCTCAAGAAAAATAAAGTTAAAAAGTATGCTTCAATCTGTATTCAGACACTGTCAGTTCTTTGGGGATGGATAGCATTTTTCTTCATAAGTCCTTTAGAGTTGTCTTGGATTGTTGCATTGCTTAGAATAACTAAATCATTCGTAGCTGATCATCTTATAGTATTGCTGTTACTTTTTACACAATATATTTCACTTTGCAAGTCTTTCCAGGTTTTTATGAGAGCATCTGCTCATCTTTTCTTATAATACAATAGTATTTCATCATAATTACATACCACAGCTTCTTCACCCATTCCCCAGGTGATGGGCTGCCCCTCAACTTCTAATTCTTTACCTCCAGAAGATAGCTGCTATAAATATTTTTGTACGTATAGGCCTTTTTAAAAAAATCTCTTTTGGGATACAGACTTAGTAGTGGAATTGCTAGGTCAAAGGGTATTCCTGATTTTATAGCCCTTTGGTTATAGTTCCAAATTGGTCTACAGAATGACTAAATCAATTAACTCTACCAACAGTACATTAATGTCTGATTTTTCCCACATCCCCTCCAACATTTGTCATTTACTTTTTCTGTCCTATTAAACAATCTAATAGGTAAGAGGTAGTACCTCAGAATTGTTTTAATTTACATTTTTGAAATCAGTAGTAAGTTAGAGTATTTTTTTCATATGGCTATAGATATCTTTGATTACTTTATCTGAAAACTCATCATATCTTTTGATCATTTATCAGTTAGAGAATGGTTCTTAATTTTTATATATTTGACTCAATTCTCAATTCAATATGTGTGAGAAATGAGGGCCATTATCAGAAAAACTTGCTTCAAAAATTTTCACAGTTACTACTGCTGTTTTTCCTTCCATCCTATCCCCATCCCTGTTTATTCTTTTCTCTTTCTCTCTCCTTTCACCCTTCCTCTCCTTAAAACTGTTTTGTTTCTGCCTATCTTCTCTCCCCAGTCTTCTCTCCCTTCTATCACACCCCCTTCCACATCCCTTCCAATTTCCCTGTAGAGTAAAATAGATTTCTGTACTTCTATATTTGAGTTGAGTATGTATGTTATTCCCTCTTTGAGCCAGTTCTGATGAGAGTAAGATTTATTCATTCCCCCTTAGCTCCTCCCCTTCTCCACTTAATAAAAGCTTTGTCTTGCCTCTTTTATGTAATATAATTTACCCCATTCTACCTCACCCTTTCTCTTTGTCCCAGTACATTCTTCTTTCACCCCTTAATTTTATTTTTTAGACATCATCCCTTCATATTCAACTCACACCTATGCCCTCTGTCTATATATGCTCCTTCTATCTAAGCTAATAATGAGAAAGATCTTATGGGTTATAAATACCATCATCTCCTGTAGGAATGTAAACAGTTTACCCTTATTAAGACCCTTATGATTTTCATTTTCTTTTTACCTTTTCTTGCTTCTCTTTAGTCTTATATTTGAAAGTCAAATTTTCTATTCATCTCTGGACTTTTCCTCAAGAATGCTTGAAAGGTCTCTCTCTTTCTCTCTCATTGAATGTACATTTTTTTCCCCTGAAGGATTATACTCACTTTTGCTGGGTAGGTGATTCTTGATTGTTATCTTAACTCCTTTGCCCTTTGGAATATCATATTCTAAGCCCTCTGATTCTTTAATGTAGAAGCTGCTAATTCTTATGTTATTCTGACTGTGACTCCACAGTACTTGAATTGTTTCTTTCTGGCTTCTTGCCTGGCTTGCTTGACCTGGGAATTCTGGAATTTGACTATAATATTCCTGACAGTTATTTTGGGATCATTTTCAGGAGGTGGTCACTTGGTAGATTCTTTCAGTTTCTATTTTATTCTCTGCTTCTAGAATAGCAGGGCAATTTTTCTTGATAATTTTTTGAAAAATGGTGTCTAGGCTCATTTTTTGATCATGGCTTTCAGGCAGTCCAGTAATTTTTAAATAATCTCTCCCAGATCTATTTTCCAGGTCAGTTGTTTTTCTAGTGTTATATTTCACATTGTCTTCTGTTTTTTCATTCTTTTGGTTTCCTTTTATTCTTTCTTGGTTTCTCATAAAGTCATTAGCTTCCATTTGCTCTATTCTACTATTTAAGGAATCATTTTCTTCAAGTGAGCTTTTGGGCCTCCTTTTCCATTTGACAAATTGTGCTTTTTAAGGCATTCTTCTCCTCATTGACTTTTTGGACCTCTTTTATCTTTTGGCCTAGTCTGTTTTACAAGTTGTTATTATCCTCAGTATTTTTTGTATCTCCTTTACCAAGCTGTTGTCTATTTTTTTGTGATTTTCTTGCATCACTCTTATTTCTCTTCCTAGTTTTTCCTCTACCTCTCTTACTTGATTTTCAAAATCCTTTTTGAGCTCTTCCATGATCTAAGACCAATTCACATTTTTTTGGAGGCTTTGATACAGGAGCTTTGACTTTGTTGTTTTCTTCCAAGTGTGTGTTTTGAGCTTCTTTGTCAGCATAGTAACTTTCTTTAGTCAGAGTTTTTTCTGTTTTTTGCTTATTTTCCTGCACTCTTACTTGACTTTTAACTCTTTGTTAAAATAGGGCTCTGCTTCCAGTGTGGAGGGCACACTCTCTCAAGCTTCAGGGGTTTTGTGCAATTGTTTTCACTAAGTTTTCAGTTCTTCCAAGGTGATATGATCTAAGGAGAGGTGTTTTTCTTACTCTCTTGGCCTGTGCTCTGATCTGTGAGCAACCACAAGCACTATTTTCTGCCCTAGAACTGTGAGGAGGGTCCCCTCACTGTGGCCACACGTTCTGCTGTGCTAGAGCTTCTCCTTCCCTGGGACTGCAACCTGGATCACTGTATGTGCAGAGCAACAGAGTCCCGCCTCAGTGCTAGCAAAAAGACCCCTGTAATCTTTTGATTCAATCCCCTTACTGTCTGTGGGCTGAGAGCTCCAGAAGCAGCATCGCCACTGCGGATTCAGTCACTCCCAAGGTCTGCTCTTGGTTTGCTGGGGCTAGGGCTGGAGCTATGCTGGTGCAGCCTGTGCTGAGCTATACTCTTCTCCCATCCTGCTTCAGCAGACCTTTCCTGTCTGCCTTTCAAGCTGTCTCAGGCTGGAAATTTGATTCACTCTTTTTGTGGATTCTACTGCTCTAGTATTTGTTTATAGTAATTTTTTAAAGGTATTGGGAGAGGTTTAGGGGAGAGCTCCAGCAAGTTCCTGCCTTTACTCTGCCACCTTGGCTTCCTTCACACTTCCTTGGTGTCCTCCTTTGCTTCTTTTCTCTTTCAGAGTTCTTTGTTGTTTATGTATTAAGCCTGCTCACAAACAGTAGGCACCTCCATCCCCATCTCTGTGAATTTAGAATGACGTTCATTGTACATTTTTTAGTATACTCTTACAGTTTACTTTTATTGATCATTATATAAAAACCATTTAGGAGTGAATAAATGCTTTTAAGAATTACTGTCCAAGAGTTAATTTAAGTGTAGAGATTTTAGTGGTATCTATGAAGAAAAGGTTACAAAAGGGGAATTTAAAATTGGAGAACCTGCTTAATTACCAGATCTAATGATCTTTTCTGAATTCTTATAATTCTTATAATATAGTAGTAGTGAAATATATTGAACTATAACATATTAGTAGTGAAATCACATGTGTAGAGAATATGTGGCCAAGGTAATTCATTCCTTTGATACTTCCAGGCCTCAAAGTCCTTTCTTATCTGTGGAGTCCTCACAGTGCTCCCCATTGGACATATTGCATCAGTTAAACAAGTTGCTCACTTGTTTCCTAGGCTCTGCTCCAGCAGGGCATCACAGTTCTGTGAGTCCATAGCCAACTCTTTTCTGCTGCCAGAAGTCATGCTCCTTGAAGCACGTGTGTCTCCATTCATGCCTGGTTGTTAGCATGTCTTTGAAAACTCAGGTCTTCCTTAAACACTCTTGAACTGACTGCTGGGTGGGACGTTTTCTTCTGTTGGAGGCAGAATTTTTTTTTCAGCTTCTCCCAAGAAGTGGAAAACTGGGTTCTTGGCTCTGTGCTTGGCACTCTCTTAGAGGCAAATTGTTGACTTAATAAATAGAGTACTGGACTTAGTAAGACATAGGTTCAAATTCTGCCTAGCTTTGTGATCTTGGGCAAATCACTTAACCATTTTGTTCCCCAGTTTTCTTATCTGTACAATGAGATAATTGGACCTGATGGCCTAGAAGGGCCTTTTCAGCTCTGATTCTGTGATTTCATAATTTCTGACTGCTCAGAACTCTCTCTGGCTGCTCTATGCATGGCTTAAAGCCTCCAAAGATATATCCAGTTTAATGCAACCATCTTGTTGCCCTTTTTGAGTTAATCAGAGATAGATATTCATACTTGATAAAAGAGATAACTAGGTATTAACACTTTGTTACCACATCAGCACTCACCAGTGAATATATTCTATTAGCGCCCAATATATGCCAGGCACTGTCCTAAAGATTTTACAAATATGATTTCATTTGACCTTCCCACAACAGCCCTGTGAAGTAGTTCCTGTTATCCCATTTTAAATTAGAGGAAAGTGAAGCAGATAGACAATAAATGTCCTGGATCACACAGCTAGTTAGTTTCTGAGGCTGGATTTAAACTCAGGGTCTTCCTGACTCCAGGTTTTAACCATATCAACTAAGCTGGGAGAGTAGGAACCAAATATTCCTCTCTTACACTTATATTTATTTGTATATCTTCTGTACATACTTATATGTTTATGTTTTCCCTGATCTCATATAATCTCCCTGAGAGCAAGGACTGTCTTTTTTGTCTTTGTATACTTGGTGTCTAGTATGGTGTCATAATAGGCATTTGTTAAATATTAATTAATTGATCTGGGTTCAGATTTGTGACCACAGACAGGTTTTGGGTTTTTTGGTTTTTTTTTGCTTTTTGGAGGGGGAAGGCAGGGCACTTGGGGCTAAGTGACTTGCCCAAGGTCACATGGCTAGTTTTGTGTTAAGTGTCTGAGGTCGAATTTGAACTCAGGTCCTCCCGACTCCAGGGCCGGTGCTCTAATCACTGGCGCCACCTAGCCGCCCCAATGGACAGGTCTTTTAATCATTTTAGAGACAAAGAAATTAAGTCCCCAAAAAAGAGGATTTACCTAGTCTTACTGACTTACTAGTCTCTAAACTTCCTTCCACCTATGAATCCTATAGTCCATGATGCATCATTAATAACTCACCTCTTCAGTGACTTCCCATGCTGTCTTTACATTTTCCTCATTTTTCTTATTTAGGTCTTAGAAACATAACTCAAAAAATTCATAGACTTTTTTAAAAAAAATTAGTGCCAAATGAAAACCTGTTTTCTCACTCCCAACCCCCCAATAAATACCTCATGCTAAATATAGTTACACCTGCTGATCACCTCTCTCTTTTCTAGAAGCATCAGATCAAATTGCACATCATATCTGCTGGGTAGTGACTGGAAGAATAGGTCATTCTGAAAGCTTTATTTATTTGATCCCTATTATAGTACCAGTGACTTCAAGTCAGAGAATGCAGGACCAAATCTGACTCCTGTATTTTTTCTATAGTAACATATGCTTTGTCAGAGAAGCACAGAAATGCTGTTCAACAGCTGCCTTGAATTAGAAGAAAAAGTGAGAGGTACCCCTTTGTGCTTGTCCTTTTATCCAAACTAGGTTCATAGAATTGAATTGACCAGACATTCATCAAAGACTGGATCATATTCTCTAAATGTTAAGGGAACACTGGAATTTTTAATGGACCTTTTGTAAATTGATCATTTCAAAGTTCTTTTTATTTTAAAATAAAGAAAATGTTGATGGAATGATTAAATTGACTTTGTTTTGCAGCCTATCCAAGTAATTACCAGTTCAATAGAAATTGTGAAGCCAGGAAAATTTCCCAGTGGCAAAACAGAAATTCCTTTTGAGTTCCCTCTGCATGTGAAGGGCAACAAAGTTTTGTATGAGACCTATCATGGTGTATTTGTCAACATTCAGGTGAGGTTTTCTTTATTTTTAAATAGTTAATTCACAACTTTTCTTTGGAAAACAAGGAGGAAAATTAACATATCAACTGGTTCTATGTTTTCTTTCCCCTGTTTCTTAATGTATGTAATATATTAATTTTTAATTTTATTCTGTTTAGTTTCAAAATGTATTCACTGTAAATGTAAATATTTGAAGCCATACTACATACTTTAAAAAAGATTACCTCTTCATTTCTGGCATTTGATTCCCTGTTTTTTCCTTTTGCCAACGCCCCCCCCTTTTTTTTTTTAATCTGCTGTTATCTGGGTTAATTTTTTGTTGCTTTAGAACAGAGGTGCTTGCTTTTACATACTTCTCTCATGCTTAAACATATCTGTGTGCTTGCGAGGTAATGTTATTGCTTTAAGTTAAGATTGTGCTCTTTATTGAGTAAATCTGAAAAATGAGTGACAATGAGGTAGATATCTGGATGGTGGAGTAGCAGGAAGCAATACAGCAAGTTTCTCCTTAAAATTCCTTAAAATCTAGAAAATGTACCAGACTGGAGCTTGATGGGGAAATCTAGAAAAACAGTGAGTTTTTATCTATCTCAGATCAGCATAGAGAGACAAACTGAGAGCTCTGTAGACACTGGGCATGGGGTCTGGCTATGAACACGCTGTACATGGAAGACTATAGTGCCCAGAGATAGTCTGTGCCACCAGAATAAGAGGAGTCCCAGACTCATACCAGGGCTGCACTTGTAGGGTGCACAGACAGGGACTGACTAGCAACTTTAGCATACACTACCTAGTTCTAGGTCACAAAGACCATGTAGACTAAGGAGGGGGCCTGTGCCTAGGGTGCTGTTCTTGGGTAGAGAGGCTTAAGATAATTTACCTAGAAAGGAACAACTTCAGAAGCAAACAGTAGCAATGTAACTTAGACCCCTTCTCCCTTGCCCTCCAGGAGCAGAGCAGTGTCTCACTTCCAACTTCCAGGCTAGTCTGAAGCCTGCTGAGGAATAGATAAGGTAGTGTAGAAATCTCCCTCCAAAGAAGAATCTATAGTTCTACCACTCTCTGAACCATCAGAGCTTCCTAGCTGGCTGATAGACCTGAGTCCAGCAGCATTTTGCTGTTTCTTAGATCCAAACAAATATCAGGAACATACAAAGCTTATTTAGACCAAGGAGTTCAATCAGACTTTGCCCTGGATCAGACCACTTTAGGAGCACAAAAAGTGCTCTATGATTCAAAGGCTTGAAGGGCCTCAGCCTGAAATGTCTCTGAGAGCTTAGAGTAACACACTACTAAATATCCAAAGAAAGCAACAGCAGGACCAGTCCAGACTTCCCTGCAGAAGTGCTGCAGAGCCTAACCCTGTCATCAAATCCCAATTCAGGAAATAGGCTGAAAGAATAAGCTAGCAAACAAACAAAAAAAAGAACCCCACTATTAGAAGCTATTATAGTAGCAGAGAAACTCAAAACACAGACTCAGAAGAGAATGACTCCTAAACATCTACAAGCAAAGTGTCAGAGAACAACACAGCTTGAGCACAAATTCTACTAGGATTCGTATAGGAGATGAAGTGAGGATTGTTGTTTTTTTTTTTTTTAAGTTAAAAAATGTTTTAAAAAATGAAATGAAAGTGTTTGAGGAAAATATTGGAAAAGAAACGAGAGTTATAGAAAAAGGAATTGGAAAAGGAATTAGCAGTTTGATACAAGAGATACAAAATCTTACCCAAGCAATTAAGTCCCTGAACAAATAGAAGCCAATGATTTAATGAGACATAAATCTTTTTAAAATGTTTTTATTTTTCACCTAATTACTTGTAAAGACAATTTTTATCATTCATTTAAAAACATTTTTAATTCCAAATTGTCTTCCTCTTTCCCTCACCTTCTCCCTCCCTAAGACAATAAGTAATTTGATATAGGTTATATATGTGTAATCATGTAAACATATTTCCATATTAGTCATGTAGTGAAAGAAGAAACAGACCAAAAGAAAATAAAAACATGAAAAAAATAAAGTGAAAAATAGTATGCTTTGATCTACATTCAGACTATCACTTCTTCCTCTGGATGTGGATAGCATTTTTCATCATAAGTTCTTTGGAATTCTCTTGGATCATTGTATTGGCTGAGAATAGCTAAGCATGAGACATAAATATTACAGCAAGGTAAAAAATACTGAAAAAAATTATGATATCTCATAGCAAAAACAACTGACCTAGAAAATAAATTGAGGATAAAAAATTTAAGAATCGGGGCGGCTAGGTGGTGCAGTGAATAGAGGACCAGCCCTGGAGTTGGGAGGACCTGAGTTCAAATCCGGCCTCAGACACTTAACACCGTGTGACTTTGGGCAAGTCACTTAACCCCAATTGCCCTTCAAAAAGCAAAAAAAAAAAAAATTTTTTTTTAAATTTAAGAATCATGGAATTACCCAGAAGCTTTGACCAAAAACAGAACCACAGCATTATGTTTCAAAAAAATCTTTAAAAGAATACTTTCCAAATCTCTTGGAACCACAAATTAGAAAGAATCTGCCATCACCTCCTGAAAGAAACTCCAAAATGAAAACTCCCAGGAACATCATTGTCTAAGTCAAGAGCTTCAGGTCAGAGTAAAAATACTGCAAACAGCCAGAATGGAACAATAGACGATAGTCAGAATCAAAGAATCAAATCAAATACATGATGTAGCAGCCACCATGATAAAGGAGCAGAGACCTACTAAGCAAAACTGAATGCTATAGGGGAAAAAATGAGATAGAGTTGTTCTAATTATTCCTGATGAAAAGACCATAACTGTGTAGAAACTCTGAAATTCAAACACAGGAGTTGAGAGACATAAAAAAAGCAAACACAGATAAGCTGCTTACATTCAAATATGGGAGGGATGATACACATATCCCTGCTGAAACCTATCATCATCAGGTGTCATACAGTTATTCTAATTAGACAAGTACCAGAAGTAGTTTTCTTTATTGTCTTGATAATAAGAAGAAGGGGGGGGGGGAAGTGAATGAGGAATACATTTAGGGGGAAGGAGTGAGAAAGAGAAAGGAAAGTTAAGAAAAATTATTTCAGAATAATTTTTCAGAATTATTTCAAAATTTCGGAAAAATAATAATTCAGAAAGACATCTATACAAACAAGAAGGGCTGAGGGGGAAGTGACTGAGACTTGACCCTTATTATCTTTTTATAGGGATTTGGGGGAGAACTCAAGCTAGTCATTGCTTTATTCTGTGATCTTGGCTCCTCCCCCTTGAACCTTATTGTCATCTGAACTAGTGAAAGGAGGGAAGAATATACACATACACAGTTGGGTACAGAAATATATTTCACTCAACAGGAAAAATAGGGAAAGGGGAAATTAGAAGGAGAGATTAAGGGAGGGTTTAGTCCTAAGTAAAACAAACTCTAAAGAGGTACAAAAATAGTTAAAGTTCTCTTTGAAGTGGAAAAGAATGGAATGGCCAGACAAGTTATGACATATAATGTGAGGGCATACTATTGTACTATGAGAAATAATGAAAGTGATGGCTTCAGAGAAATCTGGGAATACTGATGAAGAGGGAAGTGAACAGAATCAGGAGAATGATTAACAAACACGTTGACAATGATATGGTAGAGATATGAATGAATTAGGAATTCTGCAGCATAATGACCAACTATCATTCCTGAGGACTCATTTCCTGATAGAGGGGTAAAGGATAGAGTGCAGAATGAGCATATGTTATTTTTGGATGTGACGAGTGTGGAAGTTTTTTTTTTTTACTTGACCATACATGTTTTTAATAATTTTGTTTTTTATTTTTATTTTGTTCTCATTTGGAGGATAGGAATAGGAGGATGAGAAGGTGGATTTTTTTCTAAATAAATGATTATTATTTTTTTTATTATTTTGTATCTTGATTATTATTGTATTATTGTATTATTTTATAATAGATTATTATTTTGTATCTTAATATGCTTTTTAAGCTTGTCATTCATGGTTGATATTGTCTCAAGAATTTCATCTTGTACATTTCAGTAGAAAGTTACATTTGTGATTATTAATGTTCTAATATTACTATTGCTGTATGAGCAATAATTTTTCCTTGCTTAAAATGTACTTATTTAAAAACAATTATAATTATTATGGAACCAAAACCTTTAATGTTCTGATTCTCTGAATTTCACTCATAATGGACAATTTTTTTCTTCTTAACATATTTTTATTTATTTAATTAAATATTTACCAATCACATGAAAAGATTTTTCTGTGACATTAATTTTTTTTTTAAAATTTGACCATCAGTTCTTCTTTTAGAATGATGAAAGATGGGGAATAAGATGCCAAGATTAACACAATTTTTAGAGAGTTTATAAACAGTAACTTAACATAAATAGCTGAAACAGTTTAATTTATAAACATTACCTTAACTCTCCTGAAAATGTGAGATCCTTATTTAGTGGACAGGAGATCCTTATTCAGTGGACCAGGGAAACTCACATATCAGTCTTTATTTTCCTGCTACAAATGAAGGCAGAATATGCCTTAAAAAAGGCAGATCGGGGCATCTGGGTGGTGCGGTAAATGGAGCACTGGCCCTGGAGCCAGGAGGACCTGAGTTCAAATTTGGCCTCAGACACTTAACATAAAAACTAGCCATGTGACCTTGGGCAAGTCACTTGACCCCAATTGCCCTACTTTCCCTCCTCAAAAAAAAAAAAAAGACAGATCAATTATATAGTAAGGGTAAGCAATAACTAATGAATTCTGCTGGCATAAGGAAGGCCTCAAGCCAAGTTTGATGAAGCATGGTGGTGCACTTAGAGCATTTTTACTGAGGAACAGATAAACATTACACACAGTGGATGTGTCCGGGTTGTAACATGCACCATTGGTGAGAGTACTCCCGTTCATGAGATCACAGATATATCAAACAGAATGTGAAATTTAATCTTTTACCATTTCAAAGATGGAAAGAGCCTCTTGTCTCTTTCTTAAAAAAAAAAAAACCACATTTTTTAATTGACAAGTGTCTGTTTTCTTTCTTTTCTGCCTCTGCCCCCTACTGAGAAAAAAAGAAAAGAAAAGAACATTGTAACAAATGAGCACAATTAAGCAAAATGAGTGTCCCAACATGGGGTCTCGTTCTTCCTCTTTGTCAGTCCATCACCTCTCTGGCAGGAGGTAGGCAGCGTTCTTCATCATAAGCCCTTCTGGGATCATGGTGGATGATTGTTTTGACCAGAGTTCCAATTTGTTCATTCTTTCAATGTTGTTGTAGTACAAGTTGTTCTCCTGGTATAAGTCACTTCACTCTGCATCAATTCATATAAATCTCAAATTTCTTTGAAACTGTATCTTTATTTCTCTTTTATTTATTTATTTGTTTGTTTATTTATTTATTTATTTGTTTTTTTTTTGGAGAGGGAAAAGTAGGGCAATTGGGGTTAAGTGATTTGCCCAAGGTCACACAACTAGTTTTTTTTTGTGTGTGTGTTAAGTGTCTGAGGCCGGATTTGAACTCAGGTGCTCCTGACTCCAGGGCTGGTGCTCTATTCAGTGCACCACCTAGCTGCCCCCTGTATCTTTATTTCTTCTTCTTCTTCTTTTTTTTTTTTTTTTTGCTTTTTGGAGGGCAATTGGTTAAGTAACTTGCCCAAGGTCACACGACTAGGTTTTTGTTTGTGTGTGTTAAGTGTCTGAGGCCTGATCTGAACTCAGGTCCTTCTGACTCCAGGGCCAGTGCTCTACTCCCTGCGCCACCTAGCCGCCCCCTGTATCTTTATTTCTTAAAGCATAATTGTTTTCTGTTACCTTCATACACCATAATTTTTTCAGTCATTTCCCCAGTTGATGGGCATTTCCTTAGTTTCCAATTCTTTGACCTGCAAAAGAACTTTAAATATTTTTTTTGTACATATGTTACCATTTCTTCTTTCTTTGACTTATTTTTGATATAGGCCCAGTAGTGGTACAGCTGTACTTGTGCTTGTTTTCCTGCAGAGCCTCTAGAATTTGTCATTTTCCTTTTTTGTCAGTTTTACCAAACAGATGTGTGTGAGGTAGAATTTAAGAGAGTTTATTCTAATTTGCATTTTTCTGGCTTTTAGTAATTTGGAACAGAATCAGATTTTTGTTGAGAACTTGAGAACTGCCTGTTCACATTCTTTGACTGTCTTTCAATTGGAGATTGGGAACACCTCTTAACCACTCATTTTATAGATTAGGAACTTGAGGCTCCCAGAGGTTAAGAAACTCTCAAGAACTGATGCTAAATTCTTGTCTTGGACTCTTAGTGCAGTGATCTTTTCATCAAACCATGCTGCTATCCTGTTGGATTACTTTGCTTAATGTAACTGCTGTTTAGTTTAGCATTGGTAAGAATTTACATAGGAGGAATGTTTCACCAGAAAGGTTGACATATGACTTCATTAATAAAAGATTTTAGCACAAAGAAATGATACAACAGAATTTTCTGGTAATTTTTCAGTAAAAATACAGTTGGACAAAACATTGTAACACTAGTACTTCACATTGTGGAGAAGGCTATGTAAAACCACTTCCAGTGTACATTTGGTAGAGCAGTTGTAATTCTTCTCCAGTAATGGCTTATCTTGCCTTCTTTTGTAAGTTATTGACCAATTCAAAGAATACAGTATAAGGATTACTACAGTTCTTAAAATTTGCATTCCCCAAATTGTTTCTTACTTTGAGGTTGTGGGTAGGTGGTTTGCACAGAGAAGAAGAGAGATAAATCATAGCTAATGAAGGATTAAAATTATGCTTTGATGAAAATTCCTTTTTGCTTTTCTTTCCCCTTTCCCCAGCTATATGCCAGTGTGAATGTGTGAGTATGGCTGCTGATATAATTTATTTATAATAGTACTTTGTTTCTTTTTAATGCAGAATTGAAGGTTGGCCAAAGTGTAGGTGTTTATGTATATGTTACTATTCACCCTTTCTACAATTTTTTGGAAAACCACTCACAGCTTGTAGAGGATCTAGAGAATTGTTTATTTTTTTTAACCTAGGTAATTTTTACTTATGTCAGTAAAGAAAGCAAATTGAGCAAACATCTGACCTACTTGATTTATGGAGAGAGAAGACTGCCAAAGGCAACACTAGGTTACTTTAGAAACATGTTAGTAAGATCTTATGAACAAACATGATGGACAGTTATGGGTAGTATCATCTCATAAAACAGAGAAACAGTGGAACAGTGGAGAGTGGCAAAGAACTGGAAATTGTGATGATGTCCATCATTTGGAGCATGGCAAAAAAAGTTGGGGTATATGATCGTGATGGACTACTAGTATACTATAAGAAACGATGAGTTCTATGATTTTAGGAAAACACATAAACTTGCGTGAAACAGTGAAGAGTGAAATGAGCAGAACCAAGAGAACATTGTATACAGTAACAGCAATATTGTTTTAATAACTACTTTGAGGTCTAGTCTTTTTGACTATGATAAATACCCAAATTAACTACAAAGGACCTATAAAGGAAGGTGCTATTTGTATCCAGAGAAAGAAGTGATAAATAGAAGAATGGATGAAATACTTTTTACATGTACGTGTTTGTGTTTAATGGTAGCCATCTCTAGGGTGGAAAAGGAGAGGGAAGAAAAGAAAAAAGTTACATGATAACTTTATATATTTAAAAGGAATAGCAAGTTGTACACAACAGATTTGCAGTTTCATGTGCATTCATCTTTTTTTCTATTCTGCTTTGTTATGGAAATGGTTGTTTTATTTCTTAAGTTCAGAATATAATACATTTGAAAATAAAGAAAACTTGGCAAGATGTTCAACTAAGTAGTCAGGGACATTCAAGGATGAAAATAGAAAGGAGAATAAAGGCAGAAGAAAAATGTAAAATATTTGCAAAAATAATTTTAACATTGTTTTCTCAAACAAGGATGTTTGTGCTCTCACATTTATACCCTGACATTATAGTCCTAGATGTACTTAAAGAGAAGGTAGAAGTGATACAGGGACAGCTAGGTGGCTTGGTGAATAGAGTGCTGGGCCAGAAGTCAGGAATACTCATCTTCATGAGTGCAAATACAAATTCAGATACTTACTAGCTGTGTGATCCTGGGCAAGTCACTTAATCCTGTTTGCATCAGTTCCTCATCTGTAAAATGACCTGGAAAAGGAAATAACAAACCACTCCAGTATCTTTGCCAAGAAAATCCCAAATGGAGTCATGAAGAGGCAGACACGACTGAAATGACTGAACAACAAGGAGAAATGATTCTATTGAGAACATAGAAAAAGCTGCCAGATTAGACCATGGGTATTTAAAGAATATTATGGGCCAGAGGCATAGTGGATAGAGTGCCAGGCCTGGAATCAGGAAGAGTCATTTAACTGAACTCACATCTGGCCTCAGACACTAGCTATGTGGCTCTGGACAAATTGCTAACCCATATTTGCCTTAGTTTCCTCATCTGTAAAACGAGGTGGAAAAGGAAATAGCAAATCACTCTAGTATCTTTGCCAAGAAAACCCTAAATGGGATCATGAAGGATCAGACAGAACTGAAAAATGACTAAGCAGAAACAATATACAAGCAATCTCAAGGAAGGAGTGATACCAGTGTTATGAGAAAAAAAATTAATATTGAAAAGGGGGAGCTAAATCCATAAGTAACCATAGATCTCTAGACCTACTGTTCCATCTATAAAAATCTTTTGAGTCAGCTATTCACAAGTCTAGGCTATCAGGATTTTATAAGTGGTATTCATAACAATATCCATCTTTAATATTTTGCAGTTAGCTGAGCAATGTAGAGAACATAAGATCCCATTGTATTTATTATATATATGCATGTAGGTGTGTGTATACATAAATAGATATATGTGAATAAACTACTGCTGTAGGCAGTTTAGGTACTTTTCCAAGTTATCTTCCATCCATATATTGAGATGATCTAAGATTTCTTTTAAGATTTAATGAAAGATAAAATGATGTTCATTTACCCACTCATAATGGACATCAAGTGAGGTATGGAATAGGGTGGTATCTGCTCCACGGAGGTATTTGCCACCATCATAGAGGTGATCTAGTTTAGTGTCCTGGTAAAAGAGGGATGATCTAAAATCATCCAAAAGCAATTTGTATCTATCCACACAGAAAAGACCAAGTGGGTGAAGAGTGACTATTGCCCAGATTTCAGCCTCCACTCCATTTTCCATCTGCAGCTCTGCTTGTTTTCAAACCTATGGAACAAGATGCCCCTGTACTAGGTAACCCCTAGTGCTCACCCTCTACCTCCCCCTCCCAACACCTCACCCTTTCTCGACTTCCTTTTGTGTTTTGCCTTCATGTTTTAAATTGCAAGCTCCTTGATGACTGGAGTCCCTTTTTCTTATTTGTATCCCCAGTGCTTAGCACAATGCCTGGTACATAGTAGGTGCTTAATAAATCTTTACTGAATTGAATTGAAATGGATGCCCTATAGATATTGTTCAGTGATATAGAAAGTTCTCAGTTGTTCTCATTATTCAGATTCAACTTTATGTAAAAAAATTCTGTAAGAAATTTGCATTCCAAAAAACTCCATGTTAACTATACTGTACTTTCTCTATCTCTATTCTTGCACCTCTGGTCATTGCTCAGCACCTCCCCTCTCCACCCCCCCCCCCAAAAAAAAACCCTTCTAAGTGAAAGCAGAAGAACAGAAATTTAGAGGGACTTCACAGACATCACTGCCGCCAGGGGCTAAGGGGCTTGTTTTGAGAACTTCTACAGCTGAGAGAGGAGACTTTTGCCCCACTCTGCCCACCTGCCTTTGTGTCCAGGCCCCCACATGTCTGTCTTTCATCTTCTGGGCTTGGTACCTTGTCTGTCCCTCACCCCTGCACTGTCCTACCTGTCTGTATCCATGTCTGGCCCCCACACGTCCACACTCCCCATATTGTTCCTCTTAGTTCTGGCCAGGTGGCCATGTGCCTGGCGTGGGCCTGCCTCCTACTCTCACTTCTCTGTCCTAGACCCTCATGCTCCACTCCTGCTGTCCCCTTCCCTTCTTCCCTCTTTCACTTCCCCAAGTCCAAGGCAAAGCGTATGTAAAAGTCCTTTATGTAGAAGCCTGCAGAATAGCCCACTTATGTAAAGCGAGAACTCTGTATGTTTGGGACAGAAAATGCAGATGGGCAACAAGCTGAGCAAAAACGGAACAGGAGGAAGAGAGCAAGCTCGAATGCTCTTGAGAAATTTCAGAGGTTTTTCATTGACTTAAACCTCCCACAAGAGCATCATCACTAAAACTTACACTGTTGCTTTATGGAAGCAAGCAAGCGTCATTGAGCAGCAGAGAGGGTCATATGCTGAGTGCGAGCAGGCCACAATGTATAACTAATGGGAAATTCCTAAGAACAAGATTTAGGAAGAACTGAGTATCAGGAAAAGCAGATGGACTGGTCACATGGCAAAAATGAGGGCTAGCAGGTGGACAGGCAGAGTGTTCTGTTGACACTCTTAAGACATTGGGAAAATATTTATAAGGCCTTCAGTTCATCACATAGAACCTGTGGCAGACTTCTGAGAGGACATGTAAAGAGTCACCGAGAATTGGTAGACATGAATGGGTTGGGATCTGTGTCACTGGAAAAAACTAGTAAGTTGATAACATCACAGATTCAGTAGATCCATTGAATTTGTGAGAATGCCTTTCCCTTTTCTATCTTAATGGCTAGAATTTTAAAAGTAATTTCTAAGATCTGTTTGCTATTTGTTATTGGCTTGATTTTTCCATGAAACTAGTGATTATAGGTTCTGTGAAATGGCAAATTTAACTTTATTATTAGCTAAGTGCTGATAAAAATCATATTTACTGATTTGCAAAAGCCTGCCTGTCAAAGATGGCAGAGTAAAGGACTTGATTGAGATCTCCCCCAATACCTCCCAATATCTTTAAAAAAATGACTAAATAAATTCTAGAGCAACAGAACCCACAAAAAGACAGAGTGAAACAAATTTCCTGCCCGAGACAACTTGGAAGGTTGGCAGGAGAGGTCTGTTGCAGCAGGCTGAGAAAGGAGTGCGGTTCAGCACAGGCTGTGCCAGCATAGCCCCAGCCCCCAGCCAACCAGGAGCAGGCCTTGGCATCAATGGAAGTTTCCAGACCTCTGTAATAGCAAGCACCCTAGCATACCCAGGATGGCTGCTAGTACAGGTTCTTTGATCTGTTTTTCTAAAGAAAAGCAACTCAAAAGGGGTTAACAATCTTACTTTAATCAAACATATATATCATTCACTTAGTTCAGGGGAAAAAGTCAGCACTCTGAACTTCAGAAAATACAAACAGAAATTACAAGCAGACAAAAAATACAGAAAAAATAACACAGTTCAGTAGACCAACAGACTAGACTTCTAGCTGTCTGACCATTATATGCATGCTTAGAGAGAGAAGCACTAACATCTGGGTTTTCAAAGCCAAAGGGCTCAATGGCTACCCAGAGCCTCATCTGGCCAAATTGTGTAATTTTTCCCATAAGTGAGCCCCAAAGTAAAACCTCATCTCAGAGTATATTTAGCCTTCTTCAGGGTCAGAGGACAACACAGCCTTGATGACTCACTGCCTAATTATAAAGTGACAAAAGGTGTGGGCCTTCCTGAAAAATAAGCCTCCCCTAAGCAAGCTTCTCTTGTTGGGTTCTAAGTGAGGTCCATTAAGGGGCAGGGAAGATCTTCAAATTCCCTAGGCCTATTAAGGGGCAAGGAAGATCTTCAAATTCCCTTGCCATCACAACCTCTCAACCCACAAAAGCCAAAGACAACTTACAAGTTCAGCAGGAAAGATTGGAGCACAGGTCATGCCAACACATCCCTAGCCCCAGCAAACCAGGAACAGATCTTGAGGAGTGACTAAATTAGCAGTGGCAACTCAGCCCACAGACAGTAAGAGGACTGAACATCTGACCAGAAGGTGATTACAGGGTTCTTTTTACTAGCACTGAAGCAGGACTCTGTTACTTTGCCCATATTCTCATCCAGGTTGCAGTCCTGGGTGGCAGTCCCAGGGTGAGGAGCAAACCTTGTGGCCAAAGTGTAGAGGGGAACCTTCCTTATAGTTCCAGGGCAGAAAAGAATGCTTGTGGTCACTCACAGATCAGAGCACAGGTCAGGAGAGTAGTATACACCTCTCCTTAGATCATACCACCTTGGAAGAACTAAAAACTTACAGGAACCTAGAAGTATCTCTGAAAACAACTGCACAAACCCCCTAAAGCTTGGGAGAGTGTGCCCTCCATCCTGGAAGCAGAACCCTACTTGAGCAAAGAGTAAAAAAGTCAAATAATAGCCTGGGACTATGAACAAGCAACAGAAAAGAAAAACTAATCATACAAACTGACCATACTATGGTAATAAGGAAGATCAAAACACACACTCAGAAGAAGACAGCAAAGTCAAAGCTCCTACATCCAAAGCCTCCCAAGAAAAATACGAATTTGTTTCATACCATGGGAGAGCTCCAAAAGGATTTTGAAAATCAAGTAAGAGGTAGAGGAAAAACTGGGAAAAGAAATGAGAATGATGCAAGAAAATCATGAAAAATGAGTCAACAGCTTGGTGAAGAAGACACACACAAAAATATTGAAGAAAATAACCTTACAAAACAGACTAGGCTAAGTGGGAAAGGAGTCAAAAGCTCACTAAAGAAAATAATTCCTTAAATAGTAAAATGGAGCAAATAGAAGCTAATGCCTTTATGAGAAATCAAGAAACCAAAGAAAACCAAAAGAATGACAAAATAGGAGACAATGTGAAATCTATCATTGGAAAAACAACTGACCTGAAAAATAGATCCAGGAGAGAGAATTTAAAAATTATTGGACTACCTGAAAGCCACGATAAAAAAAAGAGCCTAAACGACATATTTCAAGAGATTATCAAAGAAAACTGCCCTAATTTTCTAGAAGCAGAGGGAGAAAGAATCTACTGATCACCTCCTGAAAGAGACCCCAAAATGGAAACTGTCAGAAATATAATAGCCAACTTCCAGAACTCCCAGGTCAAGGAGAAAATATTGCAAGCAGCCAGAAAGTATCATGGAGCCACACAGGATAACACAAGATTTAGCAGTTTTTACATTACAGAATGGGAGGGCTTAGAATATGATATTCTGGTGGGCAAAGAGTTAGGATTACAACCAAAAATCATCTACCCAGCAAAACTGAGTATAATCCTTCAGGGAAAAAATGAACATTCAATGAAGAAGAGGAACTCTAAGCATTCTTGAGAAAATACAAGAGCTGAATAGAAAATTTGACTTTCTAATATAAGACTCGGGGCGGCTAGGTGGTGCAGTGAGTAGAGCGTTGGCCCTGGAGTCAGAAGGACCTGAGTTCAGAGCCTCAGACACTTAACGCACACACAAACAAAAACCTAGCCGTGTGACCTTGGGCAAGTTACTTAACCCCAATTGCCCTCCAAAACGCAAAATAAAAATAAATAAACAAATATAAGACTCGAGAAACAGGAAAGGCAAATTATAAGGGACTTATTAAAGTTAAACTGTTGATATTCCTATATAGGAAGATGATATTTGTAATTCATGAGACGTTTTTCATTATTAGGGTAGTAGTTAGAAGGAGCATATATAGACAGAGGGCACAGGTGTGAGTTTAATATGAAGGGATGATATCTAAACAAAATTGAGGGGTGAGAGAAGAATGTATTGGGAGGAAGAGAAAGGGAGAAGTAGAATGGGGTAAATTATCTCACATAAAATAGGCAAGAAAGTTTTTATAGTTGAGGGTAAGAGGGGGGAGATGAGGAAGGAGTGAGTGAACCTTACTCTCATCAGAATTGGCTCAAAGAGGGAATAACACTTAATTGGAAATAGAAATCTATCTTATCCTACAGGAAAGTAGGAGGGGAAGGGGATAAATGAAGAGATGGGGGAGTGATAGAAGGGAGTGCATATTAGGGGCAGAGGTGGGAAGAAGAAAAACCCTTGAGGGACAGGGTGAAAGGAGAAAAAGAATAGAATAAATGGTGGGGATGGAGGGGAAAACAGTTAGCAATAGTAACTTTCAAAAATTTTTTGAAGATAGTTTCTCTGATAAAGGCCTCATTTCTCAAACATAAAGAACTGAGTCAAATTTATAGGAGATAAGAACCATTCACTAATTGATAAATGATCAAAAGATATGATCAGTTTTCAGTAATCAAAGCTATTTATATAGCCATATAAAAATACTCCAATTTACTATTGATTTCAAAAATGCAAATTAAAACAATTCTGAGGTACTTCCTCTTATCTACTAGATTGACTAATAGAACAGAAAAGGTAAATTACAAATGTTGGAGGGGATGTGGGAAAAATGAGGTATTAATGTACTGTTCATGGAGTTGTGAACTGATTTAGACATTCTGTAGAGCAATTTGGAACTATACCCAAAAGGCTATAAAAACTATAAAAACTATACCCAAAAGGCTATAAAAAAAAAGTCTATATCCCAAAATAGATTTAAAGAAAAAAGGAAAAGACCGTGTATATAACAGCAATATTTATAGCAGTTTTTTCTGAAAGAGATGCCCATCAATTGGGAAATGACTGAACAAATTGTGTGTGTGATTATGATGGAATACTATTATACTATAGGAAATTGTGAGCAGAGTGATCTCAAAGAAACCTGAAAAGGTTATATATGAGCTGAAGCAAAGTGAACTGTACTATGTACAAAGTAACAGCAATATTGTAGAATGATCAGCTGTGAATGACTTAGCTATTCTCATAAATGCAACAATCCAAGACAACTCTGAAGGACATGTGAAAAATGCTGTCTATCCCCAGACAAAGAATTGGTGGTGTCTGAATACAGATTGAAGCATTGAAGTCACTTTCCCAAGGTGATTTAGGTAGTAAGTGACAAAGCTGAGATTTAAATCCGGGTCCTTTGATTCCAAATCCACAGTACCACAAAGTTTAATGGAATATGATAGTTCTTTTGAAAATAGTAAACTCAAGGAATATATAGAAATATTGAAAGCCTCTTATCAAATAATGGGAAGTGAAGAAAGCTTAATTAGCAGAAAAATATCTAAATTGACTTCTGATATGCTATAAGATAGAAAGAACATGGCCTAAATAAGTAATAAATCAAATAATAAATCATAGTACTTATATATTGGGATTCTGTTAAATATGTTTAAGTTATTTTGTTGTTATTTGTAAAACTACTAAAAATCAAGCTTATGAAAATGAAAATAAATTTCAGTGAAGCAACATTTTCCTTCCAATTTTGTTTCCTACAGTATACCCTCCGGTGTGACCTGAGACGCTCTCTTTTGGCCAAGGACTTGACAAAGATATGTGAATTCATCATTCATTCTGCTGTAAGAAATGGCCTGGGTGGTGCCTCCATCTTAATATTTGAAGATAGAAACTTCCCATAGTCGTTTAGTTCAGCCTTTTGTGAGTGTTCACTCAGTGAGAAGCTTCATGGTGCTGTGATAAAGAAAAGACCAGAAAAGATACTGACCTGCAGTGTTAGAATTTCCTCATCCATGAGCTCCTTGTTCTAATGAATTCATAGGGCCAGTGCCGATCCCCTGTGTTTAAACACAAGTACTTAAGTATTTAAGGCACAGGGATATTTGGATACTTCTGCCTTTACCCTACTGTAAGACATTAGAGTAGGACTTTGTGATGGATGTGATAAAGATACAAAGAGAAAAGAATAAGATAGTATCCCCAGGGAGCTTATATCCTACGGGGTTAGAAGGGCTACAAGTCACATTTTATAGTAATGAAATATGCTTATATAATCTACTTTGTATATGCCAAGCTGGGAGACTCAGATTGATATGACCGTCACCTCTCTTGCTAGAATGAATTTATGGTTAGATTAGTTAACTCCACAACCACTTTTAAGTGCTTACTTGTACAAGTTGCCATGCTAGATATTCAAGATACAAACAATACAAAAAAGTTCCTGTCATCAAGGAACTTATCTTCTACCAGGACTAGCCCATAGGACCTTTGGGGGCTATTCCTGATATTATGGAGTGTTAGCAAGGATTACTGTATCATCAGGTTCAGTTCAAACACTCCCCAAAACTAGGACTGATAAGAAAGGAAATCAAGAGAAGTTATTTATACAGCACTAGATTTCATTTATGTCTAAGTTCATGGCTGATTTATATCTCCTAAGTCATCTTTGGATTCTAAGTTACAATATTTTCTAGTATAGCTTGATTTTTCTTACATTGTAAAAGAAGTAAAAAATACTAGTACGACACTTCTCTCACCATAGTGTTAGGGCCTTCTCAATTGGCAGTTATTTATGTAATATGATCTTGAGGGGCACTTAGTCATTTTGGAGAGGAGTGTCTTAAAGATTTTTTGGTCCTCTCAAGTTCCGAATTTCACTGGAAGTATGCCTTGAAGCATTTGATAGGTACTGCCTGTAGGGAGGTGGAGAATGTGTTGGAGGAAAGAAGAGTAGGCTGGAAAAGAATGGATGAAAATCAAAGATAAACTACAATCACTCTTCAGTTTTGCCTGGAGGTAGCAAATTCCTAATTAGCAGCCAAATTCACAAACTTGAAATTCAGTTTTTTCCAAACTTTCCTTCTTGCCCAGATTTTGTTCAATGCAACTGCAGTTCAAGGAGTTAGATTCCTGAGGAGAGTTACTGTTGAGTTTGAATCTACATGCCTCATATGAGGCAGCTTGGGACACTCTGGCAAGAAGCGAAATCACTGAAAATTTGACATTTTTAGGTCATGTGAAAAATCCATTACATATAAATACTATTAGCATATAAGTGACAAACTAAATCTAGCATGACGAAACATTGTTGCAAAGAAAAACAACTTTTTCATAGAGACATTATGTCATTCTAGAATAACATCTAGAATCATCTTGTTAGTTTAATGAAAGCCACTTTAATGATGGAAGGTTCAAATACTCAAGTAGGGGTGAGTGAAACAGGTAGATGAACCAGAAGAGGTATCTAAAAGAGTCATCCAGGGAGACACTGCAACTTCTCACTTTCTTTTGCTTGATTGTCAACTATATCGTGCACACTAGTTATAGGTGTAACCCAAGGCTCTGTCCTGAGCTGCCATCTTTTGTTTTTTTATGTTCTCTTGGTAGCCTCCATCCTACTTCCGCTGTACACAAAGATGGTCATACCCTTGATCTTACATTCCCAAACTCCCTTATCTGACCCTAATGTGTAGGCTTTTCACCTTTCCCTCTGCCTTCCCTTACTAAATCCTATTCTTCATCCTCACTGTGACCTCTACTCGTTTGGCTCCTTAATTCCCTTCTAGGCCAGCTCTTTTGCACCAGCTACTTTCTCTCCTTTCCCCTCTCTTCACCATTGGTAAAATTCCACAGAAGAAAGGGGACAGGCCCTCAGAGTACTCTGGTAAGGCAAAAATCTTGTATTTCCTTTCTCCCTACCCTGGGAATGTTATAACATGTATTCTTCCTGACATGTAATGAGTATTGGTCATTGTGCAGGAAATTTTCATCATCTTTGCTGTAGTCATGATGTTCCTGGTGCCAATCCTACTAGGGATTCACCTTTTTTTTATGGAGAGATCCACTTAATGACCTGATCACTTAATCCCAGGACTAGGGCATGCCTAGGACTCTTCCAGATTCAGTCACTCAGGGAACTGTTAAGATTGTTTTATCTTTGTTATGTTTCTATTTTAGTTTATCTCTTCCTCTTTTAATGCTGTCTTTATCAAATTTCTTGAACATCTAAAGTCAGGATTGAGTGATGGCAGCCCTAAAATCAGTTAATCAGTGGTTTGTTGTTGTTGCTAAGTCCTTTTCAGTCACGGCCAACTCTTCGTGACCCCATTTGGGATTTTCTTGGCAAAGATACTGGAGTTCTTTGCCATTAACTTCTCCAGCTCATTTTAAAGATGACAAGACTGAGGCAAACAGGGTGAAGTGACTTTCCCAGAATCATACAAGCTGGTAAGTATCTGAGGCCAGATTTAAATTCAGGAAGAGTCTTCCTGACTCAAGACCCAGTACTCTTATCTGCTGTGCCACTTGACTGCCCATAAGTGTGGAAGTCAAACTTAAATAGAAATAGATCCTTGTGGGTTACATATAGACTTAGAGAACCATAAATTAATATCTTTGTTTTATTGTATTTTTGCCCCTTTTTTAATTTATTTTTTTTTGGGAGTGGGGAAGGCAAGGCAGTTGGGGTTAAGTGACTTGCCCAAGGTCACACAGCTACTTAAGTGTCAAGTGTCTGAGGCTGGATTTGAAGTCAGGTCCTGCTGACTCCAGGGCCGGTGCTCTATTCACTGCGCCACCTTACCTGCTTCTACTTATTTTTTTCAAACATTTTCCAGTTGCCTTTTAATCTGGTTTAGACTCATTCAAGTGTTTGGGAGCCATGAGTTTGACATCTGTGCTCTAGAAGACCTGGAAAAACTTTGGACCAAAGGGTAGAGCTTCCTGAACAACCATTTCTTATAAATATTCATATCAAAGGTCCATGCTCTAACTCAAACTATGAAACCTAACAAAACACAAGCCTAACCTGCACGGGGCAAGTGAGAGAGGGGTTAGGAGATCTTTCCTAATATACTTCACCCGTTAGTTGAAATGTCAGGGAAGGCCACAGTTCATTGTTCCAAAGTGAGAGGTTGGAGAGAGAATATGTCCTCAGAAATAAGAGGTTAGAAGCAGAGGATTTTGAGGTGGTCAGAGGGGAGGGGATGAAATGAAGCCTGGTTGGGGCTTTCCTGAAATTTAGCAATGCAGAGAGGAGGTCACCAGTTAAGAGATCACGAGTCAGGTTCTTTTGTCAAAAATGTTACTCAGTGCCTATCGTGTTTATTGACTCCTAATTATTTTTTGTTTGTTTTTTACTCTCTAAATACTGGAATTTATCTTTAGCTTAATTTAAAAATTCTGAACTTTAGCATCAAGGAAAGAGCCTTTCTGTATACACATCAGAACACAAGAATGAACTTTTAATGAAACTTTGAATCTCCATTTCACAACTAGATTTTTAAAAACATATGTAACACATTAAAAATTTAATTTTCAGTTATGAATTCTGTTCCATCTACCTCCCTCTCCTCTATACATCAACAAAGGAAGAAAAACAAAATCCATTACAAATATCCACATGTTACTTTCAAAATGCTTTGTCTACTAACTCCCATTCTCCAATTGTCATTTTTTAATTTTAAATTTTATTTTTAAATCTAAACTTAAACACCAAACACTAAATTTCTTTATACAGCAGAACAGATTTTATGTGAAGCTATGGCCCATTTCCCTGTTGTCCAAGAGGCAATCTAAGGCACACACTCTATTCATAACAGCTTGCTTTTTAAAAAAGTTTATAATAAATTTTACACATAATTTCAACATCATTTTTCTTTCAGAACTTTCTTCTATTCTGTTTTTTAACTTTCATTTTTCCCTGTGAACTTTAAACACCAATAAAAGCATTTGCATACATAGAGCAAAAGACAAGATGTGAATTTCATATGAAACCATGAATTTTTATTTCAAAACTTTGCTTTAAAAAAACAAACAAATTTCACATGTTGCTTTCAAAACTATCCTGTTTACTTTTGAACTTCCTCTCTTCTGAGTAGTTGAACATATGGTATAATGTCCCACTTTTGAGGGAAATCACTATTGATAACATCCCTTTTCCCATCCTACTCCCCTTAGTAACCATGAGAAAGAGGAAGAAAAACCCCTTGTAATAAATAAGCTCCATCAAGCAAAACAGATCCATACAGTGACCATAATGTCCTGAACTGAGTGCCTCTTTTTACACTTTGTCCATATCTCCTCTCTCTCAGGAGGTGGGTAATGTGCCTTCTCATAGGTCCTCCAGAAACATGCTTGGTTAATGCTTTAATCAGAGTTTTAAATCTTTTTATGTCTTTACAGTGTTGGGTTTGCATAAATTATTTTCCTGGTTCTGCTCACTTCACTCTGTATCAGTTCATGCTAGCTAGGATTCTCTGAAATCGTCTTTCATCATTTCTTATGGCACAATAATAGTCCCTTACGTGTATATTTCACAATTTATTTTGGCCCATTCCACTGTTGTCCAAGAGTCAATCTGTGGCACATTCTTTGTTCTTCTCTTCCCTCACCTCTCTGTCCCCTTCTTAGGAAGGTTGCTTTGTTTGTGACTATTCTTTGACTAGATCATCTTTCATTCCCACATGATCTCATTTCAATTTGTGTTCAGTTTGATATTTTTCTACATGAAATTGTGTGTGTGTGCGAGAGAGAGAGAGGGAGAGAGAAGGAGGAAGGGAGAGGGAAAGAGAGAGATCCTTTATTTGTTTTAAATAAGAGTGAGGTTTATCTAACAGCTATCTCCTCTATCCCATCCTCTATAGATGTTTGTCTAATGCCTACTCACTTACTCCAATTATAAAAAATAGAAATTTACACTCCTTTTTTTCTACAGTACTGTATTCCTCTTTTTACCCAACCTTTTCTTTTCCCTCTTCAAACTGTCCCAACAGGAACAGTCAACCACCGGGACCTAGTTCTAATCTCCTCAATTCCCACAGAATAGATGAAATAGCCAGTTACTTCATGTGACAAGTAATATTATGAACAATTTAACAAGATAAGAACTATTAAAATAATGAAACTATGTGGTGTTGTTTACATAGCTTGGATACCAAAGCCCTTGTTAGAAATTGATACAAATTTTTTTCCCCATTTTACTCCTTCTACTCTTGGCTTAGAAGAATTAATTTGTTCAGATTTTTCTTACTTAACTCCCTCAATACCCTTTGAAATAATTATGGTTCTGAAAGGACACTTGTTTTTATCTCCTCCTATTAGGATGTAAGTTCTACATCATTGTATAGCTCCTTCCAATTGCTCAAATAAATTTACCTTTTCTATGTTTTTCTGGATTCTTGTATTTCGGAGGTCCTATTTAGCTCTGTTCTTTTCACCAGAAATACTTAAACGTTCTCTATATCAATAAAAGTTCACTTTTTCCCCTTTAAAGAATTATAATCCATTTCTCAGGCTGAATTATTCTAGTATCCTTTTGAAAATGTGTATTCTAAGATCTTTATTAATAATAGAAGCCTTCTAGGTGTTGTATGATCGAGACTTTCCATTGTTATATGAATTGTTTCTCTCTGGGTGCCTGGAGTATTTTTTCTTTGAAGTGGGAGCTAAGGATTTTGGGACTTCCTTTTGGAGCTTCTTTTGGGAGATGATTAATAGACTTTATCTTCACTTTTTCTTCTGGCTCTAGGCAGTTTTCATTGATGATTTCTTGACATGTAGTGTTTTGGCTTTTTAAAACTTTAAAAATAAAAGTTTTTAGGGTGCCCATTCTTAAATTATCTCTCTTCCTGTTTTACAGGTCATTTATATTTGATACCAGATAACTTATATTTTCTTTAATTTTTCTCAATATTTTCATCTTGATCTAATATTTCTTGTTGTTTCTTGATTTCTCTTTGATGTATTCTAGTTTTCGGGAGTCCATTTCAAGGGTAAGATTTCCCATTATCTTTTCAAGTCATTTATTTTTCCTTCCTCTATGTAGTATTTGTTTTATTTTTAAAATCTCTTCATTTCTTCTAGATATTCATGTTGTCCTTGAAAATCCATTTTTCCTTTGAGTCTCTATTTGCTGTTATTAGTTATTCTCTCTTTTATGTAGCTGTCTCAATTTGTGATATATTTTAATACTGGTTAGTATTGTCTTTGATTTATTCATCTCTGCATTTTTAGTTCCTAAACTGGGGCTTTGTATCAGGGCCAGGCTATACCTACTGATAACGTTTGGAGTGAGGTGCTTCAGCCCTGTTTGGGTTTGCTGTAGGTCACCTGGCTTCCTGGGGTGACCTCCAACTCCTGAATTGAGCATCCCTTAGATCTTTGAGGTTCAGAGGGCCATATCTTCAGGGATTTTCTGCTTCTCAGGACTGAGCATCAGGTGCCATAGATAGATCCCCTGGCTTGAAGTAACTTGTTTTGAGAGCTGCTGTGCAGCATTGCTTGCTGGCCTGAGATTTTTTTGAGGAGGATCTGTTCACTTTTTTTCTGCTTCTGGACACAGAGCATTACAGGCTACTTGGTGTTTCTGATTTTGCTGGGAGACTACTTACCAGCAGCTACTTTTGCTGGTATCCCTATTTTCTGTTGATCTTAAGCTGACATGTTTATTTTCAGAGCAAGGAAGGTCTTCAAATTAACCTTAGGCTTTTTAAGGGGCAAGGAAGATCTTCAAATTCACATTTGGCCCCAAGATCTTTCATGTCCCTTACATAGCAAAAATACATTAACAATAGATTTCATTACATAGATTAATGACAGTTTAAGGGTAAGTGGGGGGGGGGGGTAAAGTGTCAATAGAACTTTGCAACAATGTAACAGTGATAACAGAAAATAAGCACATAAAACATATCTTCCTCCCACCACAGGCTCCAGGTGATTATATTCAGCCTATTAGAGGGCAGAGTTTATTATCAAAGCACAGAAGGTCTTCAAATTACCATTGCCATTACAATGACTGAACAACCAAAGAGAATTTCAGAGTTCATGCCCATGGAGGTGACATATTGGTGAATGATGGCAGAATTGAGCATATGAGCAGCTTTGTCTATAACTGAAGTGCAGTAGAGGAGTAGATCCTGGGAAGTGAGTTGGTGGAGAAACTGAGGATTAGGATGTTTCAGGGAATATCAGTATATATGTTGAAGTTCCCTGTTTTGAGGCCAGGAATTGAGGAGAAGGAGATTTTGTGCTGGGTGCTGAACTCTTTGAGGAAGGAAGAGGAATATCCTGGAGGTCTGTAGAAAACAGCTACCAATGTTTTAGATAGATTGCATGAACCTCAAAGGAGGAAAGGTTACAGAGTGATATGGTTGTAAGGGAAGAATCTGGATATAATGTGGAACAATTGTGAGAAAACTCCTTTCATCAGTCTTTAGATTTGACTGGGTTTCTGGTCAGCATAACCCAGGTCCTTAGTTCAGGGTTTCTAAACAGCAGGTAGAAGTAGTCCCGTTTCCCAGCCATGTATGGCTAGATTCAAAGAGTACAATAAGGTTTTCTTCCAATTTCCACAGTTGAATAAAGTTTTCTCACAAGATAGAATTTGAACCAGGCCCATAATTGATTAGAAAGGAAACTGAGCTAGCTCCAGGATCGAGTCACAAGATAGTCAGTGTGGTTCACTCAGTTCCCACAAATTAACCACTTGTTCTGATCTCCTCAATTTCCACAGAATAGATGAAATAGAAGCCAGTTACTTCATGTGACAAGTAATATTATGAACAATTTAACAAGATAAGAACTATTAAAATAATAAAACAATGTGGTATTGTTTACATAGCTTGGATACCAAAGCCCTTGTAAGAAATTGATACAAATTTTTTTTCCCATTTTACTGCTTCCACTCTTGGCTTAGAAGAATTAATTTGTTCAGAATCTATTCTATTTCATGTAAACAAAATTGTCTATTTATCTTTTGTATTTGTCCCTATTCCTTTTTCTTTTGGCTAAGAACATCTTTCCTAACTATGACTGTGAAAGTTACTCGATCTGTTTCTCTTCTAATTATAATTATACATTGCTCTTGGGTTTTATATACAAACTCAGATTTGGAAGCTCTAATTGATAATTTGGGCACATTCATGACTATTTGTAAAGGTGAGATTTCTTTAAAAAAAATAGGTTTAGATTTGTGTATACGTGACTTTAAAGAATAAGTTTAAAATAGATATATTTGCAGTAATGTTAAGATTATTTATGGACCTTGTTTTCATAGAAATAACACTGTTATTAAAATAATTCTTCATGTTGTAAGCTAACATTATTTGCCTTTACTTTCCAATTTTAGCCTCAGAAGGGTAAATCAACTCCAAGTCCTGTGGATTTTACAATTACACCAGAAACCTTGCAGAATGTTAAAGAAGTAAGTGGTTTTTTAATTACATTGCTATGAATTTGACCAACTGAAATATCTTCCTTTGTGTGCCATATCAAGGTGTCAGAAAAAAATTCTATTTCTCTCTAACAGTGGTTTCAATAATTGTCTAATACTATGAACTATGAAGTTGAAAATTGATTTTTAATACTATTTTGTTAAGACTTGATCATTCTAGATTTAATATCCCCTCTTGCTTTTTCTTACCCTTGCAAGTTTACTTGGGTAACCTCAAGTCATTTGGGACACAATTCTGTTCTTGTGACTTGTATCTAACTTGTATCTCCACTTTTGTCTCATGACTTGTATCTCTATCCTTGACTTCTTAGTTGTACCTATCCTTGTAACTTCACCTTTCACCCACATTCTGGAGAAACTTATTTAGCCTAAATGTCAAGCTGATTCAATCAGAGTGGTTGTAGCCACACCCAGATTCTCCAAATCCCATGTCTTCTTTATTGTTAAGGGGATTTCAGAAGCAGAGTTCCAAGAGATATGATGTCAAGTCAGTGTCAGAGGTTTTAACTTTCTAGCCAATCAGAAGAAGGCACACCTGTATTACTCAAGTTTTTGCCATCTTCCTGTTGAAAGGATCTCTGACTACTGTGGAATGACTCATAGACCCAATTTATTGGCTACTACTAGCCTAGGTAATGGGTCAAGTAGATGGTACAATGACTGGGCCTGGAGTCAGGTGAATTCAAATCTGGCCTCATAAATTTATTAGTTGTGTGACATTGGGCAGATCATTTAACCCAGTTTGCCTCATTTTCCTCATCTGTAAAATGACTTAGAGAGGGAAATAGCAAACCACTCCATTATCTTTGCCAAGAAAACCCAAATGAAGACACGACTAAACATAATCCATAGCTAGGTAGCCTAGATAGAGGGCCCATCATGGGGTTAGAAGGACCTGAGTTCAGGTCAGCCTCAGATACTTACTGTTTGATCTGGATAAATCAATTACCTTAGTTCCTTATCTGTAAAATGAGCTACAGAAGGAAATGGCAAACCACTCCAGTATCTTTGACAGGAAAACCCCAAAAGGGGTTACAAAGAGTCAGATACAACTGAAAAACAAATAAACAACAAAAAGCCTAGCTAATAAATTGATCATACTTGGGCCTTTGCTTCTTCAGTCTACCTTTATTTCCATCGTGACAGTACAGTGGTTTATATTGATTATAGTGAATGAATGAATAGCTGTTACATTTTGCTTTTGAAAATGTTCTTCTCAGTGATGATTTTCATTGTGTTGTCAGTCTTGTTTTAGAAAATAAGGCAGGCAAGGGAAAAGGATCCACAAGTACAAAAATACTTATAGCAGCTCTTTTTGTCATGGCAAAGAATTAGAAATTGAGGGGATGCCCATCAATTGGGGATTGACTGAACAAGTTGTGGTATGTGAACGTAATGGAGTAGTATTGTTTCATAAGAAATGATGAGTATTGGGTGGCTAGATGGCGCAGTGAATAGAGCACCGGCCCTGGTGTCAGGAGGACCTGAGTTCAAATCCGGCCTCAGCAGACGACTTGCCACAAAACTATCCGTGTGACCTTGGGCAAGTCACTTAACCCCAGTTGCCCTCCAAAAAAAGCAAAAAGCAAAAAAAAAAAAAAGAAATGATGAGCAGGCACGCTTGAGAAAAACCTGGAAAGACTTACATGAATTGATGCTAAGTAAAGTGAGCAGAACCTGGAGAACACTGGACACAGTAATAGCAACATTGTGCAATGACCATCTTTGATAGACTTAGCTTTTCTCAGCAATGCAATGATCTAAGACAATTCCAAAAGACTTATGATGGAAAATGCTATTCACATCCAGAGAAAGAACTGTAGTGTAGAGTCTGAATGCAGATCAAGCATACTACTTTTCTCTTTTTTCCTTTCTTGTGGTTTTTCCCTTTTGTTCTGATTCTTCTTTCACAAAACCACTAATGTGGAAATATAATTAGTACGAATGTACATGTATAGCCTATATCAGATTGGATGCCCTCTTGGGAAAGGGGGAGGAAAAAGAAGGGGGAAAATTAGAAGTCAAAATCTTATAAAAGTGAATGTTGAAAACTAAAAATAAGTAAATAAATAAATTTTAAAAATTAAAGAAAAGAAAAGAAAACAAAGCAGGTAGAGAAAATGGAAGCCAGAAAGTCAAAGTACAGTTCAAAAGAACCTGATCTTATCTCCTAAAATTGTTAGTGATTTCCTCATAGCTAAAAATTGATCAAATACCAGTTTAAAACTTTAGCAGATCATCTTACCAGAAGTACAGAGACCTCACATATCCAAGTAGTTGTTAATTAAAGATATTAAAATTACATATTAAGGTATTAAACTCTCCATTTGGCAAAATGCAGCAGAATTATACAAGATCCTCAAAAAGATAATTTCCTTCCATAAAAATGTTGATATTTATTTTCTGAAAAACTTTTCCTTTTGTTTGATACCCTATTAGATTCTGATGGTAAAATATGCAATAATCACAAGAATTTAGTTTTAACTGAGAACAACTTTTATGTTAATTTGTTAAAATTAATTTTTATTGCTCTTTTTTTTACATCATCTGAAGTTTTCGTATTGTCTTTAGGTCTCTCCAAGAGCCATTTAGCATAACAAAGAATATTTTTTGAACTAAAAAAAGGAAGAGAGACAAAAAAAATAATTAGCAAAATTAACCTCAAAAGTATATGAAATTATATGCCAAGTTCCAGACTCATAGACCTGCTACCTCTATAATGGAGTGGAGTGTCATTTCTTATTTCTTTGAGAACATGCTTATTTTCTATAATTTCAGAATATTCAGTTTGATTTTTGGTAGTTATTTACATTATTATGTATTACAATAGTATATACTGTACATTATTATGTGTATTGTTTTCTTGGCTCTGCTTCATTTAGCATCAAATTTTGTGTTCTTTCTTTTTTCTCTCTGTTCATCATATTATAATTTCTTGCAGTGTGGTAACATTCCATTATATTTATTTTACCCATTTCCCATTCATTGAGCATTGACATTTTTCCAGTTCCTTGATGCCAAAAAAATTGCTGCTAGAAATATTTGTATGTATATGGGGATTTTCTTCTTATCTGTTACCTCCTTAAGGAATATTCCCAGTACTGGGCCAAAGTATCTGGGCATTTTAATGACAGATTTGGATAAATTTTTTATTGCTTTACAAATATATTACTAACTTCCTCTAACCCCTCCAGTATTGTCATCTTTGCCTGTTTGATGAGTATGAAGTGAAACCTCAGGGTTCTTTTGATTTGCATATTGTATAAGATGTCAGTCTAAACTGCTTTCTAGTTTTCCTAGCTTTTTTTTTTTTAATCAAATAAGGAGTACTTTCCTTAATAATTTATGTTTTCTAGTTTATCTAACACTAGGTTATTGAATTCTCTTGTTTCTAATTAGTCTGTTCCATTGATCTGTGAAGTAGTTTGCATGACTCCTGCTTTATAATATAATTTAAAGTCATGAAAAGCTAATCATGCTTTTTTCCTCCTGCTTTCTCATTGTTTCCCTTAAAATTCTAGATCTTTTATTTCTCTAAATGAATTTTGTTATTATACTATCAAGTTTGGCAAAGTATCCCTTTGATACTTTATAATACTATGCTCTTTCAGTTTTTATATAATTAAAATTGTAAATTAACTTTGGCAGTATTTTCTTGCCACGAGCTCTCATATTACTCTAAGGAGCACTTTGTAATTGCATCTATATAGGCATTTCGTGTACTTTGGTAGATTAACCCCCTAATATTTTATGTTTTGCATTAATTTGGAATGGGATTTGCCTTTCTATTATTACCTCCTGGATTTTGTTATTGTTATATAGAGGTGTTGGTTTTTGTGGGTTTGTTCTGTAGTCTGCAAATTTTCTGAAGCTATGGTTTCAATTATCATCTTTACTGATTCCCTAGGATTTGCTAAATAAACTGTCATTTAATCAAGTAAATAGAGATAGTTTTATTTCTCCTTTGTCTTTCATAATGCCTTCAATTTCTTTTTTTCTTTTTTTTTTTTTGGTCTTGTTGCTATTTCTAGAGCCATGTTAAATAATGTCAGGGAAATTTTGCTTTTTTTACTCCTGTATTTATTGGGAAAGCTACTGATAGCACCATTCCATATGATTCTTGCTCTTGGTTTTGGATAGATGTTTAATTATGATTATTTTAAAAATCTTCTGTGGCTGTACTTTGTAGAATTTTTAGCATAAGTGAATGTTGTGCTTTGTCAAAGGGTTTTTCTGCATCTATTAAGATAATCAGATTTTGGATGATTTTGCTTAAAGTTGATTATGTTGGTTCTTTTCCTAATGGTAAAGCATCATGGAATTAAGAAAAATTAAATTGATTCAAGTTGGCAACTAAGTCATTTTTTTATAAATACACAAATTAAAAACAAAGGACATATGAGGACGGATGCTGTCCGCATCCAGAGAAATTCATGTGGTTATTTTGTTGTAAATTTGGAAGGAATAGCGAATTGTATATGGTAGATTTGCAGTTTCACATGCAATCATATCTTTAATTTTACTGTGTTATGAAAATGCTTTTGTTCCGTGAATTGAAAATAAATTTTAAAAGGAAAAAAAACAAGGATAATTAGGGAAGAAGGAAAAAAAACCCATATATTCTAAAATGTTTGTAGCAGCTCTCTTTGTGATTGCAAGGAAATGAAAATTGCAGGGATGCCCATTAATTGGGGAATGGATGAACAAGTTGTAGTATATGGTTGTGATAGAATACTGCAATGCTATAAGAAATGATGAGCTCAGTGATCTTGGAAAAACCTGGAAAGATTTGCATTAAATAATGAAGAGCAAAATGAGCAGAACCAAGAGAACATTATATAGAGTAACAGTAATATTTTTAAAAGAATGATATTGAGCAGATAAGCATTGCCTATCATAAATAACCAAAGTAACTATAAGGGCATATGAATAAAGATGCTATCTACATTCAGAAAAAAAAAAAAACACTGATAAATAGAAATATGTGTAGAGTAATTTTACACACACACACACACACACACACACACACACACACCTACACCTATTTTTGTTTAATGGTAGCCATTTCTGGTGCAGGGAGGCTGGGGACAGGAAAAAAGAAAAAAAGAAATTTACATGATAAATTTTATATATTTAAAAGGAATAGCAAGTTGTACATATATTATGTTGCAGTTTCAAATGCAATCATATTTTTGGGAAGTGCTTGTTTTATTACATAAATTAAAAATAAATAAATGTGAAAAATGATGAAATTAAGTTTGTTATTGATGGAACAGGCATTTTTGAGAACACAGTGGAAGAGGTGGGTAGCTCTAGAATAGGATCTTGATGGGGCGCGGGGGCGGGGTTGGGTTTAGGAAGTGGGAATAATGGAGCAGAGAGAAATAGAGAATGAGGCTTGAACAATAATTTTAAAATTATCTCTCAATCTGTTATATGTCAGTTATTTTTGAGATATCTTAGATTGTCTTCCATTTGAACATTTTTGTTTAATTTTTTTTTTGGAAGAGGGAAGGCAAGACAATTGAGGTTTAAGTCACTTGCCCAGGGTCACACAGCTAGTTAAGTGTCAAGTGTCTGAGGCTGGATTTGAACTTAGGCCCTCCTGACCCCAGGGCTGGTGCTCTATTCACCAGGCCACTTAGCTGCCCTGGCATTTTCATTTTCTAATCTTTTTGTTTGTTGGCTTCCGTTAAGTCTAATCTTAGACTTCTTAGTCTAAAAGCCCTCCTAGAGCTTTGGAATACTATAAAGGCCTTCTATGCATTTTTGGACTGAGTTCTAGCCATCTTGAAGACTTCAGGTGCCTGTGTTGTCCCAGTCTAAATACTGCTACAGCTCTCTGATCACTACTATCTGGACCTTCCGTGGTACCTGCCTTGGGCTTTCTCAGAGATTTCTTTTAGGTTTTCTTTGGGGACCTCCCCTATTATTGTTACTGTGTTATTCTGGACAAAGAATCTTGAAGTCAGCATGTGTCTCTGACCAATTTCTGGTAACAATGGGAGGTTACAGGATTTTTTGTTTATGTTGGCAATTGGTTTCATTAAATAGCCCCTTTTTCTATTGTTTGTGAGACTCTAATTTTTTTTTTGCAGTTCTGGGGTATTATAATTACTGTGGGGCTTCACTTTATTTCTTGATCATTCTGTCTGTTGCAAATTGTAGGTTTGGAGAGAAGAGGTATGTGGGAACTTGCCATTTTGCTGCTGTTTGAGCAGCCACATTTGCCAGAAGAACTTCAGGTTCCTTTTGAAAAAGAAAACGAACTTAGATCAGATGAAGTTTCTCATCATATTTTCTCCATTTTTAACTTATTTACTTTTTCCCTTAGAGAGCTTCCCTCCCCAAATTTCTCATCAGAGGGCATCTCAACTCCACTAACTGTGTTATTACACAGCCACTAACAGGGGAGCTGGTGGTTGAGTACTCAGAAGCTGCCATTAAAAACATAGAATTGCAGTTGGTACGAGTGGAAACCTGTGGTAAGTCACTTCATTCTTATTTGGATGCTGCTTCTTGTTACTCTTTTATATTTAAAGGTTGATATGGTGTGTATATAAAAAGTTAGCCCTGTAGCACCATGTATGGAGTTCTGAATTGAGTCAAGGAAAACAATTAGGAATTGTGCTTAAGAAGGTGACTAAAACATCCATACCCTTTGATGAAGGAATCTCTCTGCTAAGCTTATGACTACAAAGATGTCAGTGATTTAAAAAAAGATCCTGTATACATTAAAATATTTGTATCAGCATTTTTTGTAGTAGCAAAGAACAGGAAACAAAGTTAGGAGCCCTTCAGTTGTGAAATGGGTAAAAAACTGTGGTATGTCCACAAGGGAATATCATTATGCTATAAAAATGATGAATGTGATGTATACAGAAAAGCACTGGAAGAGGCCTTTTATGAAATTGATACAAAGTGAAGTAAGTAGAACCAGGAAAGCAGTGTATACAATGGCTATAGCAATGAAAATGAAATGACAGTAACAAAACAATGAAAACCGAATGATGTGAAATCCAGTGATCAAGCTTGGTTCCAGAAGAGATAGGACAAGGCATCTCATCCTGTTTTTTGCAGAAGTGAGAGAATATAAGTGCATTTAATACTGTATTTCATTTCAGGCTTAATCACAGTTTTTCTGAACTTTTTTCCTTCTGTTTTTCAGTTCTTTGTTTTAAAGGATGACTCAAAAGGAGAGTTATCTGTGTCTACACACACATATATGCATCAAACATACATAACATACATAATATATATAAAAATATAGATGGTATGAAAATCAATTAAAATGCATTTTAAAAAAAGAATAATGCATAAAATGAGACTGAATTCATTAGTTAGGTGAATTTTTATTTTCACTAGACATTTCCTATAACATACTTATTACTTAATAAATTATAACAATTAGAAGTAACAAAAAGTTTAATTCATGTTCTTGCCATAAAGTATTTTGTTAATAATTTCCTTTTTTATTCAGATTTATATGTTTTCCATGAATGCTATAGAGAACATACATTACCCCCGATGGAAAGAGACAAAAGACAGCTAGGACAGAATACCATATAGAGACAATATATCAAATATTTTTAAATGATTTTTCCTTGCCGTAAGGGATGATGCAATGGGAGATTATAGTAGATATTAAAATGACTGCAAAAACAATGATATGAATAAATCTTTTAAAAAAACATTATGGAGCAGCTAGGTGGCACAGTGAATAGAGCACCACCCCTGGAGGCAGGAGGACCTGAGTTCAAATCTGGCCTCAGACACTTTACACTCACTAACCGGGAAAGTCACTTAACCCCAATTGCCCTGCCTTCCCCTCTCCAAAAAGGTAAAAAAAAAAGCCATTATATGTTTGAAGGGGTGGATAGAGCACAGGATCCAGAATCAGGAAGACCTGAGTTCAAATATGGCCTAAGATACTAGCTGTGTGATCCTGGACAAGTCATTTAAGCCTGTTTGCCTCAGTTTCCTGATCTGTAAAATGAGTTAGAGAAAAAATGGCAAACTACTCCAGTATCCTTGCCAAGAAAACTCTTAAATGGAGTCACAAAGAGTCACACATGACTGAAACGACTGAATATCAAACAGCAATGTTTGAGGAAGGTAGATTTGTTTTTTTGGTTTCAAGAAAAGAACTGTGTTTTGAGAGCCAAGATGGCAGAGTAAGCAGGAAATTGCCTGAATTCTCCCATAGTCACCTCCAAATAAATAAAATAACACCTCAGAACAAATTCTGGAATGGCAGAAACAACAAAAAGATGGGGTGAAACAATTTTCTAGCTGAAGACAGCTTGTAAGGTAGGCAGGAAAGGTCTTTCCCATGTAAAAAGGGAATGCAGTGCAAGGCAGGCAGTATCCTGGCAAGCCAGTATTAGGCCCTACCTCAGCAAACTAGTGAGAGTCTCTGAGTCCAAGTGCAGGCCCGATTGCCTCTTGCAACAGTAGGCTAGTGGCCAACCCCACCTACACACCCTTACAGCCCAGGTACAGCACCAGCTTCCCCCAGCCCCCACTGTGTGTCCCAGCAAAGTGCGAACCACCCCCTCCCCCAAACTGAGTCCCAGTGCAACACCAGACAAATAACCAGGCTTCCCTGTGACCCTGGTTTAAAATCAGTCCACCCTTCTCCAGCAGGTCCCAGGGGAGAGGTCAGCCCCCCTGCCCCCAACTCCCTCTGGGCCTCAGCAGAGCACCAGTCTTCCCATGGGCTACAGTGCAACACCAGGCAACCAGCCAGAGCCTGCAGCCCCAGCATAAGAAGCTTGGGGCAATGTCCCTTCCACCCCAGGAGCAGAGCTCAACTTTAAACATAACAAAATAGGCTGGAAATGATGAGCAAAGAACAAAAAAGAACCTGACCATAGAAAGTTATTATGGTCAGAAGAGTGTTAAAAGAGCTACATTCAAAGCCTCAAAGAAAAATGTGAATTGGTCTCAGACCAAAAAGAACTCCTGGAAGTGCTCAAAAAGGAATTTAAAAATCAAATAAGAGAGGTAGAAGAAAACTTAGGAAAGAAAGTGATACAAGAGAATCATGAAAAAAGAGTCAACAGCTCGATAAATGAAGCACAAAAAATGGAAAAAGATTACAAACATTTACTGAAGAAAAGGACTCTCTAAAAAGTAGAATTGGCCAAATGCAAAAGGAGGTAAAAAAAGTTACTTTAAAAAAGTAGATCCTTAAAATATGGAATTAGACAGGTAGAAGCTAAATGACTCCATGAGACATCAAGAATCAAACAAAATATAAAGAATGAAAAAAAGAAGAAAATGTGAAATATCTCATTGGAAAAACAACTAACCTGGAAAATAGATTTAGGAGAGATAATTTAAGAATTATTGGACTGCCTAAAAGCCATTATTCAGAAAAGGACTTCAAGAAATTGTCAAAGAAAATTGTCCTGATATCCTAAAACCAGAGGGTAAAATAGACATTGAAAGAATCCACCATTCACCTTCTGAAAGAAATCCCAAAATGAAAACTCCTAGAAATAATATACCAAATTCCTAAATTCCTGGATCAGGGGAAAAATATTGCTAGCAGCCAGAAAGAAGTAATTCAAATAGTTTGGAGCTACAGTCAGGATTTTACAAGATTTAGCTTTAACATTAAACGATAAGTGAGTATGGAATATGCTATTCCTGAAGGCCAAAGAGCTTGGATTATGATCAAGAAGTCATCTACTGAGTAAGACTGAGCATAATTGATTCTTCAGAGGAGAAAATGGCCATTCAGTGAAATAGAAGAATTTCAAGCTTTCCTGTTGAAAAGACCAAAGCTGAACAAAAAAGAAATTATTTTCAATTTCAAGACTCAAAAATCATAAAAAGAAATGAGAAAATGAAAGGGATTCAGTAAGGCTAAACTGTTTACCTCCCTACATGGGAAGATAATACTTTTAATTCTTAAAAACTATTAGTGCAATTAGAAGAAGGTAGTATACATAGAGAGTATGGGTAGAAGGTGACTTTGAGTGGAGGATATAAAAAAATAAAGGGGTGAGAAAGAATATTACAGAAGAAAAGCAGAGCAGAAAAGAAGAAGAGGTAGAATGAGGTAAATTATCCTACATGAAGAGGCAAGAAACCTGGGGGGAGGATGGGAAGTTGGTGGGGCCACGGTAGGCATTGCTTAAACCTTTCTCTCATTTGGAATTGGTTTAAAGAAAGAACAATATACATAGTCAGTTGGGTATAGAAATCTGTCTTACTCTATAGAAAAGGAGGAGGTTAAGCAAAGGTGGAGAGGGGGAGGAACTAACAGAAGGAAGGGCAGATTGGGGGAGGTGGTGGACAGAAGCAAAACACTGGTGAGGAGAGAAAGGGTGAAAGGAGAGAGAAAGAAGGATGAACAAGTGGAAAAACATGATGGAGGAAAGTACATGGTAATCATAACTGTTAATGGGATGAATTTAACCTTAAAACAGAAGCGAAGTGGATTAAAAATCAAAATCCTTGGGGCGGCTAGATGGCGCAGTGAGTAGAGCATCGGCCTTGGAGTCAGAAGGACCTGAGTTCGGATCCAACCTCAGACACTTAATGCACACACAAACAAAAACCTTGGGCAAGTTACTTAATCCCAATTTGCCCTCCAAAAGGCCAAAAATAAAAAATAAAAAATAAAAATAAAAAATTCTACAATATGTTGTTTATAAAGAACATACTTGAAGCAGAGACACACAGAACAGAACAAAGGTAAAGGACTTAAGTTGACACTTAAAAAAAGCAGTGATAGCAATCATGATCTCAGACAAATCAGTAGCAAAAGTATATCTAATTAAAAGAGACAAGGAGGGGCGGCTAGGTGGTGCAGTGAGTAAGAGCGCCGGCCTCGGAGTTGGGATGACCCGAGATCAGATCCGGCCTCAGAAAATGAGCACCCACGCATAAATAATGACTAGCCATGTAACCTTGAGCAAGTTACTTAACCCCAGTTTCTTAAAAAAAAAAAAAAAAAAAGAGAGACAAGGAAAGGAACTGCATCTTGCTAAAAGGTACCATAGACAGTGAAGTAATACCAATACTAAACATATAGGCATCAAGTGGTGTAGTATTAAATTCTTAAAGGAGTAGTTAAGTGAGTTACAGGAAGAAATAGAAGTAAAACTATACTAGTGGAAGACCTTAACTGTCCCCTTTCAGCACTAGATAAATCTAGCCACAAAATAAATAAGAAAGGAGGAGGTGAATAGAATTTTTAAAAAGTGTATATATGATAGACCTCTGGAGAAAATTGAATGGGGATAGAAAATATTATACCTTTTTCTCAGCAGTACATGGCACCTTCACAAAAATTGACTATATATTAGGGCATAATAACCTCAAAATCAAATGTAGAAAGGCAGAAATATTAAATGCCTCCTTTTCAGATCATAAAGCAAAAAAAAAAAATTACATTCAGCAAAGGGCAATTAAAAGATAGATTAAAAATTAATTGGAAGGTAAATAATCTAATACTAAAAAATAAGTGGGTCAAAGAATAAGCCATAGAAACAATAAATAATTTCCTTAAAGAGAATGATGAGAGCATAGGAATCAATGGAGTTTTCCTTAAAATGATAAGTAATATCTATCTAAAACTATCAGCAAGCATTATTTGTAATGAGAATAAGAGGCATTTCCAGTAAGATCAGGGTGAAGTAAGGATGCATATTATCACCACTATTATTCAGTAGTCTTCTAGAAATATTAACTCTAGCCATAAGAGAAGAAAAAGAAATTGAAGGAATTAGAATGGGCAAGGAGGAGTAGAAAAAGAAGACCAATTTTTATTCATTTTAAGTGATAATAGCCTGGAATAGGATAGTAACAGTGAGAATAAAGAGGAAGATATGGATACAAGAGATATTAGAAAAGGCAAGCAAAACCAATGCAACCAAAGATTAGGAGGGAAAGCAGGAAAACTGGGAGAGAATTTTTGCAACCAGTGTCTCTGATAAAGGCCTTGTTTCTAAAATATATAGAGAACTGAATTAAATTTATAAGAATACAAGTCATTCTGCAGTTGACAAATGGTCAGACTATGAACAGGCAGTGTTCAGATGAAGAAATTAAAGCTGTCTATAGTCATATGAAAAAATACTCTAAATCACTATTAATTAGAGAAATGCAAATTAAAATAACTCTGAGGTACCACAATATCACACCTGTCAGATTGGCTAACATGACAAAACATGAAAATGATAAATGTTGGAGAAGATTTGGGAAAATTTGAGCACTAATACATTGTTGGTGGAGTTGTGAACTGATCCAGTCATTCTGAAGAGCAATTCAGAACTGTTCCCAAAGGGCTATAAAACAATGCATACTCTTTGATCCAGTGATATAATTTCAAGGTCTGTGTCCCAAAGACATCATAAGAGAAAAAGACCCACATGTACAAAAATATTTATAACAGCTCTTTTTGTTGGAGTAAAGAATTGGAAATTGTGGGGATGCCCATCAATTGGGGAATAACTGAGCAAGTTGTGGTATATGAATGTAATGGAATACTATTATTTCATAAGAAATTATGAGCAGGCATATTTCAGAAAAACCTGGAAAGAGTTACCATGAACTGATGTTGAGTGAAGTGAGCAGAACCAGAACGTTGTACACAAGTAACAGCAACGTTGTGTGATAACCACCTTTGATAGAGTTAGCTCTTCTCATCAATACAATGATCTAAACAATTCCAAAAGACTCATGATGGAGAATGCTATCCATGTCAAAAGAAAGGACTATGGGGGCGGCTAGGTGGCGCAGTGAGTAGAGCGTCAGCCCTGGAGTCAGAAGGACCTGAGTTCGAATCCGGCCTCAGACACTTAACGCACACACAAACAAAACCCTAGCCGTGTGACCTTGGGCAAGTTACTTAAACCCAATTGCCCTCTTAAAAAGAAAAAAAAGGACTATGGAGTCTGAATGCAGATCAAAGTATATATCTTCTTTTTTGTTAATTTTTTCTTTTTTGTGGTTTTTCCCCTTTGGTTGTGATTCTTCGTTACAATATGACTAATGTAGAAATATGTTTAGTATGATTGTACATGTATAGCCTATATCAGATTATGTGCCATCTTGGGAAGTGGAGAAAAATTTAGAACTCCAAATCTTGTGAAAGTGAACATTGAAAACTAATTACTTAATTAAAAAAAAAAACAAATTAAGTTTGAAATGGGTACATGATTTAGACATAAAGGGTGATACCATAAGCAAATTAGGAGAGCAAGGAATAATTTACCTGTCAGATCTATGGAGAAGGGAAAAATCTATAACCAAATAAGAGAGAGAGAGCATTACAAAATGTAAAATGGATAACTTTGATCAAATTAAATTTAAAAGGGTTTGTATAAACAAAGCCAAATGCAACCAAGGTTAAAAGGAAAGAACAAAATTGGGAAATAAATCTTTACAGTAAATGTCTCTGATAAAGGTCTCATTTCTCAAATGTATAGAGAGCTGAGTCAAATTTATAAGAATACAAGCCATTCTCCAGTTGATAAATGGTCAAAGGATATGAATAGGCAGTGAATAGAGCACCGGCCCTGAAGTCAGGAGGACCTGAGTTCAAATCCGGCTTCAGACACTTGCCACAAAACTAGCCATGTGACCTTGGGCAAATCACTTAACCCCAATTGCCCTTCCCCCTCCAAAAAGCAAAAAAAAAAAAAGATGAAGAAATCAAAGCTATCTATAAGCTATATATAAAAAAAATGCTCTAAATCATTATTTTTTAGAGAAATGCAAATTAAAAACAACTCTGAGGTACCACCACACATCTATCATTGGGTAATATGACAAAAAAGGAAAATTATATATGTTGGAGAGGATGTGGGAAAATTGAGACACTAATTCACTGTTATTGGGAGTTATGAACTGATCCAATCATTCTGGAGAGCAAATTTGAAACTTTACCTGAAAGACAATCCAACTATGCATACCCTTTCTTCTAGCAATACCATTCCTAAGTCTGTATCCCAAAGAGATCATAAAAAGGGAAAGATCTATTTGTACAAAAATATTTATAGCAGTTCTTTTTGTGGTGGCCAAGAATCAGACATTGGGGAATGGCTAAATAAGTTGTGCTGTATGAATGTTATGGAATACTATTGTTCCATAAGAAATGAGGAGCAGGCAGACTTCAGAAAAACCTGGAAAGACTTACATGAGCTGATGCAAAATGAAGTGAGTGGAAGCAGGAGGGCATTGTGCATAGTGTCCGCAGTACTGTGTGATGATCATCAATGCATGGCTTGCCTCTTCTCAGCAGTACTGTGGTCCAATACAATCCCAAAGGAAATCTCCATGGAAAGAGCTGATGGAACTTGAATGCAGATCAGATCACGTGGTTTTTAATTTTTTATTTGTGGTTTTTTCTTTTTTTCTTTTTCTTCTTTTGCAGCATGTATAATATGGAAATGTTTTATATCATTGCACATATATAACCTGTATCACATTGCTTACCATCTTGGGGGAGGGAGGGAAAAATTTGGAACTGAAAAAATGAATGTTAAAACCAGTTTATATGTGTAATTAGAAAGAAATAAGACTGTTTAAGGGGAGGAGGGCAGACAAAAAGAGAAAAGAACTGTTTTAAAAAATATTTTATTTTCCATTAATTTTAATAAATAGATTAGAGAGAAAAATGGGATTTTATTTAGAGATTTCATACTATTTAAAACATTTCAATATCTTCTTGTTTCTAGTTTTAATTTTGTTATTTTCTTCTTTCTCAAGGTTGTGCAGAAGGATATGCCAGAGATGCCACAGAGATTCAGAATATTCAAATTGCTGATGGTGATGTTTGCAGGAGTCTTTCTGTTCCCATATATATGATATTCCCTAGACTTTTCACTTGCCCTACCCTTGAAACTACTAATTTCAAAGTTGGTAAGTTTGTGTCTATAACTTCAAAGCTAGTGTGAATTTTTCCTTTTTTAAGGAAAGTGAGGTTATTGTGATCATATGTTCACATAGTATATGTACCATATTATTATCATTAGCTTCTCACATTTAAAAAATCTCTATGTTACTCTTTCTTTTTTTTTTTTTTAAATTAATTTATTAGTTTAGTTTCAGTTAACAAGATTCAATTCCATAGTTCCTTGATTTTCAAATTTCCTTTACTTCCCTCCCCCCTCCCCTCATGACGTCATATAGTACAGTATAGGGTCTGCAAATGCATTCATATTAAACATTATTCCAATTACAAAGGCATATTGTACTAGGTGGGATGAAAGATGGTAAGGAAAAAATAAAACCAAACAATGAAAAGAACAAGATCATTTAGTTTGCTTCCATCAGGATTCAGGCTCAGTTCTTTCTAGTTATATCTCTGGATGGCGCATTTCTCACTTTCCTGAGTCATTCGGGATTAACTTATATCACTGCATTGCTGAAAAGAGTCCAGTCTGTCATAGTTGGT
>WOXC01009767.1:0-81495 GCA_011680675.1 Gymnobelideus leadbeateri | reverse complement strand
CCAATAGCTTTCCAAATTTATTACAATCTATTTGGATCAGTATTTCCTAGCTCTCTCTCTCTCTCTCTCTAGCTGGCTCTCTGTCTCTGTCTCTAAGTTTCTGTATCTGTCCCTTTCTCTGCCTCTCTCTCTGTCTCTCTTTTGCTCTACACAAACACACACCCCTAAGCCCCCCACACATATATACATAAATACATACATACACAGACACATACACCTATATATTTACCCAACACATACCAGTACAAGGGGAAGCCCCACCTGTACAATATTCCAAGGAGTTGTTTCCAGCAATCAGTTTATTATAGATTTCAATTAAGGAGGAAACCCCTTACTCTCCCAAGCAGTCCACTCTACTTTTTCCAGTACTGTTTAGAAATTTTTCCTGATTTGGAGATTGAATTTGCCTCTCTATACTTTCCACATGTCCTATAGCTCTGATCTCTGAGGATAAACAGAATAATTCAAATTTCATTTCCAAGCAATATTTCTCATGCCTTTTTCTTTTCCAGACTAAACCAGACTTTTCTTGACTAAGTCAATATTGATCTCCTTTTGCTCCAAACTTTTAGAGCCTTTATTGTCTATACACATCTTCTTCTCATGTAGTTACTGCCTTATATTCATTCAAAAATATGAAAAGTAACCCATTGTATACATTTTCATTTGTAGAATTCAGTCATTTTTTCTCTGAGTGTAAGAATCTGGGATTGTAGTTATTATTTATTTTGTAATTCCTTTATTGTCTAAAATAGCACCTAGCAATGGGAGGCACTCCATAAATATTTGATGAATTATTAACTAACATAATTACAACCATTATTGAATAATACTTCACTAATTAATAGCTTAAAAGGCAAGATCTTCTTTTCACATTTTTTTCTTTTTTCATGCAAATATTTTAGAAATTATTTTATTGCGTAAAATTCACTTTAATTTCTATGTTTGGGGAAAATCAAAATTTGTCCTAGACTGATGCAATTTTCCTGCTTTCACTGCCTTTTTAGTCACTAAAATGATGAAATTGTAGGTACTTACATATATTCACATAAATGTTTTCTTCCCTTTCGAAATATTCAAATATTCAAATTCTCCTTAGAAAATTTCCTTCATTCTGTGACACAGTTGCATAAAGAAGATATTGTCAAAAATATTTAAAAGATTTAAGGATTAGTGCAATGATAACTAGAACTGGATCTTATTTATAATCTAAAGAATTTTCCAATAAAAAGAATGCTTTGTGCCAGTATCTGTTCTCAACACCTAAAGCCCACTCTGTAGCCTTCAGTAGTCCATGAGAAGCTGTTATTAAGTTAGAGAGTAGCAGACCTTCACAGCAATGGATGTTCTGTTTTTATAATTCTTGGTACAAGCTAATGCCAAAAAACCTATATAGTGAGTGAAGAGGGCCCATGTTGGAGGGAGGGAACAGGGGTTATTTACTAAGGAAAGAGATGCCAGTATCAGGTGCAACACTCATCTAACAGTAGGAATACTTGTTACATTAACAAGATTTACTGACAGACTCCATCTGTGTCTTCTCACCAAACAAGGTCACTCAGTCAGAGTCTAAGGATCCTAATGAGGAAAGTGCCAAATCTCTGGAGTGATAATGGTGCCTGCACTGACTTACACCTCAGGTGCTGGCAATATATTTAGGACTGGAAAATAAAATAAGGTAGGGGAAAAAAGGTCATAATTTTTATTGAGCTAATCTATCTTGAGAAATAGCTGTGTATATATGTGTTCATAGTTATAATTTTTTTTTCTTCTACTGAGATTCACAGGTTACCTTTCTCTTTCAAAGTGGTCCTTAAGGGATTTAAATACCTTAGCACAAGCCTCCATTTCAAAGGTATAAAAAAAGCAAGTCACCTTTTATTTTTAAGAAGGGAAACATTTAGTACCATGGAAGGATCATTGAAATATGAACAGGACTTTAGAGGTCATCTAGCCTAACCCTATCCATTTACAGATGAGAATACTGAGGCACAAAGTTAAATGATATGTTCACAAACAAATAGGATTCAAACTCAGGTGCCCTGAGTCTAAAGGTAGTGCTTATTAATTCAACTAAGCCATCTGGTTTGTATTTGCTTGCTTGGAGGGATATTTGGGAAACAAAGCCCTTTAAAATCCTTTTCCTGGCAAGTATGACAGAATTAAAAAGCACAAGGCAATCAGTTTTGATTCTTTTCACCCAAGGAAGACCATCAGATAATCTCTTAGGTACATAAAAAAGCTTTGCTAATGATGCATGATGAGGTAAGAGAAAACATTAACATAATAGTCAAAAGAACTAGTTTCAAAACTGGATAATGATTCTAAATATCTGTTTGAACAAGTAAATTCTCCAATATGGCCACCAGTTACTAAATTTGTATAGTTAAGGGAGAAATTCTGGGCATGCTATTTTATTTCTTTGGTCTCAGTTTTCCTGTCTATAAATGAAGAGCTTGGACTTGATAAGATCCTTTCCATTGTTAAATGAGAAATCCCAACTAGTTGATTTTTAAATGTTCTTTCTAGTTGTAATATACTATGATCTGTGGAACTTGTCATAGGACATAGAAATTTTGAATAGGGAACAATTCATATTGAACTAGAAGCTTACTGAAGAAGCACGGAAGATTCATGGTAAAGAAAATTTCTTGATCCTAGAGCTTCTATAGTCTAGATACCAAACTAAAGACAAGTTTTACCATAGACAATCCATTTGTAGTCAATTGGAAATTGATGGTATTTACATTATCCATATTTCCTCTTTTTCTTTTTACCTTTCATTGCATGTTCTACACACCATTAGTACTTAATTAATATTTGTTTGCTGGAAATTCTTCCATATTCTCCTATACAAGTCATACTTTGATTAGGGACCTAGTGTCAGTTTTTGACTGTCACCTAACATGAAAGCTAGTTAAATTAAAGGAGACTCATTATGTGATTAGTTACAATGTAATTTTTTTTCGGTGACAGCAACTCTTAAAGACTTTCTACTAAGTCAGAGAAGTAGTCATCTCTACCAATGAAATAACAGCACACTTAGGAATAATTGACATGGAAAACAACTTTGTTTCTTCTCATATATTGGTAGCACAGAATAGTGGATGGAAACCAGGAGAATAACATTTATTAAGCGTTTGGTATGTTCTAAGCCCTGCACTAATTACAAGGATATAGTTAATTAAAGTCTGTCCCAAAATTCAAGTATCTCATAATACAATGGTATAGATACCTCTTAAGTAATTATGTGAATACATGATATATATAGAGGCAGTAGATGCAATGTGATCTCAGGGGAGAAGGCACTAGTAAGTAGGAAAATTGAAAAGACTTCCTGAAAAATGTGGATTTTGAAGTAACTCTTGAAGGAAGCCAAAGAAGCTAAGAAGCCTTAGTAAGAAAGGATGAGTTTCAGGCATAAGGGACATCAATGCAAAGGAATTGAAAGATGAGAAATAGTGTCAATTGAAAAGAATAATAAATTGACAAATATGGCTGTAATATAGAGGATGTAGAAGACAGTGAAATGGAAGAAGACTGGAAAGATAGGAAAGGATAAGTTTATGAAGAACATAAAATGCCAAACAGAAGATATTTATATTGGATCCTGGAAGTGTTAAGGATCTACTAATGATAATTGACTGTGATGATGGGCAAAGGGGTGACAAAAACAAACCTATGAATTAGGAAATCATGTTAGTAGTTGAGTGAGGGAGTACTGGACATTGAGTAAAGAGATTTCAGTTCAAATTTCAAGTTGGATGCTAGTCCATGTGACCACAAGCAACACTCTTAAAGTTTAAGAACCTCAGGTTGTGTAAAAATATATAAAACGGAAGTAATTATACTTGTATGATTTACTTCATAGTGTCATTGTGAAAAAAAACTTTTTGCAAACCTCGATATGTGATTCAAATGTAAGAAATCTTGATTTGTGGGAAGATGATGAGTTTGCTTCATGTTTAATGTTACACAAGTTATTTACAATTCAAAGATTTTTTTCCTTATCCATAATTTGATGGAATTTGACTAATTAAATTCTAAGGCCTCTTCCTGCCCTAAATCAAGTAAGTCATCTTTGGTAAAGTAATTCAGTATCCAGGAAGAATTTTGGAGAGCTAAAATATTGACTTGGAATTGATAGGAAAATGCTTAAGGTCTGTATTCCATTTGATAATCCATTCAATTTGGCAAACATTTATTAAGAATTGATTTTATGCAGAGAACTATGCCTATACTAGGATTGAGAGGAAGATTAAATAAGGTGGGGTCCCTGGAGATGTTCAAAGCAAATTCAGTTGAATAACAACAACAACAACAACAAAAAAAACTGCATCCCTGGAGTGTTATTAATGAAATATCAAGGTACTATACTCTAAAATATGAAAATTGTGATGTAGCCTAACCAACCCAATAATCTCAGAAAGTAAATCATAACAAGGGTCTCAAACTCCCTTTTCTCACTAATTCCATTGTAGTTTTTCTTCAAAAAGATATGCCTTAGGGGGTGGCTAAGTGGCACAGTGAGTAACAGCGCCAGCCCCAGAGTCTGGAGGACTCTGGTTCCAGCCTTAGAAAATGAGCACCCACAAATAAATAATGACTGGCTATGTATATTTGAGCAAGTTACTTAATCCTAATTGCTTTAATTAAAAAAAAGATATGCCTTATTTTAATAGTAGAATGACATGTTAATTTGAATTTCCAAATTACATTTCTTAGAGTTTTTAAATTGGCAGAAATCATAAATCCATTCATTTGTCTTATTCTATGGACACGACTTCCTTAGATGCAATTCCATGTCATCTAACCTTTCATATTATATGACTTCTTTGTAACACAAACATTATTTTATTTTTTTAATATTTTGGTCTTTATTAATTTGTTTGTTTACTTTTAGTTTATAAGATTCAATTCCACAATTCCTTGAGTTGCAAATTTTCTCTCCCTCCCTCCCAAACCCCCACTCCACATGGTGGCATGCAATCAGGTATAGGATCTTTGAGTACTTTCACATTAGACATTAGTCAGGTCATAAAGAAGGATTGTATCAGATAGAATGAACAGTGGGAAAGAGGAAACAAAATCAAACAAGAAAAAGAGAAAGAGCAAGTAGTTTGCTTCAATCTGGATTCAAACTGAGTTCTTTCTCTGGATGAAGACATCTCTCTCCATCATGAGTCTTTTGGGGTTGACTTATAACCCTGCATTGCTGAGAAGAGTATAATCTATCAGCGTTTGTTGTCACTCATGCATTGTCTGTAATTATGTACAAATTTCTCCTGGTTCTACTCTTCTCACTCAGCATCAGTTCATATAAGCCTCTCCAGGTAAATATGAAGTCCATATTCTCCTCATTTCTTATAGCACAATAGTATTCCATTACATGCATATGCCACAACTTGTTCAGCCATTCCCCAATTGATGGGCACTCCCTTAATTTCTAATTCTTTGCCACCACAAAAAGAGCTGCTATAAATATATTTGTACATATGGGTCCTCCTCCCACTTCTATGATCTCTTTGGGATATAATTCTAGAAGTGGTATTGCCGGGTCAAAGGGTATGAAAGTATTTATAGCCCTTTGGGCATAATTCCAGATTGCTCTCCAGAATGGATTGATCTGTACACAACTCCACCAGCAATGCATTAGTGCTCCAATTTGTCCACATCCTCTCCAGCATTTGTCATTTTCCTGTTTTATCATCTTAGCCAATCTGACTGTTGAGATGTGGTACCTCAGACTTGTTTTGATTTGAATTTCTCTAATAAATAGTGATTTAGAGCATTTCTTCATATGTTTATAAATATCTTTAATTTCTTCTTCTGAAAACTGCCTGTTCATATCCTTTGACCATTTATCAATTGGGGAATGAATTGAATTCTTATAGATTTGATTCAATTCTCTGTATATTTTAGAAATGAGTCCTTTATCAGAGTCATAGGTTGTAAAAATTATTTCCCAATTTTCCACTTCCCCCTAATATTGGTAATATTGGCTTTGATTACACAGAAGCTTTTCAATTTGATGTAATCAAATTATCCATTTTGAATTTTATAATGCTTTCTAATTCTTATTTGGTCGTAAAATCTTCCCCTCTCCACAAATCTGACAGGTAAACTTTTCCTTGCTTTCCCAGATTGCTTACAGAATTAACCTTTATACCTAGTTTTGAGGACTGCTGCTTTATAATACAGATTAAAATCCGGTATAGCTAGTCCACTTTCCTGGATCTTTTGTTGTTCCAAATGAATTTTGTTACTATATTTCTAGCTTTATAAAATATTTTTTTTGGTAAATTGATTGGTATGGCACTACATATATAATTTAATTTAGGTAAAATTATTATTTTTGTTATATTAGATAAAACCAGACAAGAGCAATTGATTTTTTCCAATTAGTTAGATCTGACTTTATTTCTGTGAAAAGTGTTTTGTAGTTGTGTTCATACAGGTCCTGGGTTTGTTTTGTCAGGTATATTTCCAAATATTTTTTAATGTCCACAGTAACTTTAAGTGGGATTTCTCTTTCTATCTTTTGCTGTTGAATTTCATTAGAAATATTCAGGAATCCTGAGGATTTATGTGGGTTTATTTTAAAAACCTGCGACTTTGATAAAGTTATTTATTATCTCAAGTAGTTTTTTACTTTATTCTTTAGGATTCTCTAAATATATCATCTGCTAAGAAGTGATAGCTAGGACTCTTCTTTGACTAATTTGTTTACTTTGATTTCTTTTTCTTCTCTACAATACAGATCTAGTAGTGGTATTGTTGGATCAAAGGGTATGCACAGTTTTGTAGCCCTTTGGAAATAGTTCCAAAGCTCTCCATAATGATTGGATTAGTTCACAGCTCCATCAACAATGTGTTACTCTTCCAGTTTTCTACATTCTCCAACAAATGCTTGTCATTTTCTTTTTCCTTCATATCTGAGGTGATTCCTCAAAGTTATTTTCCTTTGTAGTTCTCTAATCATTAGTGTTTTAGGGCATTTAAAATATGATTATAGATACCTTCGTTTCTTTATTTGAAAAATGCCTCTTCATATTGTTTGATTATTTACTTATCAATTGGAGAATGATTTTTATTTTTATAAACTTGATTAAATTTTGAGAAATAAGGCTATTATCAGATAAAATTACTGTAAATCCTCTCTACACCCCCTAGTATTCTGATTTCTTTCCATTCTTAGCTGCATTAGTTTTGTTTGTGCAAAATATGGTTAATTTACTATAATAAAAATTTACTATAATAAAAACTATCCATTATACATCTTGATCGGCCATAAATTATTTCCTTATTCATACATATGGCAGGCAAACAATTCCTTGCTTCCCTAATCTGCTTATGATGTCACCGTTTATTTTTATAACATGTACATATTTTGACCTCATCTTGATATGTGGTATAAAATGTTTTATACCTAGTTTCTACCAATTGCCTTCCAATTTTATCAACTTTTTTTTTTGTCAAATATTGAGTTCTTGTCCCCAAAGCTTGGACCTTTGTTTTTATCAAACACTAGATCACTCTGGTCATTACCTACTGTGTATTGTATACCCAATCTATTCTACTGATCCACTATTCTATCTCTTATCCAACACCAAATTGTTTTAAGTACTATCATTTAATAATAGCTTGAGATCTGGTGTAGTAAGTCCACATTCTTGCATATTATTATTTTTTTTTATTAATTTACTTGGCATTTTTAAACTTTTGTCCTTCCAGATGAATTTTGTTGCTATTTTTTCTAGCTCTAAAAACATTTTAAAAATCAGTTTGATTAGTATGTGTAAAGCCCAAGACTAGTAGCTCTCCTGAAGACTGCTACTGTGAATAGCTTTAAGATTCTGATTACATAGTATAGTGAACTCTCTATTCAGTAATAAACTAAAGCAAAACATTCACAGAAACCAAAGCACAACATTCACAACAATGTAACATAACAATTTATTACTAAGGTGGTCAAGTAGTTTTAAATAAAAGATGTCATTCAGTAATTATCAATCTCAATCAATCAATATAGAATACCCATCTAAAATCTTCTTTCATCTTGATTGGAGACTAGCTTCCAATCATCCTTTACTCAATCATCCTTAAGGAGTAATAATCCTTAAGGGGTAGAGAAAAAATACAAAGGTCTCCCATACCAAGGTCACAGTAAGTCATAATCTTGTCAATCAGTGCTAAGTACCCAAGTAAAGGTCCTTTCATCTTTCCTGGAGGCTAACTTCCAAACTAAAAATCTCTTCCACAAATCTCAGCTCTTGCCTGATGTCACCCAACTGTTGCCTGGATTCACAGGTAGACAGCTCTCAGCTCCTATTCAGCTCTTGTTCCAGTTCCTGTTCCACAGTGACTACTCCACTCCAAGCCCTGCACATTATCTTTTTCTAGGAAGACAAAGCTTAATAGAGCCACAACAATATTTACATACATTAAGCTTAGCAGAATTACAACAATGTTCACACACATTGCTGGCACTGTCATCTCAATTTACTTTCTGTCTGTGAAATCAACACAAGTCAACAGATAGGGTGCTTCTATCTGACAAAGTATACAAATCAACATACAAAATGCTTCTGTCTGACAAAATAACACAGACTCAAATCAACAGAGACAGAACAGGCAAAAAGAGTACCAACACCACAGGTGTTCTCCCTCTTAGTTCTGCTTGGTTCCAGCTCATGCTCCTGCTTTTTAGGCTCTTGTTTTTCCTGTTCCACCCTTCCTGTTGTATCAACAAGTTCCTCCCACCTCCAAATCACAGGCAGGCCTCAAAGGCACTCGAATAACTGAAACAAGGAGGTAAATAATCCTTTGCTTTCCATGAAATATGGCATTGAATAAGTCTATTAATTTATGTAGAATTTTCATTTTAATTGTATTGATCAGATCTACCAATGAGCAATTAATATTTTTCCAACGGTTTATATCTTATGTTATTTGTGTGAAAAGTTATTTTTATATACTTCTCAGATTTGTGTTAGCAGGTAGACTCCCATGTATTTTATATTGTCTGCAGTTCTTTGAAATGAAATTTCTTTTTCTATCTCTTCCTGCTGGGATTGGTTGGTAAGATGTAAAAATACTGATGATTTTTGTGGATTGTTTTTTATCTAGCAAATTTCTAACATAGTTATCAGACCATACATAACTTTTGACAGAGCAATATCACTACTAGGTCTGTATCCCAAAAGAGATTAAATAAAAGAACAAGAAAAGAACCTATAGGTAACAAAATATTTATAGCATATATTTTCTAGGGGTAGAGAATTGGAAAATTGAGGGAATGCACATCAATTGGAGAATGACTAAATAAGCTGTGGTATGTAATTTTGATGAAATACTCTTGTACTGTAAGAAATGATGAGCAGGGTGCTTTTGAAAAACCTAAAAAGACTTGCCTGGGTTGATGAAAAGTGAAATGTAATGAATACAAAGCAATACTGTAAAATGATCAACACACAAAATGGCTTAGCTATTCTCAGTAATACAATGATCTATGACAACTCTGAACACTTTACAATGAAAAATCCTATCCCAGAGAAAGAACTTATGGTGTCTGAATACAGATTGAAGCAAGTTTTGTTTTGTTTTTCACTTTATTTTTCTTGATTATTTTGTTCTATGTTTTCTTTTACAACATGACTATTATGGATATATGTTACATGACTACACATGTATAAGCTATGTGGAATTGCTTTCCTTCTTAATGGGGTGGAGGAAGGAGAAAGGGAGAGAATTCTGAACTCAAAGTTTTAAAAACAGGGTCAGCTAGATGGCGCAGTGAGTAGAGCACTGGCCCTGAAGTCAGGAGGACCTGAGTTCAAATATGTCCTTGGACACTTGACACACTTACTAGCAGTGTGACCTTGGGCAAATCACTCAATCCCAATTGCCTTACCTTATCCCCTCCCCCCAAAAAAAACCCACAAAAGTTTCAAAAACAAATGTTAAAATTGCTGTTTACATGTAATTGGGGAGAATTAATACTAAATGAATATAAAAATATAAAAGTAATCATGAGTATTTGAATTGTTGAAGGATATATAGTAGAGTCTCCTTATGACTCTTGTTGGAGGTTATAAGGATGACAGAACTTCGACTGCTTATCTAAGTATGCCGGTAGCTTTATATAGGCATTTCAATACATTTATTCACAATATTAACTTAATTGCCCTTAAGTAGTTTACTCAGAATTATATGCTTAATATTCAAAGCACTCCCTGGAACACGTGGTAATTGCATCATTAAGTATAATCAAGGTTCTGCCACTGTTTCAAAATGTCAGAACACACTAATAGGAAAGGCAGTTTGTTTTCTTCCCCATCATATTCCATTTCTAATATTAGTGAATTTACTCTTGTAATATTTCCTGTGGTCATGCTATAGCATACGTCACACTTGTTTTTGCGAGGTACACCTATCAAAAATCTATTTATTTATGTCCCAATAATCACACTCTTGCCCCATACCATCTATAATTGTGGTTTGAATAGTCTCTTTCCATAAATTTTAGTAGGGTATTCCCAATTATTTGTACAATTATGTCTCATCTCTGTACTCCTTTTTTTGTTGCTGTATATGAAGCATTTCTTTGTTGACTTATTTGGGTCACAGTAGCAGAATCTCCAGATCAAAGGGTATCACCATTCTACTCACTTTATTTGTATAATTTCAAATTGCTTTGCCAAATGGTTGTGTTAATTCACAGCTCCTCCAACAATGCTTTAGTACGTCTCTTTCCATGACCCCTCCAACCTTGCCTTCTTCTGTCTTTGGTCATTTTTTCCTATTTGTTGGCAAGACATTAAACCCCAAGGTTGTTTTGATTCATATCATCTCATTCTTGTTAATCATTTGCAGCCCTTCTTTTGAGAACTATTTGTTCATGTTCTTTGATTACTCCTCTATTGGGGAACAACTTTGGTTTTATTCCTTTCTCTTAGTTTTCTTTGTATCTTGCCCATCAACTCTTTATCAGATATACGTGATATAAAGCTTTATTTTTCCCACTAGTTGGCTACTTTCTTGTCCTAGTTGTGTTCATTTCATTTTACAAAAACTTCTAAATTTCTTTTTTTTTCTTTCAAATGCTTTATTAACTTCTGTTTTACATCATTCATTTCTGCCAGATTTTGAGCTTTTCCATTAGAGGTGAATCTTTCTGTTGACCCATTCCCTTTTGCCTTCCTGTTCTTCCCCTCTATTATAAACATTTTCCCTTGCCTATTTTATATGAGATAGTTTACCCCATTCTGTCTCTCCTGTTCTCCTCTCAATATATTCCTCTCTCACCTTTTAATTTCACATTTTAAGTATCATCCCTTCCTATGAAATTATAAATGTGCCCTCTATGTATACCTGTATACTTATATACACACATTCACATACATATTCATATACCCATATACCATGTATATATAGACATACATATGTATGTATGTATACACACACACATATATATATATATACATATATGAACACATACATTTCTATTACCTTCAACTATTCTCATACTGAGAAAAGTTTCATAAGTTATGATTATCATTTTTCCATGTAGGGATGTAAATAGTTCAACTTTGAAATGTTCCTTCTGATTTCTTTCCCCTGTTTACCTTCTCATGATTTTCTTGATTCTTGTATCTGAATGTCAAGTTTCCTATTCAACTCTGTTTCTTTCATCTAGAATGCTTGAAAGTACTCTATTCCACTGAATGACTATCATTTCCCCTGAAACATGACACTCAATTTTGCTTGGTAGGTGATTCTTGGTTTTAATTCCAGCTATTTGTTATCTGGAAAATCATATTCCAAGCCCTTCAATCCCTCACTGCAGAATCTGCTATATCCTGTGTTACCCTGATTGTGTTTACACAATATTCAAATTGTTTCTTCTTGGCTGCTTGTAATATTTTCTCCTTGATCTGGAAACTCTGGAGTGTGGCTGTAATATTCCTAGGAGTTTTCTTTTTGGATCATTATGAAGAGGCGATAGTTGGATCATATCAACCTCCATTTTGCACTTTTGTTCTAAAACATCAGGTCAATTTTCCTTGAGAATTACTTGAAGGATGATTTCTAGGTTCTTTCTTTGATCATGGTTTTCAGGTAGTCCAATCATTTTTAAATGATCTCTCCTGGATCTATTATCCAGGTCAGTTGTTTTTCCAATGAGGTATTTCATATTTCCTTCTATTTTTTTCATTTGTTTGTATCTATTTAATAGTATCTTGATTTATCTTAAAGTCAATCGATTCCATTTGCTCCAATCTAATTCTGAAGCAATGATTCTCTTCTGTGAGCTTTTGAGATTCTTTTTTGATCTGGCAAATTTGGCTTTTTAAGGCATTCTTCTCCTTGTTGCCTTTTTGAGCCTCTTTTGCCATTTGAGTTAATCTATTTTTAAGGTGTTATTTTCTTCAGTCAGGTTGTTGACTCTCATTTCATAGTTTTCTTGCATCATTCTCATTTCTCCTCCCAATTTTTCTTCCACTTCTTTTATTTACTTTTCAAAATCATTCTTGCTGCAGGTGTTCTGACTTCACTGTCTTCCTCCTATTCCATGCTTTGATCCTTTTTTTTCCCCAAAATAGGACTGTAAAGTTGGGTTGCTCTGTTTTCTTTGCTTCTTTTGCTTGCTCATATTGCCACTCAATTACGTGACTTTTGGGCTGTTTGCCACAGTAGGACTCTGCTACCAGACAGCGGAGCATTGTGTCAATTGTTGGGGTTTTCTCAGATGCTGATGATATTAGTTGGATACACTCTCTGAAGCCTCCTCATTCTCTGTCAAGCCTGCTGCAGCCCCCAGGACCTCAGCCCTAGTAGATCACAATCCAGATCTAAACAGGTTAAAGCAAGAGATTACCCCTTGTACTGGTTGCTTGGTCCCCCTACAATATACAGATAAAGAGCTGAAGCTGCCAGTTTTCAGTGGCTGTATGGCCCCAACACTTCAGCTGCTTCTTGCCATAGGGGCAAAGGCCGATTAGACTCCCAAATAAAGGATCCCAAAATCTGAACTGCACTGACCTCTCACTTTGTCCTTATCATCTATGTCTTGTTAATTCTTGGAACTGCCACAGCTGCTGGTGGTCTGAAGTCCCTCCAGCTGGTGGTTGGTCAGGCCTACCCAGAGGCCAAAACCTCAGGCTCCAGAGGTATTGGGGTCGGCTCCCAGAGTGTTGCTCTGGCCACTTCCTGTCGCCCTACTGGGCTGTACTCAGTGGGAGGTTAGCTTCTCTTTGTCATTTTTGTGGGTTCTGTAGCTCCAAAGTTTCTTCAGTCACCTTTTTACATGAATTGGAGGAGATGGGAGCCTGAAACCCATAGAAGTCCTTTTTCTACTCTGCCTTCTTGATTCTGCCTCTCTAACGCTTTTTTAAATGAGTTCCATATTCTCCTCCTTCACTTCCCCCTCAATGACAAGTAAAGCAATTTGAAAAAGCAAATGTATAGTCATACAAAACGATTAACATATTAGTCATGTTAAAAATATACAGACGAAAAAATTCAACAAGAAAATTTTAAAAAAATAAGCATGCTTCAATCTGCATTCATACCCTTATCTGTTCTTTCTCTTGGGATGGATAACAATTTTCATCATAACTTCATTATATTTGTTTTGAAATATTATATTGCTGAGAATACCTAAGTCATTCACTGTTAATCATCACACAATATTATTGTTACTGTGTACAATATTCTCCTGATTCTGCTCATTTCTCTTTGTATCAGTTCATGTAAGATCAGGGTTTTCTGTGAATATACTGCTCCTCAGTTTTTATAGCACAATAATATTCCATAGCAATAATATACCACAACATGTTCAGCCATTACCTGTTTGATGGGCCTTCCCTCAATTTCCAATTCTTTGCCAACAGTAAAGAGCTATTATAAATATTTTTGTACACAAAGGTCCTTTTCATTTTTTAAAAATCTCTTTGGGAAAGAAACCTAGTAGTCGGGTTGCTGGTTCAAATGGTATGCACTGTTTTATAGTGCTTTAGACATAGTTTCAAATTGTTCTACACAATGGGTGCATCATTTTTAACTCCACTAATAGTGCATTAGTATACCAATTTTCCCACATCCCCCCAACATTTCTCATTTTCTTTTTCTGTCACATTAGTCAATTTGATAAATTGGAGGTATTATCCCAGAATTGTTTAATTAGCATTTTTCTAATCAATGGTGCTTTAGAGAATTTTTTTTTCATATGTCTATAGAAAGCTTTGATTTTTTAATCTGAAAACTGCCTGTTCTCATCCTTTCACCATTCATTAATTGGATAATGATTTTTATTTTTATACATTTGAATTAGTTCTTATGTATATGAGAAATGAGGCCTTCATCAGAAAAACTTGCTATAAAGTGTTTTACGGTTATGATTACTAGCTGTATTCCCCTCCATCCTATTTTCACCCCATTTATTCTGCTCTCCGTCTTTTTACCCTGTCTATGCTCAAAAATGTTTTATTTCTTGCTAACCCCTTCCCCAATCCTCCTTCTATCACCCCTGTTACTTTTATCTCCTTCCCTGCCTACTTTTCTTTAGGAGATAATAGTTTTATAATACCCAACTGAGTGTGTATGTTATTACCTCTTTTAGTCAATTCCAGTGAGAGTAAGGTTCCCGCTATTTCCCCAGTATATTCTTCTCCAGTATAAAAATTCTTTCACACTACTTTTATATAAGATAATTCACCCTATTCTACCTCTTCCCTTTCCCTTCTCACAGTGCATATCTCTGTCTTCCCACTTAATTTTATATTTTACATATCATCTCATCATATGGAACACACATCTGTGCCTCTGACTATGTACACTACTTCTCACTGCCCTAATAATGAGAAAGTTCTTAGGAGTTACAGAGTTACACATATTATCTTCCCAGGTAGGAATGTAAACAATTTAATCTTATTGGATCTCTCAAGAATTCTCTTATCTGCTTATTTTTTTATGCTTCCTTTGAGCCTTGTACTTGATGTCTGGGCTTTTTTTATGACTTTCATGAAACCCAATAACTCTTAAATGATCTCTTCCTGATCTGTTTTCCAAGTTAGTTCTTCTTCCAATGATATATTTCACATTTTCTTGTTTTTTTTTTTTATTTTGGTGTTGTTTATCTCATAGAATCATTAGCTTCTACTTGCCCAATTCTGCTTTTTTAAGTCATTTACATCTTTGACATTTTTAATCTTCTTTTACATTTGACCTATTTTGTTTTTTTAGTTATATTCTTCAGTGAATTTTTTTATATCTTTCATTTTTTCCATTTGGCCAATTCTTCCTTTTAAGGCATTCTTCTCCTCACTGACTCTTTGTGCCTCTTTTACTATCCAACCTAGTCTGTTTTTAAGGTGTTTTTTTCTTAAGTAATTTTTGTGTTTTGTTGACCAATTTTTTATCCCTTTTCATAATTTTCTTGTGTCACTCTCATTTCTTTTCCCATTTTTTCTATATCTCTCTTACTTGAATTTTAAAATTATTTTTAAAGATTTTCATATCCTGAGACCAACATACATTTTTCCTTCATATTTTGGATGTAGCAATTTTGACTTTGTTGTCTTCTTCTGAATTTGTGTTTTGATCTTCCCTTTCACCATAGTAATTTTTTATGGTCAGGATATTTTTGTAGTTGTTGTGTTGTCACCCTCCTCCCCATGTCTTAACTTATAACTTAATATTAAAGTTGGCCTCTGCTCCTTTAGCAGGGGGAATACTATCACAAATTTCAGCTTTTCATGCTGCTATTTTTAGAGTTATTTCTGGGTGTCTATAAGTTTTGAGTTCTTCCAAGGTGTTATGATCTAAGGAGAGGTGAGTTTATTATTCTCCTGACTTGCCCTCCAGTTTTTGAGTGACCACAATTACATTTTTCTACCTTGGAACTGTGACCAGAGTCCCCATTCCCTTGCTGTCATAAGCATTTGGTTTGCTAGTGCTTATATATATATATATATATATATATATATATATATATATATATATATATATATATATATATAAATAGGAAGTGTAAAGTTGCGTTGCTCTGTATCCTTTGCTTCCTTTGCCTGCTCATATTGCCACTCAATTATGTAACTTTTGGGCTTTTTGCCACAGTAGGACTCTGCTACCAGAAAGGGGAGCTTTCTACCAAATGCTGGGGTTTTCTCAGCTGTAGAAGTTATTAGTTGGGTGCCCTCTCTGAATCCTCCACACACTTTGGTGAGCTGATCACACACCTCAGGACCTACACCCTAGACAACAATCCAGATCCAAGCAGGTTAAAGCAAGAGCGATTAATCCTCATACTGGTCCTGTGTCCAGTGCCATCTAAGGAACCCTTGTGATCTCTATCTGACCAATTTCTTCACCCTCCCTTACCACTTTTGGACTTAGTTCTGTGAGTAGCCACTGAAGCTTCTGATTCAGTTGCCCCCGGGGATTGCTCCTGATTTGCTGAGGGTGCTGCATCTATTTCACTCACATCCAGGGGCATTAGTCCTTTCCTGCTGAATTTCTAAGTTATCTTGGGCTAGCAAAATGTTTTGCCCCATTCTTTTGTGGGTTCTGCTGCTTCAGGATTTGTTTTGAGGTATTTATTAAAATTGTTTTAAGTAGAATTTGGGAGAGAGCTCAAGAGAATTCCTTCCCTTTTTTCTGCCATCTTGGCTTTTCCCTGCTATTGACATGTTAATCTTTTCCTTACACACACAATAAAAAAATAAATTCAAATAATTATATTTATGTCATTATAGAATGTATATAAATGAAGATGAGTCTTTTCCCTTCACTCCAAAATTGAACTTTATGGTCCTATTTTTTTTTCATTTTCAAGCTAGTCTTCAGCTCAGCTTTTAGCTTACTTTCCAGAAGAGTCTCAAACTAACAAGATAATATTTAAGTGATATATCTACAATGGGACTATTTCAAAATGTAAATTATATAGAAAATATTAAAGATACTGGCATGGGACACTGAGGAAGAACCAACTTTTAATGTATATGATTACACAAAAGAAATGATGATGGAGGGAAGAATGAAACTGCATATTGTGCAAGTACTATTTGAAAGCTGAAGCAGAGCAAAACACAAGAAGATCTATTCCATATAGTTAGTAAAAGGACATCTCTCCCTTTCATCAGTACTTATTCCATAGAGTTACCTGCTTTTAACTCAGATTGAAAAGGGTACATCAAATTATCTGATTAAAGAGCTATAAAATCTAATCCTTATAAAACATTGAGGGATTTAGATAAAGCAAGGACAGAGAGCAGCCATGGACAGGGTACAGCCATAAAATTCAGAAAAGAAACAGCCACAGGAGGCTTGAGATGAGAAGCAACTTTTCTTTTGAATCTATGATATTAGCAGTGGAAGTAGAAATGCAAGGTAAAGATACCTAATGAAAACCTTGCCTCATAGGGTCACAAGTGCAAGTAGAAGAGATAGCCTTGGGGCGGCTAGGTGGCACAGTGAGTAAGAGCACCGGCCTCGGAGTTGGGATGACCCGAGATCGAATCCGGCCTCAGAAAATGAGCACCCACACACAAATAATGACTAGCCGTGTAACCTTGAGCAAGTTACTTAACCCCAATTGCTTAAAAAAAAAAAAAGAAGAGATAGCCTGATTAAATGTATATTTAAAGGTGAGAATACAGATGCTTTCCTCAAAGGCCATTGGGAAGGTGGGGAGGAAAGGCTAAGGGGAGAGAAAATTATAGACTGAGAACTCAAAGTCACAACAATTTTGTAGGCACATTTCCAAGCTCTTTTCCCAAAATAAAATCTTTCTCCCTTCCTCCCTCCCACCCCTCTCTTCCCCCTGTTCTTTGTGTATCTCTCTCTATTTCTCAGTGTCTCTCTCTTCCTCTCTCATATATGTTTGTATGTATATTTACTTGTATCATACACACAGATATATCAAGACTTATTTTATTCAATATATAAATATATAAATCAAGATTATTTTATTCAATAATAGAAACAGCATATATTAAGAGAAGGGAATGGATCTGAAATTCGAGGTCTTAATTAAATGTTTCAAATATATATAAATTCTATTATTAATACTCTTTTGAATGTAATTGAGAGATAAAATGTACAGGCATCGGGGCACAGAGATTCACCTTGCCCCAATGGAAAAGTCGAAGGGGGTAAGGGAGAAGATGTGGGAGAGAGCAGGATGGGGGAAGCAATATCTTGTGGGACTACTATTCTGGGAGGGTGGGTAGGGGGGAAAAATGGGGAAGAAAAAATTGTAACTCAAAATCTGGCAGAAATAAATGATGTAAAACAGGAAAAAAAGAGAAAACATGTTTTTTCTTAAAAAATGCAGACAGCAAAAGGAGAAACAACACAAGTCTCATCAGCCTTCCACACAACTTTTTAATACTCTAAATTTCATGAGTCATAGATCTGTTGTTAGTTTCTTCACTTTATTTTTTTTTTATCTCAAATTATCAATGGTACAAAGAATAATTATTTCTGAATAGGAGTTTTAAATATAGAAGGCAGGTTTCCTCCCCATAGTCTACTGAAAGTGAGCCCATCTGATGATGAAATATATTTTGCCTCTCTCAACCAGGTGAGTGTAGACAATGGGTGAGGAATGCTGTATATACTCTGTCTGACATGGTTAGTTTTTGAGTTTTGTATAGCTCTTTCTTTGTTATATGACATAGTTTAATGGTATGGAGTAATGTATCTACATGAAAATGAAAATAGTTAAACCAATCAGTAAAACATTGAACATATTACAGAAAGTGAAAAAATCTTCAAAACTTTATGAGAGGCAGTGTGGTACAGTAGAGTAAACACTGTTGTAGAAGCCATAAGACCTGAATGCTAGTCCAGTTCTGCCCAAATTTATTATGTGACATTAACTCACATAATTTCTAAGTGTTTCAGTATATTAATTAATTAATCTTAAAACTTTCCTTTTTTAACTTGAATATTTGTAAAATGATGATCTCTGAGGTTCATTCTATTAATCACTGCTTGTTATTCCCAATTGTCATAAGTTCTCTAAAGAGAAATGTGTGACTAAAATATAGGAATTTATAATGCTCTTCAATTAAATGGAAAGCACAGTGAAAAGTTTGCACAAATTTCAGGGCACAAAGAAATAAATGATTAAAAATTGGTAAGTTCATTTATGAAAATTTTTTGCAAACATTAACTATATAAAGTTATCCACTACCATGATTGGTAAGATAATAAGGAATTATTCACTCAAGGAATAACTTGCTTCAAAAAGTGTCCAGTTACTTAAGATAGCTGGTTAAATAGTGACTTTTTGGAATAGAGTATTTCCAATATTATAAAGAGTAAACAGAATCACTTATTTAGAGCTGGAAGGAACACCAGAAGTCATCTAGGTCATATAATTTCACTGATGAGAGAACCAAGGTACAGAGAGATCATGCGACTTACATGGGGTCATACAGGAGTAAGAAGCAGGGGAAGTCTTTGAACTCAAATCACCTGACTCCATAAAGTATCTTTTCCCATTATATACAGTCCACTTATAATTTCTTACACATTATTAAAATGAAGAATTAAATAAACTGGTAATAATTCAAGGTCATAAGGGATATTGTTTTGTTGTTGTTGTTTGAAGTCTCTTAAGAACAAAGGATTTGTGGATTTAATTTTTAAAAGTTTCATCAGTTACAGTTATCGTATAATCCTTGTAGTAATGTAAATAGTTCAACTTTGATAAGTTCATAGTGATTTCTTTTCCATATTAACCTTCTCAAGCATCTCTTGCTTCTTGTATCTGAATGTCAAATTTTCTATTCAACTCTGGTTTTTTCCTCAAGAATGCTTGAAAGTCATCTATTCCACTGAATGACCAAATTTTCTCCTGAAACATGATATTCAGTTTTGCTGGGTAGGTGAGTCTTGGTTTTAATCCCAGCTCCTTTGACCTCCAGAATATCATATTCCATGCCCTTCCATCTCTCAGTGTAGAAGCTGCCAGATCCTGATCTATCCTGATTGTGTTTCCACAATATTGAAATTGTTTCTTCCTGGCTGCGTGTAATATTCTCTCCTTGATCTGGGAATTCTGGAGCCTGGCTAAAATATTACTAGGAGTTTCCTTTTTGGGATGTTTTTCAGGAGGTGATCTGTGGTTTCTTTCAATTTCTATTTTGCCCTCTGAATCTAAAACATCTGGGCAATTTTCCTTGAGAATTTCTTGAAGGATGATTTCTAGATTCTTTCTTTGATCATGTTCTTCAGGTAGTCCAATAATTTATAAATTGTCTCTCCTGGATCTATTTTCTAGGTCAGTGGTTTTTCCCATGAGATATTTCACATTGCCTTCTATCCTTTCATTTGTTAGTATCTGCTTAATAGCATCTTGATTTCTCATGAAGTCACTAGCTTCCATTTGCTCCAATCTAATTCTGAAGGAATGAATCTCCTCAGTGAGCTTTTGAGATTCTTTTTCTATCTGGCAATGTTGGCTTTTAAGGAATTCTTCTCTTCATTGCCTTTTTGAGCCTCTTTTGCCTTTTGAGTTAGTCTATTTTTAAGGTGTTATTTTCCTCATTCAGGCTGTTGCGTCTCATTTCATACTTTTCTTGCATCTGTCTCATTTCTCTTCCCAATTTTTCTCCCACTTCTCTTATCTGTTTCTTAAGGTCCTCTATGGCCTGTATCCAGCTCATATTTTCATTTGGGGCTTTTGGTGCAGGAGTTCTGACCTCAAAGTCCTCCTCCTGTTTCATGCTTTGATCCTTTCTGCCCCCAAAATAGGAGTCTAATATTGCATTCTTCTGTTTATTTTGTTCCCTTTGCCTAGGCATGTTGCCACTCAATTACTTGACTCTTGGGCTTCTTGCCACAGTAGGACTCTACCACCAGCCTGGGGAGCTTCTTTCCCAACTTCTGGAGGTATTAGTTGGGTGGCCTCTGTGAAGCCTCCGCACACTCTGGCAAGCTGGTCATACACCCCAAGATCTCCAACCTATACCACAATCCAGATCCAAGAAGGGTAAAGAAAGAACACTTCACCTGCAGACTGGTCGCCAGATCCCCCCTACAGTTTGTTGGACAAGAGCTGAAGCTACAAGCTGCACAGGCTTCTCAATAGCTTCTCTCCCCCAGGGGAAGAAGGTTATGCATTCTCCCAAACTGTCCCAAAGTCCATAGGGCACTAACCTCTCACTCTGTCCTGGCATCTGTTTCTTGACAATTCTGCCACAGCTCCTGGTGTTCTGAGGTCCCTCTAGCTGGCTGCTGGTCTTGCTGCCCTCGGGCTAAAACCAACACTCATGCAGGCCTAGCCAGAACATTGTGCTGCGCTGGCAGCTTCCTGCTGGGCTGCTGGGCTATACTCAGCAGGAGGTTAGCTTCTCTGTGTCATTTTGTGGGTTTTGGCGCTCCAGAGGTCATTCAGAGACCCCTTTTACATAATTTTTTCTATTAAACAAATGCTTTATTAACTTCTGTTTTACATCATTCATTTCTGCCAGATTTTGAGATACAATCATTTCCCTCCCTGTTTTTCCCCTACCCACCCTCCCAGAACAGAAGTCCCACAAGATATCGCTTCCTCCAATCTGTTCTCTCCCCTATCTTCCCCCATACCCCCTTTGACTTTTCCGTTAGAGGAAGGTGAATCTTTGTATCCCAATGCCTGCACATCTTATCTCCTAATTACAAGCAAAAGAGTATTAATAATAGTATTTATATATATTTGAAACATTTAGTCTTAAAACCTCAAATTTCAGATCCATTTCCTTCCTCTCTTGTCACACATTCCCTCTGGGAAAATAAGTAATTCAGTATATGTTGTACATTTCTGGCTATGCTGAACATTACCATAGTAGATATATTGTACAGGGCAGCTTATAATTCCCTCCCACTCATCCCACCCCCCACCTGGTCCATTCCCTACTTGATCCTGTCCCTCTTCTATAGTGGGTACGTCCAACCTCCCCTCCCCCCAAGGATGCCCTCCCATCAATCATCCCTCCTCTCATTCCCCTTCCCCCTATTCTGCTGCAGGTTGAGATATCCCATTTAGTATGTATGTCATTCTCTCCCAGAACCAAATTCAATCAGAATGTGGTTTTGCCTTTTTGCCTTCCTATTCTTCCCCCCTTTGCAACCACTTCCCTTTGCTTCTTCTACATGAGATAGTTTGCCCTACCCTGTCTCTCCCCATCTCCTCTTGCCACTTTCGTCTCTCACCTCATAATTTGACCCCTTAAGTATCATCCCTTCCCAACGAATTCAACCTGTGCCCTCTATTCATGTATAACTGTAAACATATATACACACATTCACATATGTATTCATATGACCATAGACCCTTCTTCCTTTATTTTCATACTGAGAAAGACTTCATCAGTCACAGTTATTGTTACTGTAAATAGTTCAACTTTGATAAGTTCCTTTTGATTTCTTTTCCCTGATTACCTTCTCAGGCATCTCTTCCTTCCTGTGTCTGGATGTCAAATTTTCTATTCAACTCTGTTTTTTTCCTCAAGAATGCTTGAAAGTCCTCTATTCCACTGAATGACCATATTTTCCCCTGAAACAAAATACTCAGTTTTGCTGGGGAGGTGACCCTTGGGTTCATTCCCAGTTCTTTTGCCCTCTGGAATATCATATTCCATGCCCTTCGATCCCTCAGTGTAGAAGCTGCCAGGTCCTGGGCTATTCTGATTGGGTTTCCACAATATTGAAATTGTTTCTTCCTGGCTGCTTGTAGTATTTTCTCCCTGATCTGGGGATTCTGGAACCTGGCTATAATATTACTGGGAGTTTTCTTTTTGGGTTCTTTTTCAGGAGGTGGATTCTTTCAACCTCTATTTTGCCCTCTGGATCTAAAACATCAGGGCAGTTTTCCTTGAGAATTTCTTGAAGGGTGATTTCTAGGTTCTTTCTTTGATCATGGCTTTCAGGTAGTCCAATAATTTTTAAATTGTCTCTCCTGGATCTATTTTCCAGGTCAGTGCTTTTTCCCATGAGATATTTCACATTGCCTTCTAATCTTTCATTTGTTTGGATCTGCTTAACAGCATCTTCATTTCACATAAAGTCATTAGCTTCCATTTGCTCCAGTCTAACTCTGAAGGAATGAATCTCCTCAGTGAACTTTTGAGATTCTTTTTCCATCTGGCAAATTTGACTTTTTAAGGCATTCTTCTCCTCATTGCCCTTTTGGGCCTCCTTTGCCATTTGAGTTAGTCTATTTTTTAAGGTGTTGTTTTCCTCAGTCAGGCTGTTGACCCTCATTTCATACTTTTCCTGCATCCTTCTCATTTCTCTTTCCAATTTTTCCTCCACTTCTCTTATTTGATTTTTAGAGTCCTTCTTAAGGTTCTCTATGGCCTGCAACCCGCTCATGTTTTCCCCTGGGGCTTTTGGAACAGGACTTCTGACCTTACAATCCCTTTCCTGCTCCATTCTTGGATCCTCTTTGCCACCAAAGTAGGAGTCTAAGGTTGCATTTTTCTGTTTAATTTGTTTCCTTTGCCTTGGCATGTTGCCACTTAATTACTTGACTTTTGGGCTTGTTGCCATGGTATGGCCTGGTGCCAGAGAGGAACTTTTGCCCCAAATGTGTGGGGAGGGCCAACTTCCATTTCTGGCAAGCTGGAAACCCACCCACGACCTCCACCCCAGATCACAATCCAGATCCAGGGAGGTTAAAGCAGGAGAGATTACCCCCTAAGACTGGTTGCTGGATCTCCCTACATTCGCAGGCCAGGAGCTGAAGCTGCCTCTGAAAACTGTAAAATGGCATATCTCCCCAGTGGCTTCTAGCCCCCAGGGGAGGAAGCCGACACCTTCCCCAAATACTGGTCCCAAAGTCCATAGGGCACTAACCACTCACTTTGTCCTAGGCATGTCTATGTTGATAATTCTGAAGTTACCACAGCTGCTGGTGTTTTGGGGACCCTCCAGCTGGCTGCTGGCCCTGCTCACCTGGGGCTAAAACCGCGACTCAGGCTCTCAGTGCTCTGCCAGCTCCCAGACCACAAAGCTGGTCCTTCCTGCAGGGCTGCTGGGGTGTCCTCAGTGGGAGGTTAGCTTCTCTGTGTTGTTCTGTGGGTGCTGGGGCTCCAGAAGTTGTTTAGAGTCCACTTTTACATAGTTTGGAGGTGATCTGGGGGAAGACTGGCTTGGACTCACTGTTTCTACTCTGCCATCTTGGCTCCGCCCCCTTACATAATTTTTAAGTGATGTGGGTTGGAGCTCCATGGAAGTGCTGTTTCTATTCTGCCATCTTGACTCTGCCCCCCAACAATGTAGATTTTTTAACAACAATGAAAAGAATGGAATTATTTTTTTTTCTTTGCAAGGAATACTGAGTAGAAAAATATTAATTATGAAAGTGTTCATGTCTCCCTACTTAAAACAAAGTTACTTCTTTATTGAAATATTCTATCATTTATTCAGAAGGTGAAATTTATTAAAAAAATTAAGTCATATTATATGAATATGGGAGAAATTTAGGTAAGTCTATATCTGATCATATCATGGCTGTGAGAGCCTTACTGAGATAACCAATATATTATTACCTAGATTTTTTTGAAGAGGTTATCTTTGTTTAGCATTATGGTAACATTAGCCTCAGAAAATATCTGAGACAACAATGTTTTCCTTCCTAATAAAATTGTAGGACAATATGAATGTCATTGTAACATTAGGAACAAAAATATTTTTTTCTTAAGTCCACTAATAAGATTTTTTTTTTTTTTTGCTTTTTGGAGGGCATTTGGGGATAAGTATCTTGCCCAAGGTCACATGATTAGGTTTTTGTTTCTGTGTGATAAGTGTCTGAGGCCGGATGCGAACTCAGATCCTTCTGACTCTAGGGCCAGCGCTCTATTCACTGCACCACCTAGCCACCCCCACGAATAAGATTTCTTATGAATATGTGAAGCAATATTTTAGTCATAGGAATAGACATTAGCACGTGGCCTCACTTCTTCTCTGAAATTGTGTATTATCATGATCTCAGCTATGGATTAATACTTTATTCAAAGGAATTGTTAATGATTTCTTCTTTTTTGGTGGAACAATATAGTTGGTTAATTATTACAAAAAGAGGTTTAGAGTCAGAAATGGGAGAGAATAAATATTTTTGCTGTTAAAAATAACTCATTAACCCTATACCCCAAATTCTAATAAGACGACCATAGATTCTGGAACACCCAAGAATTAAATGACCTTCCTATGGTTACCTAGCCATTATATTCAAGGTAGCACTTTAAACTGGGTACTTCTAACTTATAGCTCATCCTTTATTCACTGCACAATGGATAAAGAGCTGGTCCTATAAATCAGTAAGATCTGAGTTCAGATATGACCTTAGACATTTAGTAGCTACGTGACTGAGAAAGTCACTTAACCCTTTTTGTCTCAGTTTCCTTATCTGTAAAATAAGCTGTTGAAAGGAATGGAAAGCCACACCATATCTTTGCCAAGAAAACCCTAAATGGGTTAAAAAGAATTGGACATGAATAAAATGACTGAACAACAAAATAATGTTATATATAGCCTTGGATAATTTACCTTTTTTTTCATATTAATGATATATAAGAAGTATAAGAAATATGTATAGTGCATTAAATTATAATTAAATTACCTATATTTCATTTTAAATATTTTATATTGCCAATAGATGTGAAAGATTGTGATGAGGAAAACTTTGGCTTTTGATGTTTTAAATAACAGTTTAAGGGACATTTTGTGGAAAGGGAAAAAGAAAACTGAGAGGAGGCTAAGGTTTGAACCCTGGTTAAAATTACCAAAGGAAGAAGGATGGTTTCTTTCACCTTCCTTCTTGAAAGTCATGAGGACAACTTAGTTCTCCCCTTAATTTAACTCTGTGTGGCACTCTGAGTCTCTGAGACAAATGATCACCACCATGATCAATAATATTCCTAAGCACTGATGTGCTGTAGTCAGCTTAAACCAGCTCAGGAGAGATGAGTGTTAAATTTTTACTGTGAGAATTTACTTCAGAAATTGGTGCATGATGCAAATTAGGGTTTGATTGACTTTTGCTTATTGGCCAAATTTAAGAATATGATGAAGAAAATTATACAGACACAGATTAACCTTAAAGTTTATTTTTGTAATGGTAAGGCAATTTGAAGACCTTCCCTGCCCCTTAATAGACCCAGGGAATTTATAGCTCTTCCCAGCCCTTTAATGGGCCTTAAGTGGAACCCAACAGGAGGGGCTTGATTGGGGGGAGGTTTGATTTTGGAAGGCCCACACCTTTTGTTACTTTATAATTAGGGAGTGGGTCACAGAGTTTGTGTTGTCCTCGGTCCCTGAAGATGGGTATATACACTCTGAGGTGAAGTTGTGCTTTGGGTCTCCCTTATGTTTTGTGATTTGGCCAGATGAGACTTAGTAAAGCAGATCAAAGAATCAGTGCTAGAAGCCATCCTAGGCATGCTAGGGTGTTGCTGTTACAATTATATAGACATATATGTCACTTTATACATCCCTCTAAATATTTATTTAAATATATGAATACATTAAGAGAAAACCACTTGTCTTAACTCATTCAAGTGACCTATCTATTTGAATATGGTTCTTAATGCTCTCTACCAACAGGCCTACAGACATCAAAGGAATGACCTCTCTCATTTGTTGTTCAGGCTTTTAAGTTGTATCTGCCTCTTTGTGATGCCCATTTGGTATTTTCTTAGCAAATTTGCTGGAATGGTTTGTTATTTCCTTCTCTAGAATATTTGCCAATAAGGAAACTGAGGCAAATGAGGTTAAGTGACTTGGCCAATGTCACACCATTGGTGAATAACTGAGGCGTGATTTGAACTCATGTTTTTCTGACTCCTGGCCCAATGCTATATACACTCTGCCACCTACCCAACCACATTATCTCTTATAATAATGATATTGAGGATGATGACAATTATGATGATAGTTAAAATCTTATGTGGCCTTTGAAGTTTGCTGAACATTTTACCTTCCACCTGTAAGTATTGGTACCTGCAAGGAGAATCATATTTTAAATGCTTACTTACTTTTCTATATTATTTAAATTTTCTGTTGCTGTATATGGCTACTTACTATGATTTGTGTGCAAGCCTACAATTGTATAGATTTGGTCCACCAAAAGTGAGAGATTCTTCAACATAGACAGTTGCCAAATGTAGTTTGGCATGAAACTGCCCAAACCAGACACGGAGAATTTATTGAACCTTTGTAATCTCTAAGAATTTCCACATCCTAGACAGCTTTAAACCTAGAGACAATTTGAAGACTGCCTTACTAGATGTTAAAGGTGAGAGGTAGAGTTTAGTATGTTTGTTCAAGTAACAAGCTAGCATGTATAGCGAATAGACCACATATTTGATTATGTTTATATGTGAGAAAGTATGGTGACATAACCAGAGATAGCATGGATTTAGGAAAATTGTAGTAGAAAGACCTAATTTTGAGCCTTAGATAGATTTATGACCTTAGGCAAGTCAATTGATTTCTCTTCGTTGTATGTATTTGTATGTATTTATGTGTATGCATACATACATATACAAATACTATTTATATCCATGTGTGAACATACACATGTGCTCAGTTATGTATATGTGCATTTACATGCATGTGCATATATTATATACTTATACATACATGTGTGTATATACATATATTCAGTTGGGTATAGAAATCTATCGTACCCAATAGTAAGATAATAAAGGGAGAGAATAATAAATATGGGTGAAGAAAATAAAGTGGCATGCAGATATGGGGAGGCAGTAGTTCAAAGCATGACAGACTTGAGGCAAGAAAGGATAAACAGAGAGTGAGAGATAAAACAGAAGAAAGTGGAGTGGAGAGAAATGCACAATTTGTCATCATAACTATGAATGTGAATGGGATGAGCAAACCCATGGATCCAATGAAAAAATTGGAAACAAGAATTCATAATGTGCTGTGCAAAAGAAGAGAAAGACACATTTAGAGTTAAAAGGAAGGGTGGGGGCATGGTCTATGATGCTTTAGCCGAAATTAAAAGGTCAGATGTAGCCATCATGATCTCAGAATTAGATCTAACTGGAAGAGATAATCAGGAAAAAATACATTTTGCTCAAAGTTACTATTGACAATGAAATAATCTCAAAAAAAATTCTCAGCATGTTTCTGTGATAAAGGTCTCATTTCTAAAATATACAGGGAAATAAGTGGAATCTATAAAAATAAGAGACATACTCCAATTGACAAATAGAGGATATAAACAGGCAGTTTTCAAGAGAAAACAGTTATCTATAGCCACATAAAATATTCTAAATCCCTAGTGATTTGAGAATTTCAACTATAAACACCTCTGATGTATCACCAGATAACCATCAGAAATGACAAATACTGGAGAATATGAGAGAAAATATGCATATTAATAAATTGTTGGTACATTATGAACTAGTCCAACCATTCTGGAAAACAATTTAAAATGATAGCCCAAAGCTATAAAACTGTGTATATCTTTTGATCCAACAATACGACTACTAGGTCTAGACACCTAAGAGATGAAAGGAAAGGGACCTATATACACACACACACACACACACACACACACACACACACAAACATTTTTAAAGATATACAAATAATTTTAAAGATATAACATCTATTATCTTTTTGTGATGGTGAAGGTTTGGAAATTAAAAGGAAGGGATGCTCTTCAAGGGAAGGAACTGGCCAAATTATATGTCGCATATGACTGTGAAGGAGTATTTTTGTGGTATAAGAAATATTGAAGGCGAATTTCAGTAAAAATAGCAAAATCTGTGTCAACTGATGCAAAGTGAGAAGAACAGAAAAATCATTGTGGGAAATAACAGCAATGTTTTAATGATGATCAACTGTGAAAGGCTTGACTACTCTGATTAGTAGAGTGATACAAGACAATTCAAAAGGACTCAGAATGAAAAAAATACTATCCATTGCCAGAGAGAGAAGTGATGAACTCCGAAGGCAAACTGAAATTATAATTTTCTCAATTTCTATTTATTCTGTGTTACATCTAGTCTAAAAATTGGTTTGTCATGACTTCACATTCATATTTGATATTTTGTTGCATTCTTAGTGGGTAGGGGAAGGATGATCAGGAGAGAATATGGAACTGAAAATTATAAATAAAAAACATTTAAAATAAATAAATAGGACTAGGGGAACATAGAATAGTTCCCTGAATGAATCTATGGAGAAGAGAATAATTTATGACCAAACAAGAGGTAGCGAGCATTATGAGATGTAAAATGGATAATTTTGATTATATCAAATAAAAATCTTTGAAGAAAAATAAAACTGGGGGGTGTTTACATCTGATTTTTTTCATTTTTTTCTTTTTTCATTTTTTCAAATTTTTTATTCATTTTTTCCTTTCTATAGTTTATTTTTTTTTTAATTTTTAGTTTACATCATTCATTTCCACAAGATTTTGAGTTACAAATTTGCTCCCAATTTTTCCCCTACCCACTACCTCAAAACAGTGATCCCAATGAAAATCCCCTCCCCCAATCTTCTCCCTCCTATAACTTCCCCCATTCCCCCTATCACTTCTTTTTTTTTTTTTAATGCTTTATTAACTTCTGGTTTACACCATTCACTTCCATCAGATTTTGAGTTACAATTTTTCCCCATTTTTCTCCTACCCACAACCCAGAATAGCAGTCCCACAGGATATACCCTCATCCAATCTGCTCTCTCCCATCTCTTCTCCCATACTCTCTTTGACTTTTTCAGTATGGCAAGGTGAATCCTCATGCCGCAATGCCTGCAAATATGATTTCCTAATTATATGCAAAATAGTATTAATCATAGTATTTTTATTTTTTTTTAATTTGATTTTAAAAGAAAGATAAGCAACTCAGTATATACTGTACATGTGTAGGTAGGCAAAACATTACCATAGTAGATATATTGTAAAAGACTGACTTCATTTCCCTCCCTCCTATCTCACTTCCCACCTGGTCCACTCCCCACTTTGGTCCTGTCCCCTTTCTGAAGTGGGGGCTTCAAACTTACCCCCACCCAGCATACCCTCCCTTCCATTGTCCCCCCTCTCATCCCTTTCTCCCCTACTCTCCTGTGGGGTGAGAAACCCTCCTTAGTATGTATTTCATTCTCTCCCAGATCCAAATTCAATGAGAATAAGGTTTTGTCTTTTTGCCTTCCTGTTCTTCCCCTCCCTTGTAATCATTTTTCCTTTTTTCTTTTATATGAGATAGTTCACCACATTCTGTCTCTCGCCATCTCCTCTCATTTTATTCCTCTCTCACCTCTTAATTTCACGTTATAAGTATCATAGCTTCCTATTAAATTTGACCTGTGCCCTCTATATATGTATACCTGAAGACATATATTCATATGCCCATATATATTTCTTCAATTATTCTCATACTGAAAAAATTTCATCAGTTGCAGTTATTGTTTTTTCCTTGTAGGAATATAAAGAGTTCAACTTTGATAAGTTCATAATGATTTCTTTTCACTGTTTACCTTCTCAAGCATCTCTTGCTTCTTGTATCTGAATGTCAAATTTTCTATTCAACTCTGTTTTTTTTCCTTCAAGAATACTTGAAAGTCCTCTATTCCACTGAATGACCATATTTTCCCCTCTAACATGATATTCAGTTTTGCTGGCTATGTGAATCTTGGTCTTAATCCCAGCTCCTTTGCCCTCCAGAATATCATATTCCATGCCCTTCCTTCCCTCAGTATAGAAGCTGCCAGATCCTGAGCTATCCTGATTGTGTATCCACGATATTGAAATTGTTTCTTCCTTGCTGCTTGTAAAATTCTCTCCTTGATCTGGGAATTCTGGAACCTGTCTACAATATTCCTAGGAGTTTTCTTTTTGGGATCTTTTTCAGCAGCTGATCTGTCTATGCTTTTCAACCTCTATTTTGCCCTCTTGTTCTAAAACATCCGGGCAATTTTCCTGGAGAATTTATTGAAGAATGATTTCTAGATTCTTCCTTTGACCATGGTTTTCAGGTAGTCCAATAATTTTTAAATTGTCTGTCCTGGATCTATTTTCCAGATCAGTGGTTTTTCCTATGAGATATTTCACATTGCCTTCTATCCTTTCATTTGTTTGGATCTGCTTTATAGCATCTTGATTCCTCATAAAGTCACTAGCTTCCATTTGCTCCACTCTAATTGTGAAGAAATGATTCTCCTCAGTGAGCTTTTGAGATTCTTTTTCTATCTGGAATGCATATTAAGGCATTCTTCTCCCCATTTCCTTTTTGAGCCTCTTTTGCCATTTGTGTTAATCTATTTTTAAGGTGTTATTTTCTTTAGTCAGGCTGTTGACTCTCATTTCATACTTTCCTTGCATCTTTCTAATTTTTCTTCCCAATTTTTCTCCTAGTTCTCTTATCTGCTTCTTTAGGTCCTCTATTGCCTGTAACCAGAATGTATTTTCATTTGTGGCTTTTGGTGCAGGACTTTTGACATCCCAGTCCCTCTCCTGTGCCATGCTTTGATCCTCGTTACCCCCCAAAATAGGAGTCTAATATTGCATTTTCCTGTTTATTTTGTTTCCTTTGCCTAGGCATGTTGCCACTAAATTACTTGACTTTTGGGCTTCTTGCCACAGTAGGACTCTTCCACCAGCCAACATTAGGACTCTGCCACCAGCCTGGAGTGCTTCTGTCCCAAGCGCTGGGGTTTTCTTAATTTCTGGAGGTATTAGTTGGGTGGCCTCTGTGAAGCCTCCACATATTCTGGTAAGCTGGTCACACACCCCAAGACCTCCACCCCAAACCACAATCCAGATCAAAGAAGGGTAAAGCAAGAGCAATTACCCCCCAGATTGATTACCAGATTATCCTACAGTTTGCAGGCCAGGAGCTGAAGCTGCAATGTGGCAATGTGGAGCAAGCTGCGCCAGCTCCTAAGCAGCTTCTTGCTCCCAGGGGAAAGAGGCCACATGCTCTCCCAACCATTCCCAAAGTCCATAAAGCCCTGACCTCTCAGTTTTGTCCTAGGCATTTATGTGTTGATAAATCTGGAAACACCACAGCGGCTGGTGTTCTGTGGTCCCTCCAGCTGGCTCCTGCTCTGGCCACCCTGGGGCTAAAACCTCAGACTCACTGGGACCTGGCTTAGCTACCAGAGTGCTATGCTGGCAGCTCCCTGCTGGGCTGCCAGGCTTTCCTCAGTGGGAGGTTAGCTTCTCTCTTTCATTTTCTGGGTTATGGAGTTCCAGAGGTCGTTCAGAGTCCCCCTTTTACATAATTTTGAAGTTGTGTGTGTGAGAGCTCTGTGGAAGTGCCGCTTCTACCAAATGTCTCATTTTCCAAATAGAAAGAAAACAGAGCCAAATTTATAAAAATACAAGTCATTGCCAATTTATAAATTGTCAGAGGAAGTGAACAGTCAAAGTAATCATAGCTATATATAGTTTAAATAAAAAAATGTTCTAAATTCCTATTAAACAAATTCAAATGAAAGCAATTCTGATATACTTCCTTAGACCTATCAGATTGGTTAATATGAAAGAAAAGAACAGTGACAAATATTGGAGGGCATATGGGAAAATTAGGCCACTAATGCACTGTTTCTGGAGTTGTGAACTGATCCAACCTTTCTGGAAAGCAATTTGGCACTATGCCCAAAAGTCTATAAAACTGACCATACCATTTGATACAGCAATAACATCACTAGTCTGTTTCCCAAAGAGTTAAAAAAGGGAAAGGGACCAATTTATACAAAAACTATTTATAGCAGATCTTGTTGTGGTGGCAAAAATTAGACGTTGAGAAGGTGCCTATCACTTAGGAATGGATGGATAAGTTGTGCTATGTGATTGTTATAAAATGCCACTGTGGTACAAGAAATATCAAGCAGGATCATTTCAAAAATCCTGGGCAGACATGAACTAATGGAAATTGAAATGAACAGTCCCAGGTGATTGCTGTACTTAGTAATGGCAATACTGTATGATAATCTACTGTGAATGACTTAGCTATTCTTAGCAATAAAATTATCCAAGAAAATTATAAAGGATTTATGATGAAAAAATGATATCTACCTCCAGAAAAAGATCTGATAAAGTCTGAATGCAGATCAAAGCATAATACTTGTCATTTAATTTATTTTTTCATAATGTTTTGTCTGTGTTTTCTTTAATAGTATGACTAATATGTAAATGTTTTTTGCACAATCAAATATTTATAAATTGTATAGAATTGCTTACCATCTTTAGAAGGGGGTAAAGAAAAAAGGGTGGCAGAGAGAGTATTTGAAACTCAAAAATTTTAAAAATATTAGTGATTTTTTTACATGTAAGGGAAAAACAATAAAAATACTATTCTAAAAAGAAGTAAAAGAATGCATCACATGTAGGTGGAACAATATGTACAGTGCTGGCCTGGAGTTAGAAAGGTCTGAGTTCCAATGTATCTTTAAACATTCACTACATGACCCGGCTAAGTTATGTCTGCCTCCATTTCCTTATCTGTAAAATGAAGATAATAATATTGCCCGCCTCCCAGGTTCTTGTAAGGATCAAATAAGATCATCTTGCAAAATGCTTAGTGCAATGTATGCTACAGTATAAGCAATATAAATGCTAGATTATTATTATTATTATTATAAATTTCATGCTAATTTGCATTATTAAGTAGATTTTCTTCACTGGGACTTCTTTATACCAATGAAATAATAGATCCTTTTCCTTACCCTAAATTAATTAATAGCTAATATTCATGTAATATTTAATAATTCCCAAAGCTTCTTCCTCAGTATCTGCTGAGATAAGACATATAAGTATTACTCTCCTGTTATACAGAAGAAAAAAAATACCTCAGAGAGATTTGGTTACTTACTCAAGTTTATACAGACATGAAGTGATAAAATTAGGATTAGTTTTCAGACTTCAAACCCCAAACTCTTTGAGGCAATACTATTGTTCACATTAATCATCATTATATTATTTTTTTTTTATATTTAACAATGATTCCCTCCTCCTCCAGTCTTTCCAAAAGTAATTTTAACAATTCATTACGTCAGTAGCCTCCCAAGGGCAGAAGAATATCTTCTAAAAAGGGAGATTATTTTTCTAACTTGTTTGGCTCAGAGTTTCCCTATTCAAAAAATTAGGGAAAACTATCCGATACTACCTACTAGAGAGGTATCCAATTTCAATTGCACACTCTTAGATCACAACAGGAAGACACATACTGTATTGAAAAAATTATAAATAAAAAGCCCTCTTGAAAAACATAAAAATCAATTCTCCCCTATCCAAAAGGCAGCCATTTCCCAAAGACCAACCAATCAATCAATATGCCTGTATTAAGGACCAATTAAGTTTTAGAAAATGGAGATACAAAGACAAAAGTGAAAGAGAAACTGTTATATTCTATCATAGAAGACAAGTTCACATATAAGTATTTATAAAATAAATACTAGGTAAATTAGACAATAGTTCTCTCTTCCTTATTAAATTACATTTACTCATTTAGTTACTTATAATCTTCCTATAGGATTTAAAATCCTTGAAGACAGAAAGTGGCAGGAGTTTTTCTTTCTTCTTTCTTTATTCATTTCTTCCTTCCCTTCTTTCTTTCTTTCTTTTCTTTCTTTCTTTCTTTCTTTCTTTCTTTCTTTCTTTCTTTCTTTCTTTCTTTCTTTCTTTCTTCCTTCCTTCCTTCCTTCCTTCCTTCCTTCCTTCCTTCCTTCCTTCCTTCCTTCCTTCCTTCCTTCCTTGCCATGGGCTGCTCAGTGTCCAGCACTTAGCATGATTCGGAGATGTAAATAAGAAATGACCAGGCCATGTGGGTAGCTCAAGGAAGAACCATGAACTCCATTTATTGATACTCAGGGAAAGGTTTTTATAGAGCAAAGAGACAAAGGACTGGAAGGAAGAGAAATCATTATCTTAGTCTGTTGTATCCTGGAAGTAGCATGATAATAAGGCCTATTGTTTCCTAGGTGCCAGAGTCTTGGGCAGTTATCTCTTATCTCAGTCAGTTACATCTGAAAGGATGTTCTTGAGAGCTGGCCTCAAAGCCTAATGGCCTAGGCCACATCATCAAGAACATCTGCATAAGAACTGACTTCCTGCAAATGTTTTGGACAACTAAAGTTTTGGGGCAGAGCCTTAGGTCTGGGTCTCAAGTAATTCCTAAAGCAGCCGCAGTCATAAACAGATACAATTGAGAGCAAACTTCAAAGCTGAAGCGCAATCCTCAAAAGACATCATGTTTAGAGCTAGCCGCTCAAAGATACCAGAGTGAGGAATCAGATATATCTGGGGACAGAATCCTGTTGATCTCAGGAACTCCAACAATATCCTTTTAAATGCAACCTATATCAAAAGAACTCTGGAGCAGACTTAGTGAAAAGTCGCATCTCAAAGAGATCTTTGACATGCAGGTCCATTGATATCAAGGTAATTGTCAGAGTCATGAGACAGGCCTCTTTGGCTCACCACACTTCCTTCCTTCCTTCCTTCCTTCCTTCCTTCCTTCCTTCCTTCCTTCCTTCCTTCCTTCCTCCCTTCCTTCCTTCCCTTTCTGTTTTGGTATTTTATTAGTGGGAGCAATAATTCCTTTTTAAACAATTATTTATTTACTTTTAGTTTACAACATTCAGTTCCACAATCTGTTGCTTTCCAAATTTTCTCCTTCTCCCTCTTCTCCCCCCACACTCACATGGTGGAAATGATATAGGTTCTACAAATATTTTAACATTAAACATTCATCAAATTATAAAGAAGAATTATGAACAATGGAATGAACAACAAGAAAGAAAGAATAAAATAAAGAGAGAGGAAGTATTTTGCTTCAGTCTTCATTCAGACTCTGTAGTTCTTTCTCTGAATATGGATAGAACTTTCCATTATGAGCATTTTGGAGTTGTCTTCTAACCTTGCATTACTGAGAAGTGCCCAGTCTATTAGAGTTAATCATCACAGATAAAATGTGTCTGCAATTGTGTACAAAATTTTCCTGGTTCTGCTCTCCTCACTCAACATCAGTTTATATAAACCAGGTTATTATGAAGTCCATTATGCTTCTCATTTCTTATAGCACAATAGTATTCTGTTACATTCATATATCATCACAACTTGTTTAGCCAGTCCTCAATTGATGGACCTTCCCTTGATTTCCAATTATTCGCCCTCACACAAAGAGCTGCTATAAAATTTTTTGTGCATACGGGTCCTTTTCCAACTCGTATGATTTCTTTGGGATATAGCCCTAGAAGTAGTATTGCTAAGTCAATGGGGTATGTACATTTTTATAGCTCTTTGGCCATAGTTCCAAATTGCTCCTCAGAATGGTTGGATCAGTTCACAATGGAGTAGTGATTGTTAACCTGGTATCTCCATATTCCCAAGAGATCCATAATTCAGGAGATCTGTGAACTTCTATCAAAAAAATACTTTTTAAATGTAATTGCTTTCCTTTGTAATCACATTTATTTTATTTTATGCATTTTAAAGTATTGAAAATTAACCAAAGATTTCACCAGACTGTTATAGAGTTTCATGACATACATCTAAAAATCAAAAACCTCTAGTCTATTCCCAGGTATAATAACACCTTTCATGTAATAGTCATTTAGAAATTTGTACCTGGATTATTTTGAATGAGAGAAGTTTCAAACCATTAATTTATTCATTCCATGTTTATTAAGGGCCTATAGTATACAAAACATGTTTCTTGGGACTGAGGAGAAAAAAGAAAAATGGGGGAAAATCACAGTCCTTACCTTCTGGCAGCTTATGTTTTACTGGAATGTAATAGTGTTAAATAATTATTACCATTAAGATTCGTAACATTTCTTAGCAAAATTGCTCAGTACCCAATGTGGTATTTACATTGATAGATATTAAAAACACAGAATACACAGTTGCTATTCAAAGTGTCTTATAAATTGACTAATGTCTAAAGTGAAAGTATTTGCAGATACCATACTTGATGATATTCCATCATGGAGTGGGGAGGGGAGGGAGGAAGAGAAAATTGAAACTCAAGGAATTGTGGATCTGAATCATGTAAACTAAGAGTAAACAAAAAATTAACAAAGACCAAAGAATTAAAAAATGATAAAGAACATACAGCTACTTTGTAGACAGATGTATAAGGTTGTTACTGTAAACTTGAATAAACTTCTTTTTAAATATTAAAAAATAAATTGAATTTACTTTTTCAGCTCATATTGATTCTAATTTCAACAGCTTTTATCAATGAGATCTTGCAATTATTGACAATAAATTGAATATTATAAATGCTCTTAAAATTGAAAATGAATAAATTTCATGCAAAGTTTGTAAATTATACCATCACAATTAAAGAGCAGTAGTACTACTGAATTGTGTGAATGATAGGATTTTATTTCCCCAATTTCGTATAGGAAAATAAGAAGATCAAAGGAACAATATACTTTTACAGTAAGAAACTTCCATGTAAGTTCAAAATAATCAAAAACTATTTAAAATGCAGATAAATAATATCAAAAGATCTATTTTTATAACCTTGGAAGATAGGCATTCAAAGCAGAAAAATGTTATATAGAAAGAAAACAGGTGACACTGCAAAGAAATGAAAAAAAAAATTCCTGTGAAGAGTTATCAAGATTCAGAAATCTAATGGATTATGACATTTTTCAAATTGGAAGGTTTTAATTTTTTTTTTCATTTAGCATTTATATATTGAAGGAAAGAGAGTGAAGTCTTTGAAATTTCACAAATTATGTAGCTTTGAAAATCAGAGATGTGATAAAATTCTATTAAGTACATTCAATTTTGAGCACAGAAAACATTTATTGTAACATTAAATGCTTCTATAACAAAGTATGTAATAGTTATATAGAATATATCAGCATTGCACTATCTCAGAAAGACTATGATAGCTGTATTTGACATTTGATTTCAATCTTAAGTAGAAATCCAACCATATCTATCTGAGCTTATAAGTTGATAACTCTGTTTTCCATTTGGTTTCTGACAATTTGAGACAGTTGAAAGTTTTTCAGCAATCACAAATCATTTCAATTGTAGTACAGCTGTCAAGCAAACAGAGATCTACCACTGACAAAGATTTATTTAGAGTTGAAAAAGATAAAAGTGATTTTAAACAGTTGAATAAGAAACTTTCTACATCTATTCATAGCTATTTGCAAAATTTAATTGTAAACTGGCCCATCCACAACTTTCCAAAACAATGTTCAGAATATGAACAATTATCTAGGTGTGCAAGAGAACAAACAATTGTGATTATGTTCAGTGTTAAATTCTCAAGGTATCTGAAATAGGGGAGGAAACCACACAGCTATTAAAAATCATAAACTTTATTGTTACCAAAATGGGGAACTGAGAAGATAAGTTCTACCTGAAGAATAATTTGTGGTCATAGATGATAAAAAATTACACATTTATACACATAAACACATGCATATTCAGAAAATAAGTTTCAAGTATGAGAGCATGAGCTATACATCTGCTTTACATGGCATAATTTAATATTCATGCCCTAGATTCAATCAGAGTTTAAACTGAAAACAAACAACCAAACAACTTTAGAGTTAGTTATCCAGTTCAACTGAATTTTATAGAAGAGAAAACTGTGGCCTAGAGAGAAAAAATGCTAATATTAAGGTCCCACAATCAAACAGTAGTTAAGGTCCTGGTACATATGATTTTTTAAGTTTGAATTATCTGACTAAATGATGGTTACAATACCACCTCATACCACTATGTATATCAGAAAATGTGTGATGTATGATCTCTCACCATCATATTTTTGTGGTTGAGTTAGTGTTTGTTCTTATCTTTGTTTTAATTTTGCTCCTTTGTTTCCACTTTACATTGACTTCAGATAGTTTTGTATTAATTCTAGCACTCACTAAACTTTTAGAGATAAAACGGACCTTAAAAATCATTAAGCCAAGTCCCTTTGTTTTAAAGATTAAGAAGCTAAAACTCAGAGAAGTCAAGTGAATTGCTCAAGGTCATATGACTTATAAGTGCAATAAGTAGAATGGAACCCAGTCCTCTTAATTAGTGGTCCACAATCTTTGCTTATGTGTGTGTTTGTGTTACATACATTTAAATACATATATACACACATGCATATATACATATATAATATACACATATATGTAAGAATGGTTATGGATATGAGGGTGCAGCTGTCACAGATCATTGTTCACAGAAGGAAAACAATGCAGTAAATAATAACAAAAAGTTCTATTCTCTTATGTGTGATTCAAGGACTAAAAATTTCAATATAATTTTTTTCTTAGCAGATATAGCTTAACTTTGGTAAACAAGAGTATGTTTAATGAATTTCTTTTATAATTCCTTTTAAGTTAGTTAAAACCTTTTTTATGGTAGTGAATGAATAGATTTCTTGAAAAGAAAGTATTAGAATGCATAATTACAACCAAAATATATATGGACTACTGAGCCGATTGAGTAAAAAAAAAAAAATGTTTTTTTCATACTACAGGGGAAAAATGATTTAAAGGTGAAATTATTGAGAAATGTACTCTGGAATATACCTGGAAATGAAAGAGGATTGAATGATGTTACAAGGCTTAGTACACACAGAATATAATGTATATTGAAAGACACACACTTTTAAGGTATTTTAGCCATAAAGTCTCAAGATATCTGAGAGGGCAACAGCCAAAATTTGTAAAAAAAAAAATGTCAGCTTCATTATTACCATTATTACTGAGAATATGTTCATGCCCACAGACACATATGCCAATGTATCCAACTATAAAACATGAAAATTATATATATATATATATATATATATATATATATATATATATATATATATATGCATGGTGGGCATTGTAATCTGTAAATATTCTTGATGGAAGAATGAGAAAAAAGCAAGCATGTTTTAGTACATTACATTATTTACAAGAAACTATCTTTATACTTACAAAATCAACAGAAAGGTACAATTAAAGCATGGTGTCCTTTTGTGTATTGCTTAGTTAATATAAAAATGCATTTTATTTAATTGAGCATAACTTCTCTTTCTTTAATTGTACTCCTTCAGCAAAACATCACCACAAATTTACCAAAATCAGAGTCTTTGAAAGATGTTTTGGACTTGGATTTTTTTTACTATCAATTCACACATAAAACAGATACATATGTACCCTGAAAGTGTTTAGCACTGACATGATCTCTAACAACCCAGCATCTGAATTTGAGAAGGTAACCTTTCATAATACTGTGAAGTTGTGCTTATCGGTTGCATGTGTTCCTATAACAGTGTAGAATCTGGTGAATGAGAACTCTAAGTACTCAAAATTGCACTGTCCACATAGGAAAGACTGAGTAGATGCAGAACGTCTTTTGTCTAGATTATGGTATGCATTCCAATAAACTATTTATGGAGCTGGTGCATTGGTGTACTTGTGAGAAAATCATTGTAGGTGGAAAACTAATTGGGCACAGAATTTAATAGGAGTAAAAACTATTAGAATTCCTTTGGAGTATTTTGAAATACTTTTAATGACTCCCAGATTTCCCCTTCAAAAAAGACCATATTTTTCTGTAATGCCAAGCAAAGGCAAATTCCCAAAGGTTCAAAATACCAGCATAGCTGCTCTCCATTTTATTCAGTGACAAATTAAGAACAGAGAAAATCAAAATACAGCATAATTCAAAATGCATCATTCACCAAGTATAATTCAATAATTTCTAAGTACTACTACACCCCTTGGCAGTACATTCATTTAGGCAATCCCAAAGACCCTCTTCTCAAATGGAGATTAGTTTCCAATCATAAACAAAGTACATTCATTAGGTCAGTAACAGAGCACAAAAAAGTCAAAAGTTTGCCACCACTGGATCACCACTGAATTACAATTATCATCAGTTAACTCTAAGCTCCTTCTCAAAAGTGGCAGTAGAGAGAATAAAGGCCATCTTCATCTTGACCTGAGGCAAGTTCTCAGCAATCTCTGTTCCTGGGGAGACAAAGCTTAACAAGGCCACAAGATACATTGCTGATGTCCTCATTAATTCATTCTCTGTCTGCAGAATCTTCCTAGTGTTGTACCCCAATAAAAGTGAGACAAAAGATCCCCAAAATTAAGTTTAAAAAGTGGATTTTATTACCATGAGACACCATGGGACTGTTGGGGTACATGGTCACCCAAACCAGACAGTGCCTTTGCACAGGCAATGTGCTGGTTTTATAGAGGTTCCATAGCCAGGTTACATAAGCTGAAATTACAGTGATGTAAGCTGAAACTCTAATGATTGTTCAGTGTACACTTGAAACTACAATTAGTTATTGGTCAGTATACATTTAATTTCCCTCCTGTGAGGATACCCTAGGCTGGGACTCCCACCCACAGATTAATCAAGGGTAAACAAGGGGTGGGGGTTCTGCCTGTTTACAGATTAAGCAAGGTAGAGTTATCTGTTTTACAAATCAATGAAGGAAAGGTTGGGCTGCCTGTTTTACAACTCAAGGAAAGGGTGAGTGGATTTGTGTCCAACATTTGGGAAGGGCAAAGTGACAAATCAATGGGGGAAGGGCAGAATGGAGCTGGGTCCAACACTAGGACCCCTGCAAACATTAACAAGATCCTCTTCCAGGATTTCTGTAAACTTACAACAAGAAAATCCTTCTTCAGGGCTTCTGAACCAAGAGTAAGATTCCAGGACCTCTGCAACAACAGCACTGTGCTTCACCAGCAGATGAATCTGGCAAAACAACACCAAAAAAGACAAACAAAATACCAGCATCACAGCCATGTCTCCTCAGTCCTTGGCAACTCCAGTGACTGGCCCTCAGCAATCCTCTCTCTCTCTCTCTCTCTCTCTCTCTGCCTCCACAATGCTGCTTCTGAAAATTCTTCTGCTTCTCTTCCTCTGCTTGTGCCTTGCCAAATCCATGGCACTGGTTCCTCCCAGTTCAGCTCTCTCTTTTCAAGTCAACAAGTCCATCCCACAAGTGGGATTAACAAGCTCTGGGTTTTAACACTCAATGCAAAAACCAAGCCAATACAGGGGGACCTTTAAAATCCATTACTATTACATTTTTGCATAAATATATTTTCACTTATGTTGTTTGACTCTAAAAGATAGAATAATATATTCTTTGCAGATTTTGTATTTCAGGTCATTGTAGTAAGTGTGAATATGCTATAGTATATTATTAATAAATATATAGTCTTTAAGGAGTATAAACAATAACTTTAACCATAAATGACAAAAGAAGAAAGCCATTCATGCTGTTAGAACAAAGGTTAACCAATGGATAGTGTACCTCAGTGATTCCTTTTCCTTTTTTTTTTTTTCAACAAATGCTTTATTAACTTCTGGTTTACATCATTCATTTCTGCCAGATTTTGAGTTACAGTTTTTTCCCCATTTTTCCCCTACCCACCATCCCAGAATATCAGTCACACAAGATATCCCCTCATACAATCTGCTCTCTCCCATATCTTCTCTCATACCCCCTTTGATTTTTCCATTAGAGCAAGGTGAATCTCTGTGCCCCAATGCCTGCACATCTTATCTCCCAATTACATGCAAAATAGTATTAATAATAGTATTTATATATATTTGAAACATTTAATTTTAAGACCTCGAATTTCAGATCCATTCCCTTCCTCCCTTGTTACCCATTCCCTCTGGGAAGATAAGTAATTCAGTATTTGTTGTACATGTATAGCTATGTAAAATATCACCATAGTAGATATATTGTAAAAGGCTGCTTATAATTCCCACCCACCCATCCCACCCCCCACCTGGTCCATTCCCCACTTTGATCCTGTCCCTCTTCAATAGTGGGTACTTCCTACCTCCCCTCTCCCCCAAAATGCCTTCCCCTCTATCATCCCCCCTTTCATCCCCCTTCTGCCTACTCTGCTGCAGGTTGAGATATCCCATTTAGTATGTATGTCATTCTCTCCCTGAGCCAAATTTAATGAGAAAATGGTTTTGTCTTTTTGCCTTCCTGTTCTTCTCCTCCCCTGTAGCCACTTCCCCTTGCTTCTTCTACATGAGATAGTTTACCCTACCCTGTCTCTCCCCATCTCCTCTTGCCACTTTCAACTCTCTCTCATAATTTCACCCCTTAAGTATCATCCCTAACCAACAAATTCAACCTATGCCCTCTATCCATGTATAACTGTAAAGATATATACACACATTCACATATGTATTCATATGTCCATATACCCTTCTTCCATTATTTTCATACTGAGAAAGGTTTCATCAGTTACAGTTATTGTTTTTCCATGTAGGAATGTAAATAGGTCAACTTTGATAAGTTCCTTTTGATTTCTTTTCCCTGATTACCTTCTCAGGCATCTCTTGCTTCTTGTGTCTGCATGTCAAATTTTCTATTCAGCTCTGGTTTTTCCCTCAAGAATGCTTGAAAGTCCTCTATTCCACTGAATGACCATATTTTTCACCTGAAACAAAATACTCAGTTTTGATGGGTAGGTGATTCTTGGTTTTAATCCCAGCTCCATTGCCCTGCAGAATATCATATTCCATGCACTTCAGCCCCTCAGTGTAGAAGCTGCCAGTCCTGTGCTATTCTGATTGTGTTTCCACAATATTGAAATTGTTTTGTTTTTTTTTTCCTGGCTTCTTGTAGTATTTCCTCCTTGATCTGGAAATTCTGGAACCTGGCTATAATATTCCTGGGAGTTTTCTTTTGGGGATCTTTTTCAGGAGGTGATTGGTGGATTCTTTCAACCTCTATTTTGCCCACTGGGTCTAAAACATCAGGGCAATTTTCTTTGAAAATTTCTTGAAGGGTTATTTCTAGGTTCTTTCTTTGATCATGGCTTTCAGGTAGTCCAAAAAATTTTAAATTATCTCTCCTAGATCTATTATCCAGGTCAGTGGTTTTTCCCATGAGATATTTCACATTGCCCTCTATTCTTTCATTTGTTTGGATCTGCTTAATAGCATCTTGATTTCTCATAAAGTCACTAGCTTCCAATTGCTACAGTCTAATTCTGAAGGAATGATTCTTCTCAGTGAGCTTTTGAGATTTTTTTTTCCATCTGGCAAATTCAGCTTTATAAGGCATTCTTCTTCTCATTGCCTTTTTGAGCCTCTTTTGCCATTTGAGTTAGTCTATTTTTAAGGTGTTATTTTCCTCAGTCAGGCTGTTGACTCTCATTTCATACTTTTCTTGCATCTTTCTCATTTCTTTACCCAATTTTTCCCCTATTTCTCTCATCTGCTTCTTAAGGTCCTCTATGGCCTGTAACTAGCTTGTATTTTCATTTGGGGCTTTTGGTGCAGGAGTTCTGTCCTCACAGTCCTCCTCCTGTTCCATGCTTTGATCCTCTTTGCCCCCATGATAGGAGTCTAATGTTGAATTTTTCTGTTTATTTTGTTTCCTTTGCCTAGACATTTTGCTAGGCAAAGGAAATTACTTGACTTTTGGGTTTGTTGCCACAGTAGGACTCTGCCAGCAGACATGGGAGCTTCTGTCCCAAACACTCGGGTTTTCTCAGTTGTCAGAGTTATTAGTTGGGTGTCTTCTCTGTAGCCTCCACACGCTCTGGCAAGCTGGTCACACATCCCAAGACCTTCATCCTATACTGCAATGCAGATCCAAGAATGTTAAAGCAAGAGTAATTACTGCCTAGACTGATTGACTGGTCCTCCCACATTCTGCAGGACTGGAGCTGAAGCTGCTATGTTCTGCAGCTGTGCTGAATCTTTTCTGTGGCCTCTCACCCTGGGGGCAAAAGCCACACAGTCCCAAGTACTAGTCCAAAAGTCCAAACTTCAGTGACCTCTCACTTTGTTCTTGGCATCTGCGTGTTGGTAATTCTGGAAATGCCACATTTGCTGGTCTTCTGGAGTCCCTCCAGCTTGTTGCTAGTAAGGCTGCCCTTGGGCTAAAACCTTTGGCTCATGTGGGCCTGGGCTCAGCTCCCAGAGTGCTGCACTGGCTGATCTCTGCCAGGCTGCCTGGCTGTCCTCAGAGGGAGGTTAGCTTCTCTTTGTCATTTTGTGGGTTCTGGATCTCCAAAGTTTGTTCAGAGTCCCCTTTTATATTAATTGGAAGTGGTGGGAGCTGGAGCTGCTCTGAAGTACTGTTTCTACTCCAGCATCTTGACTCTGCCCCCTTAAGTAGAGCAATTAGGTATTCAGATCTATGAATGGAGATTATTTTTAAAGCAGCAGAATGAACATAATACTGGAGAAGGTGGAGATTGGAGTTAATAAGATGCATTAGCCACTGTTTGAAATGTCTCAGTTCATGCCTGTACTCGGATAGAAAAATTGAGAATAAAGATTAGAGAAAGAGGAAGAGATGATAAGAATCATCAATACCTGATTATTGGAAATGATATAAGAATAGACAGGAAAGTGTATTTTCAAAACTGAAAGTTTAAAAGAAGATTAGTTGACAGAAATAACAAACAACATATTCATAGTTAGGAGAATATTCTCAGTTTTTGGATATCTTGACTTTGAGTTACTAATGAAACTCATCTTTTTGTGAGGCAGTTGGATACTTATTTCTTGAAAAAGAGAAGAAAGTAATGCTGGTGATATAGATTTTTGAAGTCACCTGCATTTAGTAATAAATGACATTTTGGATGGGAGATCATTTATAGAAAGGAGCAAACGGGGACAGGAATAGAATACTCAAATGTATCTAAGAAGTTAAAAATAGCATGTTTAACCAAAAAGGGGCAAGTAAAAGTTGCAGAAAGTCAGTCAATTATCATCTATTAAGAAAATGGAGTATGTTAATTACTGAGGATGCAAAAAAAATTAAAGAATACATTTTCCTCCTTTCATGGAACTGAAATTATGCTGAGGGAGGGGTGGCTAGGTGGCACAATGAATAGAGCACTGGACCTGGAGTCAGGAGTATCTGGGTTCAAATCTGACCTCAGACACTTAACATAAAAACTAGCCATGTGACCTTGGCCAAGTCAACCCCAATTTCCCTCCAAAAAGCAAAAAAAAAAAAAATAAAAAGATATAAAAAAGATTATAAAATTATACTGCGGAAGACAACGTGTGAATAACAAGGCATGTATAAAATATATACAGAAGACATGAGAGATAACGTCAGATTTAAAAGCTCTAGCAGCTAATGATACAAGATAAAGTGCTGCTGCTGAAGTAATGGATAAGAAAGTATCCCAAAATATAGTGTTAAGGTTGTCAAAAGGTTCAGAGATATCAAACATGAGAATAAGAAAAAAGGAACATTTATTTGGTGATTAGGACATTACTGATTACTGTTGAATTAACTGTTTTAATAGAGTCATGGTAATGAAAGTCAGATTTTCTCTGATGCACCTTCTGACAAATTTCATTATCCACAGGTATCTTATTAAATTTCCAAGACTGTCCTTTAAATTTTAAATTTGTCTGTCAACACTTCTTTCATTTATTCCTTTCAAACTTTATATTTCACAATGACTTCCAGTCACACTCAAATTAACTTTTACATTCCTTTCATAATTGTATATTCCTTTTTTCTTTCAAATGATCCTAAAAATGGATTAGTGGGGACAGCTAGGTGGTACAGGAGGACCTCAGTTCAAATCTGGCCTCAGACACTTGATACACTAAATAGCTGTGTGACCTTGGGCAAGTCAACCCGATTGCCTTGCCTTCTCTCCTCCAAAAAAAAAAAAAAAAGATTAGTGTTTATGTGTAACAGTGTTAATCCATGTGACTTTTGTCCCATAATAACAATATGTATAATTCTTCATAAAGAAGTCTACATGGTGACATGCATATGTCCATATCTACTTATAGTTTAAATTACATGGGACATGCATTTGATTTTGTAATGATGAAATTTTAAATCTCAAATGTAACTATTTTATTTTATTTACAAAATTATAACATATATATTTAAATTTAATTATATTATGTTTAATTAAATGTAGAATTAAAAATATTAAAAATATTTTTGAAACACAACTCCAGGATAATATCCAAGTCTCAAGAACACAAGTAAGTCATGTATAAACATTTTTACTACTTAGGGAATATTCAGCAAGTGATTAACTCTCCCTAAATGGAAAAAGGTGAAAGGGCTTAATATTTTAGGAAGACATTTAAGGGAAGCGATTTTAGTAATCTAGAAAAATTATTCTTGGTTTGAGAAGTATCCACAAAATCTCCTCAGGCTGAATGCATGAATAATTCCAACAAACCTTCCTTAGTACAAGTGATAGAAACTTCACAGAAGAGATAAAGCAATATGATATTATGATATCCATTAAAGATTTCTATGTATCTTTAACAAAAACCTCAATGCACATATACATTTTACTATTGTTGGGGGAAGGGTAATAGTTTCTACCAGGGACCATGATTGCTATCAGTGACCAGAAACCCTGCAATTCAGTCTGGAAAGAATTCACTAGGCTCAAGCAAACTTTGAAGCCCAGATTGTAAAAGTTGATTGTTACACTGCACTAACAAGGGCAAGAATTCTTAGGGAACCTGCAAACTTAAAGAAAATATAGGCATGATTTTTAAGGCGTCATAATAGTAAATTAGGTGTCAATTTATGCTAACTAGGTGAGTAAGGGTGGGATCAGGGAGGAGTTAAGGAGTGGTCAGTGTTTAAAGGAACATGCACTTTTAATATCAATTGCCCAGGCTTATTGCCCATAATTCACTGGGAAATAGCCTAAGGGGAGGGGACCTGCTTGGAGATGTGGTTTTAGGCTTGACATGTCACTTAAGTCAACCCTTGGTCACAGCCAACTGAGGAGTGCCCAGTCTGCCACCCATCAATGTCATGTTTGACAAGATGGATGTTGGGAACCAAGGCCTATGGAGACACAGTATGGCTATAATTGGCTAAGGAGTTAACCTATAGATAGGGTATTGAAAGATTCATGGTGCAGGTGGCCACTCTACTAGGGGAGATGACATTGGCCTAAGCTAAAATGTTTATAGATAGTTTAGTGAAGGATTCATAGGTAGCTTGTTATTGTTTCAAGCAGAGATTGAGTTCATGAATTGTTGCTGGCCAGAGTGCTGGCAGGGGGAAGGGGCAGTGTTAATGCTTTGAGACTGGGGAGGGGGAAGTGTGATTTTACAGACTGCTTTTACAAATTGATTTTACAGACATAGATCCCAAAGCACCCCATTTACAATCTGATGTCACAGATTGATATTACAGACTGATGTTACAAACATAGATTGATGTTACAAATATATATATATATATATATATATATATATATATATATACATCCCAAGCACCCCCTCACTATCATTTCTGAAATCAGTATGTAGATTGGAATCTGTATCACCAAACAATTCACTAATTGTTTCCCCACCCTCATCCCTCCATCCCCCACTGCACCCCCTGCCTTTTGGGCTTCCATCAATTTTTTGCTCAGTCCACACATGTTAACTAAAACATTATTTATCACTCCAATCAATAACTGAAGTATGTCAAATGGATAAAGACAGATTTTAATCTTAAAGCTTCCATCACAGGGAAATCCACTATCTACTTTAGCAACACATCCTAGTACCTCAAAATGTTTGCAGTCATGAATTATGTATTTACCTAATCTCAATTTCTTCTGCTTTGAATGCAGCTTTCTACTCTTGTGTTGTTCAGGGTTTATTTAATTCACCATTATTCTCTTCTATATCCCACTAATGTCTGAATATTCTTAATACAAAATACACTTTGTTAAGTAACTATCTTTTTTTTTAACAACCCCTTATAGAGAACCTTTTCAAATATTTAATTTTGAAGCTGTCCTTTTTCCTCTCAAATTTTAGACCTTCAAATTATATTATATTCTCCTTCATTTACTGGACCATCAGTGTCATTACTAACAATTTCTGCTCCTGAAGAAAATTATACAAACACACTTGGAATATATGACATATAAATTTTGTCATCATCAGCATCATTATCATCATTATTAGTTTTGTCATCATTATATCATTTATAATGTGCTTTAAGGTTTGGAAAGTTATTTACAAATATCCCATTTTAGTATCATAATAATTTTGGAGGTAGGTTTAATAATTATCACTGTTTTATAGAAGAGGAAATTGGCACAGAGGTCAAGTGATTTGCCCAGACTTAGGAAGTGTCTGAAGCAGGATTTGAATTCACGTCTTCCTGACTAGGACCAGTTCTCTATCTGTTGCAACAACCAGAATGCATTGCTACATAAAACTTCATGGGCTGAGACCCTAAAGTCACTGCTGAGGGGTATCCTGAAGATGAAAGAAGAAAGACAGGATGAAGTGGGGAAAAATGCTCATTTGGAGTGAAATTACAGGAGACAGATAGCAATTGGAAAAGAAAGGACAGTATTTTTTTTTCAAACAAATTACTTTTGCTAACTAGTGCTAAACTCAGTTGTTTCTGTTGCTACAAAAGAACTACTAATGCTTAGAACTCTGGGGTCGTTTCAGTTCTATCACCCCAGTTATATCTCTGTGGAACCATTCATAGGAGAAGTGAGTGCTTATTCGATGGATCATTAAGCCACTGTTATTCCCCCAATCCCAGCTTTGGTCACACTATTGTTTTCATAGACATACTAAAATAGCCTCACTTATTTATTTATTTTTTATTTTTTTTTTAAGCAATTGGGCTTAAGTAACTTGCTCAAGGTTACACGGCTAGTCATTATTTGTGTGTGGGTGCTCATTTTCTGAGATCAGATTCGATCTCGGGTCATCCCAACTCCGAGTTAGGATTATTATGGAGTACTTCTATTTTGAAATATGCTTCTCAAATATTCCAACTATTTCCATTAAATCTTTGCTTTCCCTTGAGGCTTGTACATTTGTTCCCAATGGAACACTTAAAGATAAATTTAACTTTTTTTCTTTTTACCAGGAGCTTTTAAAGATAAGTGGTATCAGCAAATGACAGATATACAGATAGAAGTTACTGATTTCCTTATTTTTAGTTTTAAGAAAATCTACTATATAAAGACTCTCTGCATTAGACCTTTGTGAAGCATTTTTCAAGGCTTTAAAAAAAAGTTCTTTCTAAGACAGTACTGCCTTGCATTGTATTATAGCTGCATTGTCCTGCCTTCTGCAAATGTCAGCATTTTCATTATAGTCTCTTAGAACTCTCATTGAAAATACAACCAAGATATATATATATATATATATATCCCTTTCACAGCTCAGTATCAATAGGGGAGAGGAGGAAGAGGAGAATGAGTTGGCAGAGGCTTTGAAACACAGAGAAAGAGTCAGAGAGAAAAAACAAGAAAAAAGTGGCAATTGAAGGAAGAAAAGAGATAAGGAAGGAAGGAAGGAAGGGAGGGAGGAAAGAAGGAAGGGAGCAAAGTAAGAAGGAAGGAAAGAAGGATGGAAGGAAGGAAGGAAAAGAGAAAGGAAAACTTTCATTCATCCCTTATTTTCTAGCAAGAACTCTACTGAAAAATGGCAAAAAAAAAAAAAGGGAAAAGAAAAAAAACCAGTAATCTTATTTCAATGAAATTATAGTCTAGTAGGGAAAAAATATAAATAGAGGAGTGCTGATCCAAAAGGATTGGTACACAAATTGCTGCCTTGGTGAATGGAGCATTATACAATTAGACTGATACATTCCTTACTTTAAAAAATAGTAGAGTTGGCTTTACCAGAGGTCATAGCTTCACAATCAGAGAGTGAGTATAGGAAGTGAAATGATGTATGGTTAGAACTTCCCTGCAATAGTGTTCCAGGAGAAGCAGTCACCAATCAGGAAAACAGTCAGAGAGTACATAGGGTGGAAGTTCCTCAAGTATTTGGTCTCTATTGAATGTAAAGAGGATCTTAGTGAAGAGGTTGTGAAGAAGCTCAGGATGGGGAATGGGAGAAAGCATAATCTTCATTTAGGTGATTTATGTATCAGACGTTGTGGTTCTGGACATGTAGAAATGGAAAACAAATGTCCATGACATCAAAAATTAAATATTATATTAAGGGAAAAATAAACAAACAAACAAGTAAATAACCATAAATAAATATATTCAGATAACCAAGCACAAATACTATGTAAATGCCAACAATACCAGAAGACATCAGCAATTATTGGGAGAGTCTTGTGTGATGTTGTGCTTGTAAGCTGAGCTTTTTTTTTCAACATTTTCTTATTTTAAAAATATAATCATTTTTTCTCTCCATCCTACTCATTTTGAACCCCCTTCAAAAAGAGAATAAAAGAAAAAAATGAAAGAGAAGAGATAAGGAAAGACAGAAATTTCAGTTTATTTGGGGTGACCTCTGGCATATGGTCACTTAATTGATGTTTGTTGATTCACTGTATAGATAGATTTTTTTGTTTGTTTGTTTTTTTGCTTCTGTAAGATGAGCTTTGAAGGAAGATAGGGATTCTCAGCAAAAAGTGAGAAAAAAAATTTTCCACAGCTCCAATTTCACATAATCTATTGCTTGTATGGGATGTATTGGGTGTTTAGGAGGACTAGCATCTTTAGTGTGAGGGTTGATGAGCCCCTTTTACATCAGTACATCCACATTTGATGCCCACATAATTCACTCAACTCTCCATTGTGGATACAAGAAGTTATAGCAAACAGAGTGGCCACACCCTGGCAAACCATATAGGCATACAGGTTAAACCAGGTTGAAGGTAATAGATAGGACTCAACCCTATCAGTGAAATAGGGGGTAGGTCTTTCCCAGGCATGTGAAGACTTCTCTAGGTAGAATGGGTGAATGAGAACATTTTTTTCCCCAATGGCCATGAAGGCAGTTGAAGTAGCTGCTGTGGAGAGCTTAAAGCTTGGTCAGGCATCAACGATGCCAAGGTCATCTACTGTGTCCCAGGCCATCACCAATTATCTTGACCTTTGCCTTGTCATTGAACTGTCATGGCTCAGGAAGAGATAGTAAGACTGACAACTTTTACAATTCTGCCTCACTTAAATCCAATTCCCACACAAATCAAGACATCTCCTGTGATGCCATTGCTCCTCTTGGAAAACAAAGGACAAACAACAACAACCTACTGCCTTCTGGATATCTCAAATTGGAAGTCCCAGAGGAATGCCAAGTAAATTTCAAAAAAAGAATATTATCTTCCCCTTTTCACTTCTACTCCCTCAACCTACTTCCTATTCTACCTTCTCAGTCTATTGAGGGTACCTAAAGCATAGATCTAATTTCCCAATTAAATTCAGTCTCTCTCTATTAGGATCAAATATAAAATCCTCTAATTTCTATTTGAAGTCCTTTACAACTATCACCACACCGACCTTTCCAGCCTTATTACACATTACTCTGCTTCCCATATAGTGCAGCCCACATAATTTAGATCTCATGCCTCTTCACATGTGGATTTGAAATCTGATCCATTTGCACTGGCTGACCTAATGTATATAATATATTCCTTCCTTACATCTTTCTCTTGGCTATATTTTCTTCAAAGTTCAGCTCATGTACCACCTTTTACATAAGGCCCTTTCTGATGTCCATCAGTGCTTCCTCCCCTAAGTATCTTTTGTTTAGATCTTGAATTTGGTTTAAGGAAGTAATCTGTTTAATTTTGTTAAATGATCTCTATGCCATTTTTTTTTCTGTTAGTTTTCACCTCCTTGGTTGAGAGCTACTGTTCATAGCTGTCATTGACTAAATTCCTTCTAAAGGAATACAATCAAGAAATTGATACTAACAACTATTATGAATTCTTAACATTTACTAATAATCAGAGAAAGGCAGATATGACATTCTCTTCCTCTGTCAGGACTAAGTAAACTCATTGTCACGATTTATGGCATTCATTGTGAAAGGGTTGCAGAAAAACAGTACCACTGGGAGATCTTTTCATTCCTAATTTTCTCTTTCTATACCCTCTCTCCCAGCAGAGCCACATAGAACCCACCTAGATGGTTTAAGTGCTCATAAGACTTGAATAAGATGGAAGTTACCAAAATGATTTCTTTCACTGAAATGGAAGAACATTAATCTTCACCATCTATTTCACTGTCTTATCCTTTGCCCTACTTCAATGTATAGCAAAACTGTCATCTTCATGTTCGACCTAATTACTGTTTTTTTTTTCTTTGTTCATTCTCAAGTTTCACAATGAAATTGTTAAAAATTGCTATGGTAGTATCTCATTATGCTTATACTATTAGAGAAGAAATTGCCTCCTCCCACAACCACTACATTTTCCTTATTTAAGATTCCCTCTGTCTTTATCCTTTATCTTTTGTTTGTTGTTCCATTTCTATTTTGTGTGCCTACAAAACAAATCTCCAATTACACAATGAGTAATCTGTGTTGATAAATAACAATTTAGTGCAATTTACATAGAAAATGCTCTGCTTAATGGTAGCATAATCTAAGTTTAACTTCATTATTCTCTGTAAGGAGAATCAAATGCATAAGAACCTGTCTTTCTATGTACAACAAGGAAGCCTCATTGCTTCTATAGTTCCATTAAAATCATAGCAAAAACAACCCCTGAAAAATAATTTTTTTCTGTTATTTTCTTCCACTAAACCTGAAGCCTACTTTGTTTTTAAGCACAGACAACTTTCAGAGCAAATCTAGCTTAATTGATATATAGGGTTCTTCCCTGAAGCCAATTATTGGTATTTTCATGCATCTTGTTATCTATAAAAGCTTGAGTTCAAATTCAAGGGAGCAGAATTAGGTGAATGGAATTTAGAACTCCCAGTTCTATGGGATTCAACTAGATTTAAGTTGGTAGATAATTAAATTGGTTACTGAAAAATCCCTTCCAATTTTCCTTTTTAGAAATACAAATTGTCATGCTTCAATTAAGAGTTAATATATTAGTAATTAACAATCAATCCTGATTCACTAATAGAGATATACATATGAACAAATGATTTTCTATACTATTTTCCTTTTTTGGAAGAAGAGAAAATTACACAGTGATTCTTTTTAATCTGTTCCTTGCAATTGAATGGACTAAATTAGTGCTTTATTACTTCCCTCCAGTAATCAATTAAGGTCTAAGTTAGTCATTGATATACTTGAAACATTTTTTTCTTCTTCTAGAGAATAGATTCTCTTGCCCTTTATCTTCTTCCATTTTATTCTTCAGAAATGTATTTTATAAATAAACTCAGACTTCCTACCCATCCAAATAAGGTGATTTTCCTGTTTTCTCAGAAGATTGTCTTAGGAAAAGGGGAGGGGGAAAATTTGGAGTTCAAAATTTTATCAAGGAATGAATGTTTTAAGTTGTTTATTCTTATGGATAATTGGGAAAAAAATAAAATACAACCAATTGGTGTGTGTGTCAGGGATTTTAACTACCAATTTTATGGTTCACCCATAACAACATATTCTCCTGGAGAGCAGGAACAGTCTTATCTTCCTATTTGCATCTCTTGCACTTAGAGCTTTGAATATGTCAGGGACTGAATAAAAGATTCATTCAGTCATCTGTTTATGGTCCTTTGATTGCTGTGGTAAAGTACATGGTAATGCATCTTCTTTAATGGATTTCCCCTGATAAAACCATATCAGTTCATAATGTTGAACCATTTGAGAGTGACAAGAAATTCAATGACAAGAACTTTCTTTTCTGGATCCTTAGTAACTGGAACCCATAGAAGCAGTTTCCAGCCTGTATTTCTCTACATAGAGTTTGCTTCCCCGGATGGTTGCTGGGGGTACTGGGATTGAAACATCACTTCTCTCAAAACAATGAAGCTCAGGGTCCTATATTGCTCATTTCATGGTTTATGATTATCAAGGTAATGTTGGTAAATTTCACTTGTCTAACTCATATTTCACTCTCAGGGTGCCTTTCTGCTTCAGCTAGGATGGTCTGTCTATTCTTTGAATTGGTTGGCTAGGCTCAAAACCTGAACAGGGGTATGGGTCACTTCCAGGATTTTTATCTTATTTGTCAGTTGGTGAATATGGGTGAGCAGTTGTTCCTGGTGATGATAATGAAGATGGACTCCTCCATAATGATTTTTTTCCCAATATGATGGCTCTGAAGGCTGAGCTAGAAGTAGGTCTGGTAACTGAGAGCCCTGCTATTACTGAAGGCATTGTTTTCTGGGTCTAGTTTCATCCTTCAGGGTTTGAGGGGTGATGGTAATCTGGGTAGTGATGGGAGTTTGACTTAGATAGTGCATATTTCCTCTTCCCTTTCTCTTATTTTGTCTTGACAAAAGACTGGTTTGACTGCCCTGGGAGTACCAATAAGTTGACAATGATTAGTGATGCCTCATCACTTTTTTATAATAATTACTTCCCTAGATGGATGATGACTGTAAATGCTGGGTTGTGGAAACAAGACTATTGGTGTGAGGTGCTATCACTCCCAGGATTCTTGGATCTAGAATACATAGGCATGTATACATGTACACATAGACATATAATGCATATATGTTTCTAAACACATATCTGAGTGCACATACCATATATGTTTGTATGGGTACACATGCAGATATACAAATAGCATTTCTACATATGTCTGTGTATGTACTTTTGTGCATGCACATGTATACCTATATACACATGTACACACATGTGCTTGTATATATAAGTTTGAACCATTAAATTACTTTCATGACTTTAGTATTTAACAATTGCCTAGAAAATGATAATTGGAAATAGAGATTAAAATTAGCAGGTCAAGGATAGCAAGTTTCTTTGAGGCTAGGCAAAGGAGAATGAAACATGGTAGGAAAAAATTCCTTGAGGTTGTGTGTAGAAGCATGTGAATCCAGATTCATGAGCATAGTTCAATACCATAATCTTTATTCTTTTCATATCTTTAGTAATGTTTCATTGTAATGGTCCCCCTAGTGAGCTTGAAGCATGGCGTGAGGAAAGAATCGTTTAGGAGATTTAAGTGTTGACAAGTAGAACTTTAACAAAATAAGTTTTTATAAAAAGAAAACAAAGTTATTACCATTAGTAATGATGAGAAATGGAAAGAAAATCACTCAGACTGATTCTTTATTACCTGCTATTTTGAAGAGAGAAAATTACTGTCATTCCTTCTCCTCTGCCCCTTGTAAGCAAATAGACTAAATTAGTACTTTATTACTTTTGTCAAGTAGTTAATTAAATTCTGGTACTCACTGATACACCACTGAAACTGATTTTTAAAGCAATTCATGAATATGAATCTATTATTTCTCGAAATAAATTTAACTTGCTATTTTTTATTTTTGCTGTTATTTTCTCATTTTTTCTTTATTTTTCTCTGAGCCACTCAGAGTCCAATAAGAAATTGCTGTATGGATGTAGAAGCTTAATACCTTCCTTCCTCACTTTTTTTTTTTTTGCTTTTTGGAGGGCAATTGGGGTTAAGTAAATTGCCCAACATCACATGGCTAGGTTTGTGTTTGTGTGTGCGTTAAGTGTCTGAGGCCAAATCCGAACTCAGGTCCTTCTGACTCCATGGCCGACACTCTACTCCCTGTGCTGCCTAGCTGCCCCCACCTTTCTCAATTTTAAGTTCTCCAAAAGTACACTGTTTATTTTAATGTTTCATGAATTCAATGTTATTAAAATATTCTGGAATAATTATTTTTATTATTGACTCATTTAATAAATAATCATATCAACATGTTGTTGATATGAAAAAGTTCAAGGTCTTCCTTGCCTTTGAATTAATTTTGCTTTTCATAATACTTGATACTTTACTTAACATTATATCATATTATAATTATTTCATACTTCATACATTCTTTTCTCTTAACTTTTTTCTCAATGCATAATTGTTTTCTTCAAATCTTCATCTAAGATTTTTTAGTCTTCAATCAGATTTATTGTTACAATTTTTTGATTACATTTATTGATCATACCTGTTTCATAATGGACTCTTTAAAAAAGAGAATCAAATAGGTAAAACTCATAATAATAATAATACAGTAACCTCATCTGGAAAAGCCTATGGCATTTTATGTATATATTGCATCTGTGGCCTCTTGTTTTTTTAACTTACAGAAATCTATTTTCTTGCCCCTCTACTTCCAACTCATTGAAACAGAAAAGGAGGAAAAGGCAAATTTCTTGTAATAAGCATTCTGAAAAGCAAAACAGATTATTTCACTCAATAACTGTCCACAAACAAATGTACAGAAATAGATGGTTTATTCTGTACCTTAAGCTCATAATCTCTGTAAGGTATAGCATACTTTATTATCAGTCTTCTGGAATTACGAATTTTCATATTATTGATCCATTATACTTAAAGTTTCAAAGTTGTTTGGTTTTAAAATGCTGTTGTGATTGCATAAATTGTTGCACTGGTTTTGTTAATTTCATTCTTCATTAGTTTATAAAAGTCCTCAACATTGTTTGTTTTTATAATATTTATGTCATATTATACAGTGTTCTGTTTCTGCTCACTTCAGTCTATATTAGTTTGTGTCTTTCTATGTATTTTTGAAATCATCTTTTTCCTAAGTTCTCAAAGCACAATAGTATTCTATTACATTCATATATAAAGTCACAACGTTATTTCAATAAATATTCCTATTGTAACAGGGAAATTTTCCAGCTTACTTTTTAGAGTCTGTTCTTCAGTCAAATTGGGAGGACTTTGATTATTTTTCAAATGAATGACTGATGTCAAACTTCATTCAGTTCTCCTTAAAGCTACATTTCTCTTTAACCAAAGCTTAGACTAGAGTTTTTCAATATGTTTTTCAAGAACAAACAATTCTCCATTGTACTATAACTCCTTATTGGTGGTTGATAGTGACATGTTCCACATTAGTTAATTATTCAGAAGACCAAAGTTAATCTCTGTAAGTGCTAAATCATCTTTTTCTTTCAATTTTTGAATGCATCTTTTAAAAATTGGTTACATATTTTCCATTCTTCATTAATTAATTCACTAAATATTAATTGCCTCCTGTATGAAGGACACTACACTAGGGAAACACAAAAATTAGATAACATGTAGTGTCTTCCTTCTTGATGGAATTAATTTTTTTTGGCACAGGAAACAGATTTTATTTTGATGAATGACTCCCAGGCAATGATTTGTGCAGCTGAGCAAGGATTTTGAAATCTTTAAACACAGTTCAGTAAAGATTTGGAGGTACTTTTTGAAACTTTGAAGTATTTTTTCCTAATTCTTTTGTGATAAATGTGGCTGGAACATGATGTCATTCATCCTAACATCAAAACAACATAGTTCTTTTAAAAAGGTGGACGAGGGAAGATAATTTAACGTGTACAATATTTGTCCAGTGAATTATTTTCCAAAACTATGTGATGTTACATATCCTTTAAAATATTTTCATATTTTTGTTGTTCTCATTCTAATTTGCCATCTATATTGGTGATGCGTAGTATTTTTTTAATGAGGATGCTATAGAAAAAAAAAAAAAAGATAGGATTTTTTTCCTCCCTTTGGCATGTTCAGACTTACAGGATTTCCCCAGAGAGAAGGTAGCTTGTTGTTAATAAGCAGCCTTAGGACTACATTATTGCAGAGAGTTATGTGGGGGGTAGGAAATGAAGTAAAGAGCAAAGAAGGGGACATTTCATGCCATTTTCCCTCCCGTCTTTCACTGCTTTACCAAAATATGTAGAAGTACATGCATACTTAACACATGCCTGAAGGGTTTGGTCTGAATCGAAGATAAACAGTTTTAATGAATATTTTGATCAATCATGCCAAATTGATTTAGAGTGCCAGTGCAGTCTGGGAATTTTTCTCATTAGCCCTGAACTTCATGAGAGAGAACCATGGATGGGTGAGCTCATTAGTATCCATCTTACTATGTCTGAAGGCATATATGGTGACTAGATGGCACAGGTGATGAGAGATGGGGAGCTCACTGTGGCATGTTAAAAATATTCCTCCCAGCACAGTTCTAAAATATTAATTTTACTAACATATTTCTTGCAATCAGTTATGTTGAATTAATAGGAGAATGAAGTGATTTTTAATGTTTTCCCCTGAAAGAAATGTTCTTGTTCCTTTAGCAGGGTGCTGAACATAGTAGTCAATTTGAATGAAGTGACATTTGCCTTATTTGAATAATTCCTCTTTCCTTTGAAAACAATAACTCTCAGAATATGTTAACTGTGCATATCAGAACCTGTATACTGTATATGAAAGATACATTCATGAATTTGATGCTCCTGTTTCCATCATAAATTAATTTTCTTATTAATTATAAAGTAACAATGGCTAAATTATTCAGTCATTCATTTTCCAAAACCATAACTTCATGGGAGATGCAGTAAAAAGTGAGTTGTGAGCAAGACATAATGAGCTGCAAGAAGTCTAGTGTCTTATATAGCTTAGAGGGCCTGTTCATAAAACTCCATTCTTCAATTTGTTAATGAGGTCTCAAAACAGGAATGGAGTAAGTTAATGTGGTAAAATAGGCCTCCTTAAAATTAGGTGGGATACATTCATTTTAATGACAAAGGAATTTCATGGAAAGTTGTATTATACGATATCGTTGATCTAGAAGAACTATTAGAAGTGAATCAGTTGCTAAGAAAAAGTTAGTGGCAATGATTTCATTTCCATAGAAATGGTCTCATTATTACTGACTCCTGAGAATGTATGAAGGTTGTACTTTTTGGAGCAAGTCTTGAAGTGCTCTCCTGCCTATTGACTCATAAAAATATTTTTTTTATGTTTAAAAATAAAACTCTTTGAATTGATCATCCACACCATGACTTTCTCAAGCCATTTCTTTTCATTTAAAATTATTATTTCTGTTTATTAAAAATAATTAGTACACTTATGTTTACAAATACAACAGACATCAAGTGCCCACTATGTGCAGGGAAAAATGATCAACTTGCTTTAATTTTTTTAAGTATTAAAAATGATGGCACTATAATTATAAAATTGCTTGTAATTTTTATATCCCCTGATTTTAATGCCCACATATCTTATAAATGTATATGAGCTATATTGTATAAAAATTTATCATCAGAGTCATGAAAACCTGAATTATAGACTCTTCTCTGAAAAACACTGGCTATATGACCCTGGGTAATTCACTTAACTCTTCAATAGCCCAGGTCTCTCTTTACAATTATAAATAAAAGAGAAGGTGGTAATCTTCATGTGGAGAGGAAATTGCTCATTGGATGCTTCTTATAGTGATAAAGTCACAAATCAATTCAAAATAAAATAAGAAATTAACATTGTGTGTATAGTTTCAATGAAGGAAAAAAAAACAAAATGCTTTCTTCCTTTATCTACACACACACACACACACACACACACACACACACACACACACACACAATTAACCACTAAATATTTGGGGGCAGGAGAGAAAAGAACAAGATTATACATATGACTAGAATTAGTCATTGTACTTAGTCTCAAGAGGAAAAAAGGAGGAAGAAGGAAAGAGAACCAAAAAGTCTAGAAACTCCTATCTTTTACAGTATTATAGTGGGGTTCATTATTTATATATGCATCCAATTAGCAGCAGCTGGGAACAAGCATTTTCTCTTTCCTCAAAAAATGGTAATGATTATCTGTCATGTAGACAGAGTGAAAGTCATGTAGAAAAAGTGAAAGTCCTGAAGATCTGAATAGAGAAATTAATAGGTACAAGCAGATAGTCAGAATCAGGACAGGTGTCTATTAAGAATAAGGGGAATGGCCCTTTGAAACGTGATGAGCAAAATTCCTGCCTTAATAAGAGCCAGGGTATACAAAATTAAGGGAGACACCTCTGCTATCCTAACAGCTGGCAGTACTGCTGACTTGCAGTATCATCTATGCGGAACACAGATGTAACACAACCCCAAGCATCTAAAAATAAATAATAAAGACAAAAATTGTGTGCAGTCAAAATAGGAGCTATAAAGTCTATCAAGGAACTTTATAGACCTTGCTCATCATATGAGAGCAGCTCAGACCCTCTCCCCATTACTCAGAGGCTATTTATGTTCATAAACAATTCTCAAGACCTTGGTTATCCAGTTTCCTTGCTCACAGCAGATGGAAAACAAATTGGAAGGCAGGAAAGGTTGCTGGAGTTAAGCACATGGAAAATCAATGAGAGGTAACAGAGTAGTAGGACAACAAGGAAGAAGACAAGAAAATAATAAAAAATGCAAGAACTTAAGTTTAATGTGGTAGAAATAGCATTAGAGTTAACATCTGAAGATTGAACTATGTCTCAATTCTGTCACTTATTAGCTATATGATTTCGGCAAATCATTAAACCTTCCTGAGCTTCATTTACCTCATCTTTTAAATATGCATCAGAATATTTGGACTGTCCAACTCACACAGTTACTTAAAGAGTGAAATGTGCTATCTAATAAAATATTTCATAAGCATAAAATGTCATATAAGTCTTACACTAATATAAAAAGCATATCTGCCTATAGTCTCACCTCAATAGGCCAAAAACGAATCATACTATAATAGCCTAGTAGTGCATTAGATAATATTGAATGTTCCTAATGATAATCCTGAGTCATCAATAAAAATTCAAATTACATTGATCATACTCTAGTTCTGAGGTGGGAAATCTGCCGCCTCAAGGCCACACTAGGTATTCAAGTGCGGCTCTTTGACCAAATCCAAACAAAAATATTTGTTAGGTAAAGTTTGGATTCAATCAAAGGACTGGACTTGGGGGCCTAAAAGACCACATGTGGCCTCAAGACTGTAGGTTCCCCATACCTGTGTCTAATCACTTATATAATAAATTAGTGAACCACATTTCTTTTATGGCTCAGTAAAGCAATCTTCAGCAATATATAAGCTTTATTCACTTTTAATATCTCATCAGAAATGTAATTCAAAGGGACATTAAAAGGCACAAATAAAATAAAAGATGTGAAATTTAATAATACAATAATGCTTATAAGTATTTTTATTAGGAAAGTAGAAACCTTAAACACAATTTGTCAATACTCAAGGAAGGAGTGGAGATATAGAAGAGGCAGTGTTAGACACAAATATAAAGTGGCTGTTTTGGTGGAGGCAAAGGATTAGGAATTAAGGGGATGTCCATTGATTTGGGGATGGCTAAACAAATTGTGGTATATGATTGTGATGTAATTCTGTGGTGCTGTAAGTAATAAAGAGCTGGTTGATTTTTCAAAAAAATATGGATAGACTTTCATGAAGTAATGAAAAGTGACATGAGCAGGACCAAGAGAATGTTGTATACAGTAGTGACAATATTGTTCAAAGAATAATTGTGGATAACCAAGTTATTCTGAGTATTAAAAATACTCAGATTAGCTACAGAGGCCATAGAGAGGAAGTTGTTATTCACTTCCAGAGATAGAACTGATAAATAGAGGCATATATAATATGATTTTATATTTATTTATAGATCTGTGTCATATGGTGGCCTTCCCTAATGCATAGTGGAGAGAGAGGGAGGAAGATAGGTCAGAACTTAAAATCTTACAAAAATTAAATTTAAAAAAGAAACATCAAAAAAGGACTGGCAGTGAGAGAAAAAAATGGACAAAAATATTCACTTATATGGTGGCAAAGGAGGGAGTTATAAGATGAATCAGCGTGTTAAAACTGATGTTTAATTATATGTAATTATGCCCTACCTGTCTGTAGAGTGGAATATGATAGCTTCAATAATACAAGAGTTTAGGGGGTGGGAGCAGGAGAGAAGGAAAGCAAATAACTATCACAAAGCTCTTGTCCCTTTCATCACAATTATTTCCCCACAAACTTGTCTTAATGGCCATTTCTCTTTTACATGAGGTTTGATTTCCACCTATTTTGGCCACTTTTATAAAAAAAAGACAGTATAAAAACTTCAAGTGCAGTTGTGGTCATTTGCAGGGAAAGAGTTGACATTATCAAGGCCATCACTGAAATAATTAGATTTTAAACTCTGTAAGTGATAAGAATCATAGCTTTTCCATCTTTTTTTCATCTACAATGTCTAACACAGTGCTTTGAATATGAAAGATGTGCAGTATATGGTTGCTGTAGGAATGACTCAATGAATAATGAGATATACAATAAAACAACAGGTAGAAGCATGAAGCACAAAACACCAAGATAGAGGTAATTAGGGAGAACAAGAAAGTACCTTAAAAACAAAACAAAACAAAACAAAAACTACATAAGTACAGATTTTGGGCCATACAGTTTTATGAACCAATTTGTCATTCTCTTGTCAAAGATATTGGAGTGAAGTCAGAAGGACCTGAGTTCGGAGCTGGCCTCCGACACTTAATCCACACAAATAAAAACCTAGCCGTGTAACCTTGGGCAAGTTATTTAACCCCAATTGCCCTAAAGGGGTGGCCAGGTGGCGCAGTGAGTAAGAGTGCCGGCCTCGGAGTTGGGATGACCGGAGATCAGATCCAGCCTCAGAAAATGAGCACCCATGCATAAATAATGACTAGCCGTTTAACCTTGAGCAAGTTACTTAATCCCAATTGCTTTAAAAAAAAAAAAAGATATTGGAGTGATTTGTCACTCCTTCTGCAGCTCATTTTTCAGAGGAGTAAAATTAGACAAATAGGGTTAAATGACTTGACCAGGGTTCCATAGCAAGTAAGTGTCTGAGCCCAGATTTGAACTCAGGGAGTTAAGTCTTTCTGACTCCTGGTCTAGTATTCTATCGACTGTGCAATCAAGCTGCCTTATATTAGTGTATATATCTACCTGCTTAAATGGACCTTTAGGGCATTAGAAAAATTTCCATAAAACATAACTAAATTTTGAGAAATGTTAAGTCATATGTCCAGGCTTACAGAGCTAGTATGTATTGGAGGCAAGATCTGAACTCAGATCCTCCTGACTCCAAGTGCAGTGACCTATCCTTAATATAATATATTAAGACTAACAGTGAAGGTTGTAATCAATAATTCTCAGACAGAAATAATTATAAACAGGATTGGGAACCATACTCGTGTTATCAGTAGTTTATATATCAATAAATTAGAAACACGTATACTAAATACTATAAAATCTACATTTTGGGATTTACCAATACAATGTCAGGGATATTGTAGAAAGAATTCTTGCATAGAATAGTACACCACTACAAACCCTTGGTTTGAATCCCTCTTCAAGATATTTCATGGCAATGTTGTTGTAAATCATAAGGACATAAGATCCTGAATCTAGAGCTGGAAATGACATTAGAGATCACCTAGAACAATGTTCTCCATTAAAAAAAATCATGCTTTTATTAAAAGGGGGGAAAAGCATATACAATATGTGTATATTTGTTTTCTTTGTCTTCTTCATGTACTATACATTATGAATAAATATATTTAAGTAACAAACTTTATGGTTTCACGATCACTAACAATGAATAACTATTGTATCCTTTCCATTTACTGAGGGGGCTACCCTTAAGAGATGGAATTTCTTTTTCTAAAGCTCAATGTTTCCATTTTGACAAGGAAAAGTTAGGAGTTAAAGTTAACACTAAGACTATAAACCTGGATAGCTGGAACGATGTTGGTTTACTTGACAGTAATATAGAATGGATCAAGAACAGCAGTGGACTGGGATAAGCTGAAAGAACATAATGTAATGAAAATTGAAATGATGGGTACAGCTCATTCATGACTGTCCTGTTTGGCCAACTCTGACCGAAGCAAAGTGAAAAGAAACTCGAACTAATTATGCAATGTGCTCAGTGACTGCCTTGAATATTTCTGATATATGCATGTTGTGATTTGGGGGAGAGAAGTTAGACAGTCTGGGGGAGTTTCTAAGATGGATTTTTCCAATAGCTCTTGTGTAGTTGCTTCTTTGGGTGCCTCGGTTTTGTTTAGTGTAATAACTGTCTTGAGATTCCCACATCCAGCTTAGAAATTGGAAAGCTGGGAAATTGACTATCAGAAAGAAGAAGTAAAGGTGAGAAATTCTGGGTAACAAGGATAGGTGCATTCATGTAGGAGAAAATTATCAAGATCAACTGTTGACTATCATGAGAAAGGTATAGTGCAACTCACTTTATTATTTTCTGATTGGTGGATCACAAATCCCTTGGAAATTAAGCTACAACAATCCTGGGAACTTGAGTCCCTCCTGTCTCTTTTGAGATCACTAACCTTAAAGAATCCTCTAAATTTTCGCTATAGAAAAAGAGGCTCACTGTGGCTGAAATAATTTGGCCAACATCACATTGCTACTTTGTGGCCAAACTTCGATTCACATCCAGCTCCTCCAACTCAAAATGTGATATCCTTTCTTTAACAGGATGCTCCCTCCAGTACCGCAGTATTGCAGTACTGCAAATATTAATAGTTCTAAGAAAAACCTTTATCCACTGAGACCAAAAGTTTTGCTTCTTCTTTAGGAAAAGAGGGATAAGGTTAGACTCATTATGGAATTTGAATGAGGACCTCCTTCTCATATTCTCCCAACTTTCCTCATACACTTAGGTACTGATCACCAGTACCAGAGAATCCCATGTCTCTCCCCCAGTGACTCATATTTTTACTTATTCTTCCAACAATGAAAGGAGGACACCCACACTCCCAAACTCTCTCTCTCACACACACACATATTCACTCAACCCTTCAGAAGTCAATTTCTTCATCTGTAAAATGAAGATCTTCATGCCTGCCTAACAGGATTATTGTGACAGAAGTCCCTTACAAACTTAATAGTATTATACACATGCCTTACAATTATCATTATTTACCTCATCTTCTTTGACATGGTTTTCTTTAAAAAAATATATGGACAAGTCACAATCCTAGTATGATTTTTTTATGTTTAATGTTCACAAAACTATAATATAGCTGATTAAATTATTATTTCCATTAAATGGTTATTAATGTATAGTTACATAGACAATTAATAATTCACTATTGAACTTATGTTCTTGAAGTCCTAGTTAATATGTAATTTTCATAGGAAAAGTCTTGCCTTGTCTTGACTTTTTTTCCCCTTTTTTTGCAAGGGGGAAGGTAGGGCAGTTGAGATTAAGTGACTTGCCCAAGGTCACATGGCTAATTTTTGTGTTAAGTGTCTGGGCCAGATTTGAACTCATGTCTTCCTGACTCCTGGTGCTCTATTTACTGTGCCACCTAGCTGCCACCTAGTCTTGACTTTTTAAGCAATAATGAGAATCATTGAAGTATTCTAAATGACCATCATTTGTCTTGGAAATGTGTCTAGTTAAGTTGGGTAGCTAATTATGATATCATAATTTATTTCTCTTGATTTGTTTTTGAACAATATTGCATATATTTCTCTTTATTATCACATTTTTATAAGATTTATGCAACAAACTCATTGTTGGTGTTGCTAGAAACTGGTCCATCAACTGATTAATAGCTAATGAAACTGTGGTATATAAATGTTATGGACTATTAATGATCCCTTAAAACAATAAAAGTGAAAAATATATTAACTAATACAAGTAAGTTAAGCAGAACTAATAAAACAATTGAAACCTTCACCAATAGAAATAGAAAGTCTTGGGTGGCTAGGTGGCGCAGGGAATAGAGCACCGGCCCTGGAGTCAGGAGGACCTGAGTTCAAATCTGGCCTTGGACACTTGATAGAAAAAAACTAGATTTGTGACCTTGGGCAAGTCACAACCCCAAAATGCCTTCCAAAAAGCACACCCCCAAAAAATAAAATAGAAAGTAAACATTCATTAAGTGCCTACTATTTGTCAGGTATGAGGCAAAAGGTAGTCCCGATTCTTAAGAGTTCACAGTCTATTGGCGGAGGGGGGAGGATAATATGCATAAAACCATGTAAAAACAAGATACATACAGGGAAAACTGGGAATAACCTCAGAAGGAAACTAGTATTAAAGAAAATCAGAAAGAGCTTTTTGTATAAGATAGGATTTACCTGGGAAGGCAGGGAGGACAGTTGAGTGAGATGAGGAAGAAGAGAATTCCAGACATCATGGTCAAACAGTAAAAATGCTTGGATTTGGGAGTTAGAGAGCCTTTTAAAATGAAGACTAAGGAAGCCTTTACCACCAGATTGAAAGGCAGTACTCAGAGTAGGATATCCAAATCCTCCAGGATCTGAGAAAAATAGTACCTATTCCTGTGACAACAGATCTAGCATTTGAAACTTCAAATATCAGGGAGAAGAAGAGGTAGAAAGGGATGCTTAATCCTGGGTAGCAAGTGTCAGTGGAAAAGCCTTGATGATGTAGGGTGACATAAAGTAAGTCTTAATAACCCTTCGGAAGCTCAATAGAGTACAAACGCTATTTTTGTTAACTTGGAAAGAGCACTGCATTTTGAGTTGGAGGAGCTGGGCATGAATGAGCTTAGCTACATACAAGCAATGTAATATTGGCCAAGTTATTTCAGTCACACTGAGCCTCATTTTCTCTAGGAAAAATTTAGAGGGTTCCTTAAGGTTAGTGGTCTCAAAAGGGGCAGAGGGTGGAGGATGACCCAAGTTCCCTGGCTTAACTTCCAAGTTAACTTTAGTTCCTCAATTTAGGAACTAAAACCAAAAAGAAAAAGAAGACAACAAACAGTATTAAAAAATATTGACAGTCTAAAAATCCCTGTAAAGAAAAAGAATAATTACAAACAGAAATTTAAAGGAAAAAAGGAGTATCTTCAAGGAGTGTAAAAATACCTGCAAAAATAAATAGCTAAAAATGAAATAAATGCTTTTGATGAAAGACTTGAAAATACACCCAATGGCTTAGAAAAGAAAGTGGTAAATTTACTTGTTATGAATTACCTGAAATCTAGACTAAACCAAATAGAATGAACAATTCTATGACATCAGGAATTATTAGAATAAAAACAAAAGATAAAAATTGAAGAAACAAAATATCTAATATTTATAAAAATGAATTCATTAATAGATCAAGGAGAGATAATGAAAGTGCTTTGGAAAGACTTGGAACTAGATTAATTGGGGGGGGGGGGTAGAAGAAGAGGATTTAGCAATATTAACATCAAAGAGGCTATACAAAGTGATGCTGAGTGAGAAGAATAGGACCAGGAGAAATTTATATACAATCACAGACACAACATATGTGTGATTACCAACTATGACAGACTGGACTCTTCTCAGCAATGCAGTGATATAAGTCAATTCCAAAAGACTCATGATAGAGAGAGATGTCTACATCCAGAAAAAGAACTAGAAAGAACCTAGTTTGAATCCTGATGGGAGGAAACTACTAGATCTTTTTCTTTTCATTTTTTGGTTTTATTTCCTCTTTACCATTTTTCATTCCATCTAGTACAATTGGCCTTTGTAATCTGACTAATGTCTAATGTGAAAGTATTTGCAGATCCTATACTGGAGTATATGCTATTGTGGGGGGGGTGGAGGGGGGGAGGGAAGGGAAATATGAAACTTAAGGAACTATGGAATTGAATCTTTTAAACTAAAAACAAACAAATTAATAAAAATAAATAAAAAGTGGAATGTCATTAACCCAGTTTTTGAAAATGCATAGAAGGGAAGAGGAAAAAGTTCAGAAGAAGGCAAAGAAAACCAGGACAGCTTTAAAAATAACATGTAGAATTTATCATATGTTTTAAAAGCTAATGATAGAATTGAGATTCAGAATTATACAAAGACATTTGTTTATACATTTGTATTCAGATTAAGAAGAAAACTAAAGGAATAGTGATAATAGATCATTACAAAGTAGTGGTTCAAGATAAAACATTTGGTATGAAATAAAACAAACATTTTGCTAAGCATTTTTTTCTCTCAAACACAACATTAAGTTCTAGAAATAGAAAATGAGGCAAAAACAGTTCCTTCTCTCAAGAAGAGAAAGGAAGACTATTGTTACTTGTACATGGTATGTGGATATAAAGGATGATAGGCATATTTGTGTTTTTGTCCAAAACAATTATAATCAGACTAACAAAATAAATTATCAGTTCTTTCATTTCTTTGCAAAATTTTTCATTTTTTCAATCAACTGGCATTTTTAAATTTATCGAATTCTGGTCTACTGTATTCAATTACATCTGAGATTTTTTTCATTTTTGTATGGCTTCTCTAATTTGTTGCTCTAATTTCCCCTAACAAAGGACCCCTTTTCTTTGTTTTTTTTGTTTTTGCTTTTTCTTGCTATTGCTCTCCAATATAGTTTGAATTCCAGTAAATCTATACCACCATCATTCATGTTTTTCTTATTATTTCATCTGAGATTGTAGATATTCTGCTCTTTCAAATATTGTTTTGTCTAGATATAAAAATTGTCCAATAATTCATCTGATCAGGAATAATTAATATATATGTTAATTTTTGGAGCATGAGCATTTTTTATCATATTTCCATGGCCTAATCATGAGTAAGGAATTTATTTTCATTCAGTTAACTCATTTTATTTCACTGACAAGAATTTTTGTAGTTATACATATTATAAAATCATACATACATCACAGTAGGTCTTCCCTGTAATTGGTCTACTAATTCATCCTAGATCTGTCCTCTTGTTTGAAGCAAAACAAGTCTAAGCCCTTTACACTATGAGAATATTTCATGATTGCTATCATTTCCATTTAAAATTTCCCTCTTCCTGCTTAGTTTCTTTTACAAATCCACTTTTGGTAGAGTTCCTAGTACCCTTCCATCCTAATCAACTTTCTCTAGAATTGAACTCTAGCTTATCAATACCACTCATAAAATGCAGAACCCAAAGTACTTAAGATATGTCAAAAATGACGTAATTATAGAGGTACTATAATGTCCTCCCTTCTACACATTCTACACATCCATTAATGTAGTCTAAGGTTATATCAACTCTTTTGACTTCCCTATCACTCTGTGCATTCATATTTAGACTTCAGCATGCTAAAATTCCTAGGCTTTTCCCATTTATTTTCTTCTGTCTTTTAGTTACATCTTGCCTATTTTATGTGGGCGGTTGGATTTTTTTTTTACATATACATATATATTAACCATTTTCACATTAGTCATGTTGTAAAGAAGAATTAGAATGAATGGGAGGAACCATGAGAAAGAAAAAACAAAACCAAAAAAAGAGAGCAAGCAGTAGGCTTTGATCTTCATTCAGACTACATATTTTTTTCTTTCTCTGAATGTGGATAGCATTTCCATCATGAGTCCTCTGAAGTTGTTTTAGGTCTTTGCATTGCTGAGAAGAGCTAAGTCTATCAAAATCGGTCATCACACAATGTGGTTGCTATTGCATACAATGTTCTCCCGGTTCTGTTCACTTCACTCAGCATCAGTTCATATAAGTCTTTCCAGGTTTTTCTGAAGTCTACCTGTTCATCATTTCTTATAGCATAACAGTATTCCATTACATCCATATACCACAACATGTTCAGCCATTCCCCAGTTGATGGTAATCCCCTAAATTTCCCGTTCTTGGCCACCATAAAAAGAGCTGCTATAAATATTTTAACAGTATTTATATATATTTGAAACATTTAATTTTAAGACCTCTAATTTCAGATCCATTCCCTTCCTCCCTTGTCACCCATTCCCTCTGGGAAGATAAGTAATTCAGTATATGTTGTACATGTCTAGCTATGCAAAACATTACCATAGTAGATATATTGTACAAGGCTGCTTATAATCCCCTCCCACCCATCCCATCCCCCAACTGATCCATTCCCTACTTGATCCTGTCCCTCTTCTATAGTGGGTACTTCCAACCTCCCCTCCCCCCAAGAATGCCCTCCCATCCATCATCCCTCCTCTCATCTGCTTTCCCCCTATTCTGCTGCAGGGTGATATCCCATTTAAAGTATGTATGTCATTCTCTCCCTGAACCAAATTCAATGATAATGTGGTTTTGCCTTTTTGCCTTCCTATTCTTCCCTTCCCCTGCAGCCACTTCTCCTTGCTTCTTCTATATGAGATAGTTTACCTTACCCTGTCTCTCCTCATCACCTCATAATTTCACCCCTTAAGTATCATCCCATCCCAACAAATTCAACCTATGCCCTCTATCCATGTATAACTGTAAACATATATACACCCATTCACATTTGTATTCAAATGACCATATACCCTTCTTCCATTATTTTCATACTGAGAGGGGTTTCATCAGTCACAGTTATTGTTTTTCCATGTAGGAATGTAAATAGGTCAACTTTGATAAGTTCCTTTTGATTTCTTTTCACTGATTACCTTCTCAGGCATCTCTTGCTTCTTGTGTCTGGATGTCAAGTTTTGTATTCAACTCTGGTTTTTTCCTCAAGAATGCTTGAAAGTCCTCTATTCCACTGAATGACCATATTTTCCCCTGAAACAAAATACTCAGCATCAGTTCATGCAAGTCTTTCCAGGTTTTTCTGAAGTCTGTGTGATCACCATATCTTATGGAACAATAGTATTCCATTACATTCATATAACATAACTTGTTCACTCATTCTCAAATTGATGGGCATCCCCTTAATTTCCAATTCCAATTCTTTACCCACTCATTATCTAGGACTAGTTTCTTCAGTTTCCAATTAATTTTTAGTCTATCTTTCCATGAATGTTTATTACCTGTAATTTTATTGCATCATTATCTGACAAGGATGCATTTAATAGTTCTGTCCTTCTGCATTGGATTGTAAGATTTTTATGCTCTATTACATTGTCAGTTTTTGTGTAGGTCCCATGAACCACTGAGGGAAAAAAAAAGGTATATTCTGTTCTATATCCATTCAGTTTTCTCCAGAGGGCTACCATATCTAACTTTTCTAAACTTGTATTCACCTACTTAACTTATTTCTTGTTTATGTTGTGGTTAGATTTATTGAGTTCTGAAAAGGGAAGGTTGAGGTCACTCACTAATATAGGATTCCCGTCTATTTTTTCTCCTCTAAGTATTTAGATTACCACTTGGTGCATATGTGTTTATATGGATATTAATTAATTATCTATAGTACCTTTTAGCATGATATAGTTTCCTCCTGTATTTCTTGTTTTTTTTTTTTTTTGTTTCGTTTTGTTTTGTTTTTTACTTTTTGGAGTGCAATTGGGGTTAAGTACTTGCCCAAGGTCACATGGCTAGGTTTTTGTTTTTGTTTGTGTGTTAAGTGTCTGAGGCCGGATCTGAACTCAGGTCCTTCTGACTCCAGGGCTGGCGCTCTACTCACTGCGCCACCTAGCCACCCCTCCTATATTTCTTTAATTTAATCTATTTTTTTCTTCATTTTACTTTGTCAGAGAGCTGGATTGTTATACCTGTTTTTTTTTTTCTTCAGCTGACACATATTATATTCTGCTCTAACATTTTACCTTTTTTCTGTGTGTATCTCTTTGCATCAAATGTGTTTCCTGCAAACAGCAAAATGTAGGATTCTGTTTTTTAATCCACTCCACTATCTTCTTCAGTTTTGTGGGATAGTTCATCTCATTAACATTGACAGTTATGATTACTATGTGTTTCTTTCTCTCCATCCTATTTTCTCCCCATCTATACTCTTATCTCTTCTTTCAACCTTTCTCAACTCAACAGTGTTTTGCTTCTGATCACTGCCTACCTTAATCTCATATTACTTTGATCACCCCATCCTTTTTGTTCCCCTTTCCCCTTCTGTTTCTCAGTAGAATGGGATAGATCTCTATAGTCAACGGAACGTGTATGTTATTCCCTCTTTGAGCTAAATCTGCTGACAGTAAGGGTCAAATAAATCTCACCCTCCTTCCATCTTTCCCTCTTTGTAATACATCTTTACCCCTGTTCATGTGATAAAATTTACCCTATTTTGCCTCCCCCTTCCTTCTTCTCCCAGTACAATTATTTATTTTTACCCCCCCCCGATTATTTTGTGATTGTATCAAATTCAACTTATTCCCACAACCTCTGTCTTTTTATACCACTTTTTTAATTTTGATTTTTAAAAATTAATTTCTTTTTAGTTTTCAACATTCACTTATGTAAGTTTTAAATTTTCTCTTTCTCCTTCCCCCCTCCCTCCCTCAGATGGCATGGAATCTGATATGGGCTCTACACATACATTCCTAAACATACAAATTTTCATATTAGTCATGTTGCATAGAAGAATTATAATGAATGGGGAAAATGATGAGAGTGAAAATAACTTCAAAATAAAAAAAAAAAAAGAAAGTAGTCTGCTTCATTCAGCATTCTCCATAAGTCTTTCTCTGGATATGCCTGGCATTTTCTATGGTATGTCTTTTGGAATTGTTTTAGATCCTTTCATTTCTGAGAAGGGTTAAGTCTATCAAAATCAGTCCTTACATGCCATAGCTTTTACTGTGTGCAGTGTTCTCCTGTTTCTGCTCCCTTCTCTTAGCATCAGTTCATATAAATCTTTCCAGGTTTTTCTCATTTTTCTTTATTTTTTTAACAAATTCTTTATTAACTTCTGGTTTACATCATTCATTTCCCCCAGATTTTGAGTTACAATTTTTCCCCATTTTTTCCCTACCCACCACCCCAGAATAGCAGTCCCACAAGATATCCCCTCATCCAATATGCTCTTTCCCATATCTTCTCCCATACCCCCTTTGACTTTACCATTAGGGCAAGGTGTAACTCTGTGTCCCAATGCCTGCACATCTTATCTCCCAATTACATGTAAAATGCTATTAATAAGAGTGTTTGTATATATATATATATATATATATATATATATATATATATATATATATATATATATATATATATATATATATATATATATATATATGGAACATTTAATTTTAAAACTTCAAATTTCAGATCCATTCCCTTCCTCTCTTGTCACCCACTCCCTCTTCGAAGATAAGCAATTCAGTATGTGTTTTACATGTATAGCTATGCAAAACATTACCATAGTAGATATATAGTAAAAGACTGCTTACATTTCCTTCCCACCTCTCCCACCCCCCACCTGGTACATTCCCTAATTTGATCCTGACCCTCTTCAATAGTGGGTACTTCCAACCTCCCCTCCCTCCAGAATGCCCTCCCCTCCATCATCCCCCATACCATCCCCCTTACCCCTACTCTCCTGCAGGGTGAGATATCCCATTTTGTATGTATGGCATTCTCTCCCTGAGACAAATTCAAGGAGAATATGGTTTTGCCTTTTTGCCTTCCTGTTCTTCCCCTCCGCTGAAACCACTTCCCCTTGTTTCTTCTACATGAGAGAGTTTACCCTACCCTCTCTCTCCCCATCTCTTCTTGCCACTTTATTCTCTCATCTCTTAAATTCACCCCTTAAGTATCATCCCTTCCCATCAAATTCAACATGTGCCCTCTATCCATGTATACCTGTAAACATATATACACACATTCACATACGGATTCATATGCCCATATACCCTTCTTCAATTACTTTCATAAGGAGAAAGTTTTCATCAGTCACAGTTATTGTTTTTTTCCATGCTCCATTGCCCTGCAGAATATCTTATTCCATGCCCTTCAGTCCCTCAATGTAGAAGCTGCCAGGTCCTGTGCTATTCTGATTGTGTTTCCACAATATTGAAATTGTTACTTCCTGGCTGCTTGTAGTATTTTCTCCTTGATCTGGCAATTCTGGAACCTGGTTATAATATTCCTACGAGTTTTCATTTTGGGATCTTTTTCAGGAGGTGATCTGTGGATTCTTTCAACCTCTATTTCCCCCTCTGGGTCTAAAACATCAGGGCAATATTCCTTGAGAAATGCTCCCAGAGCATTGAGCTGGCCACATCCAGAGCACTGCCCTGGCCGCTTCCAGAGTGCTGTGCTGTCGGCTCCCAGAATGCTGTGCTGGCCACTCCCTGCAGGGCTGCTGGGCTGTCTTCAGTGGGAGGTTAGCTTCTCTATGTCGTTCTGTGGGTTCTGGAGCTCCAGAAGTTATTCAGAGTCCCCTTTTACATGGTTTGGAAGTGGTGTGGGGGAGAGCACCTTGGAAGTGCTGTTTCTACTCCGCCCCTGGTTTTTCTGAAATACAACTGTTTACCATTTCTTACAGCACAATAGTATTCCATTATGTTCATATACCACCATTTGTTTAGCTATTCCCCAGTTGATAGGCATCACCTCAATTTCCAGTTCTCAGTTAATACAAAAAGAGCTACCATAAATATTTCTGTACATGTAGATCCTTTTCCCATTTTTATGATTTCTTTAGGATATAGTCCTAGAAATGGTATTACTGGGTTAAAGGGTATGTTCATTTTTATAATCCTTTGAGCCTAGTTTGAAATTACTCTCTAGAATTATTAGATCAATTCACAACTCTACCAACAATGAATTAGTGTTCCAGTTTTCCCACATCTCCTCCAACACTTATCATTTTCCTGTTTAATCATATTAGCCAATCTGATAGGTGTGATATGGAGCTTCAGAGTTGTTTTCATTTGAATCTCTCTAATGAAGAGTGATATAGAGCATTTTCCCACAGGACTATAGACAGCTTTAATTTCTTCCTTTGAAAATAACCTGCTCATATCCTTTGACCATTTATCAATTGTGGACTGACTTGTATTCTTGTAAATTTGACTCAATTCTCTTTATATTTTAGAAGTAGGTCTTTATCAGAGACACTGGTTGTAAAGACTCTTTCCAAGTTTTCAATTTCCCTACTAATCTTGGTTACATTGGCTTTGTGCAAAAACTTTTCTTTGATCAGGGCTTTCAGGTAGTCCAATAATTTTTAAATTATCTCTCCTGGATCTATTTTCCAGGTCAGTGGTTTTTCCCATGAGATATTTCACATTGTCTTCTATTCTTTCATTTGTTTGGATCTGTTTAACAGCATCTTGATTTCTCATAAAGTCACTAGCTTCCATTTGCTCCAGTCTAACTCTGAAGGAATGAATCTCCTCAGTGAGCTTTTGAGATTCTTTTTCCATCTGGCAAATTTGGCTTTTTAAGGCATTCTTCTCCTCATTGCCTTTCTGAGACTCTTTTGCCATTTGAGTTAGTCTGTTTTTTAAGGTATTATTTTCCTCAGTCAGGCTGTTGACTGTCATTTGACACTTTTCTTGCATCTTTATCATTTCTCTTCCCAATTTTTCCCCTACTTCTCGTATCTGCTTCTTAAGGTCCTCTATGGCCTTTAGCCAGCTGGTATTTTCATTTGGGGCTTTTGGTGCAGGATTTCTGACTTCACAGTCCTCCTCCATGTTTTGATCCTCTTTGCCCCTAAAATAGGAGTCCAATGTTGAATTTTTGTGTTTATTTTGTTTCTTTTGCCTAGGCATTTTGCCACTTAATTACTTGATTTTGGGGATTGTTGGCACAATAGGACTCTGCCACCAGACAGGAGAGCTTCTGTCTCAAATGTGGGGTCTTTACAACTTCCGCAGGTTGGGTAGCCTCTGTAAAGCCTCCACCTGCTCTGGCTAATTGGATACCCACCCGAAACCTCACCCCCCCCCCCCAGACCACAATCCAGATCCAGGCAGTTTAAAGCAAGAGCGATTAACCCCCAGACTGATCGCTACATCTCTCTACAGTTCACAGACCAGGAGCTAGAGGCGCCACTGACTCTACAAAATGGCTTCTGTGCCACATTTCTTCAGCAGCTTTTCGCCCCCAGGGGAGGAAGCTGCCTAGTTCCCCAAATACTGGTCCCAAAGTCCATAGCGCACTAACCTCTCACTTTGTCCTAGGCATATCTGTGCTCATAATTCTGAAATCAGCACAGCTGCTTGTGTTCTGGGGTCTCTCCAGCTGGCTGCTGGCCCAGCCGCCCTAGGGCTAAAAAAGTACAAAAACTTTTCAATGTAATGTCATCAAAATTAAACATTTTGCATTTCATTATGTTCTCTATCTCTTGTTTGGTCATAAATTCCATTATTCTCCATAAATATGGCAGATACACTATTCCTTGCTCCCATAATATGTTTATTGTATCAGCCTTTATACCTAGACCTTGTACTCATTTGGACTTCATTCTCATTTATGGTGTCATATGTTGGTGTATGCCCAATATCTGCCATAGTATTTTCCAGTTTTCCCAGCAGATTTTTCTCTAATAGTAAGTTCTTACAACAGAAGCTAGGTATAAATTGAAGTCTTTCAATTTATCAAACAGTAGATTACTATAGTCATTGGCTATTGTGTCTTGTGTACTGAACCTATCCCACTGATCTACCCCTCTGTTCAGTATCAAGTAATTTTTGTGATTGCTGTTTTATAATACAATTTAAGATCTGGTATGACTAGGCCACCTTCCCTAGAATATCTTTTCATTAAATACCTTTATGTTCTGGACCTTTTGTTCTTCCAGATGAATTTTGACATTATTTTTCCTAGTTCTAAAAATAATTTTTAGTAAATCAGTTGGTATGGCACAGAAGAAATAAATTAATTTAGGATGAATTGTCATTTTATTATATTTGCCCTACATAACCATGAACAACTGATATTTTTCCAATTATTTGGATCTGACTTTATTTGTGTAAAAAGTGTTTTATGGTTATGTTCATATAGTCCCTGGATTTATTTTGGCAGGTAGACCCCAACTATTTTATAATGTCTACAGTAACTTGAAATGGAATTTCTCTTTCTTTCTCTTCCTTTTGAATTGAGTTAGTAACATATAAGAAGATGATTCATGTGGGTTTATTTTATATCCTGCAACTTTGTTAACATTTTTGATTTCAAGTAGTTTTTTACTTGATTCTCTAGGATTATCTAAGTATATCATCACATGACTACAGAGTGATGACTTATGTTTCATCTTTCCCTATTTTAATTCATTCAATTTTTTTCTTCTCTTATTGCTAAAGCTAACTTTTCTAGTGTCATAAAGAATAATGTTGGTGATAATGGACATGCTTGTTTCACCTCTTATCTTACTAGAAATGCATCAAGCTTAACCCGATGACATATAATGCTTGCTAATGGGATATCTATCCCTTTGTCTTTGGCATTTATGCATTGAGAAGTCTGGAAACTGCTACAGCTGCTGGTGATTAACTCTCCTTAAGTCTGCTCTGTCCACAGCTGGTTGGGGCCACTCCAGGGCCAGAACTGTGTGACTTATGGGGGACTGTGCTCAGCTCCCAGCCTGGTGCAATAGCTCCTTCCTATGGGCCTTCCAGGCTGCCTTCAGCAGGAGATTTGTTTCTCTCTGTCTCTTTGTGGGTTCTGTAACTCTGAATTTTGTTTAGAGTCATTTTCACATGTATTGGAAGTGATTGTAGTGAGAGCCCACACCAGGTTTGTGCTTCTACTCCACCATCTTGTCCTCCCCCTGATCAATTGTATTTTTCAAGGAATTTTTTACTTCATCCAATTCTTTGTCCTCTTTTTTCCAAGCTATTGACTTTTGCTTACCTTTTATTTCTTTTACCAATTTCTCTTCTACATCTCTTATTTATTTTTAAAATCCTTCTTGACCCCTTCTATGAACAGTTTTTGGACTTGAGACCAGTGATTTTGAATTTGAATATATTGAAATGTTGTCCTCTTCTGAGTTTGTGTTTTGATCTTCCTTGTTGCCATAGTGTTTCTCTATGGTCATTATCCTTTTTTGCTTTTTTTTTTTTCATTTTGTTTGCCTATTTCCTTGATTCTAAAGTTGAGCTTTCCAACTGGAACACAGAGTACACTGTCCCAAACTTCCTTTATTAGGGTACAGGGCCCAGTCATTAGCTTGTCATTTTAAAAGAATATTATTTAAACCTAAACAAGAGCAATTAGCATTCTACAGTTGAACTGTCTTTATTTGTGCAGTACAAATTTATCTGTCCAATAAATCTTTATAATGGATTTATATTAGCAGACTCCAAAGTATTTCATACTGTCTGAAGTTATTTAAATGTAATTTCTTATTTATTGCTTCCTCCTGAGTTCTATTTTTATTATATAGAAAGGCTCATGATTTGACTATTTTCCATATAACATATATATTTATGTGCATGTATATATGTATGTGTGTGTATTATGTAATTTTCCTTTTATTTTATAGAATAAATTAAGAATTTCCATTAAATGGTACAATTAGAAATGAATATGAAACTGTAAATGTGCTATATACAACTTGCTGTTCCTTTCAAATACACAACAAAAATATGATGTAAATATCTTTTTTCTTCCCTCTCCTTGTTTCAGATATTCAGATATTGACTTTGAGCTTCATACTGACTGTGTCAAGTCTTTATTGGAAACAGTATACATTGTGTTGGCCTTAATAGGCCTTAAGGAGTTTGGAGACCTTTCTTGCCCTTAATAGGCCTAATGTCATCACATGGACCCCATGTTGGCATAAGTTTCCCAAAAGAATGGAACAGGAAAGGTGCAATAGGAAATGTGGAACAGGAAGAAGCAGAGTAGATAAAAGCTGGAGCACAACCTAGGACCAAACAGAACTGAGAGGGAGGATGCTTGTGGTATCCATCACTTTGTCCACCTATTCTATCCGTGTTGATATTACTTTGTCAGACAGAAGCACTCTGTTGGAGGAACACTCCATCTTTTGATTTGTATTGATTTCTCAGATGGAAAGTGAATTGAAGTGATAGCATCAGAAATGTGTGTAAATATTGTTATATCCCTGTTGAATTTTGTTTTCCTAGAAACAGAAACTGTGACGAGCTGTGATATGGTATAGGAGCTGAGGGCTGCCTACCTGTGAATCCAGGCTACAGTTGGGTGAATCTAGACAAGAGCTGAGTGCCTGAAAGAAGAATGATAGTGTTTGGAAGTCAACCTTGAGTTAAGATGAAAGGAAACTACTTGGGTACTCAATGCTGACTGGTTATATTTTAACTTACTGTAACATAGGGGTGGAATGCCTTTGTACTTTCCACTACCCCTAATAGATGATTGGCTTAAGGATTACTACCCTTTAAGGATGATTGGAAGCCAGCCTGAAGTCAAGATGAAAGAAGACTTGATGTGGGTATTCTATATTGATTGAGGAGATTGTGACTTATTGAATGATGCATTTTGTTTAAGACTACATGGCCATCTTAGTAATAAGTGGTTATGTTATGTTCTTGTGAATGTTGTCCTTTAGTTCATGGAATGTTTTGTTTTAGTTTATTGCTGAATACAGAGCTCACTGTATTATCAGATTAGATCCTTAAAATTATTCAAAGCAGCAATCCTCAGGAGAGCTGCTTGTTATTGGCTTTACACTTCCATTTGCTCCATTTTAATTTTTAAGGAATCATTTTCTTCAGTGAACTTTTAGACCTCCTTTTTATATTTGGTCAATTTTGCTTTTTAAGACATTCTTCTCCTCATTGGCTTTTTGGACCTTTTTTTTTTTTTTTACTATTTCTCCAAGTTTGTGTTTTAATATGCTATTTTCTTCAGTATATTTTGGGGTCTCTTTTGCCAAGCACTTTTCTTGCATCACTCTCCTTTCTCTTCCCAATTTTTCTTCTGCCACTCTTACTTGGTTTTCAAAATCCTTTTTGAGCTCTTCCATGGCCTGAGACTGATTCATATTTCTTGGAGGCTTTGGATGTTGTATTCTTCTGAGTGAGTGTTTTGATCTTCCTTGTCACTATACTAACTTTGAATAGAGTTTTTTTCCATTGCTTGCTTATTTTCGCAGCATTTTATCCCCAAACGTTTTTCCCTCCCACTTTAAATCTTTGTTAAAGTAGCGCTCTGCTTCCAAGATAAAGGGTGAACTGTCCAAAGCTTTAGGGATTTTGTGTAGCTATTTTCTGAGATACTTCAAGGGACCTATAAGTTTTCAGTTTTTCCATGGTAGTATGATATAAGGAGAGGTGCTTATTTTTCTCCTGGCCTATCCTCTGGTCTGTGAGTGCCACAAACACTATTTTCTTCTCTGGACCTATGAGAAGGGTCCTACATCCCCTGCTTCCATAAGCTCTGCTGTGGCTGGTGCTCTTCCTTGCCCTATGATTGTCACCCAGGACTGTGCCCTGGATCCAGATATGGTCAGAGCAACCAACTTCTTCCTCAGTGCCAGGCAAAAGACCCCTGTAATCTTCTACTTACCAGTTGTTTACCATCTTTGCCATCTGTAGGCTGAGAGGTCCAGAAAGATCTTCTGGCACTGTTGATCCAGTCACTCCCAAGGCCAGTTCTTATTTTGCTGAGGCCTGGTCTGTGTTGGTCTGGCCTACGCTGGACTGTTTTCCTCTCTCAGCCTGGTGAACATACCTTCCTTGCTAACCTTATAAGTTGTGTTTGGCTGGAAATTTGTTTCACATCATCTTTTTATGGGATCTGTTGCTCTAGAGATTTTTAGAGTAGTTATAAAAATGTATTTGGAGGGATTTGTTGGAGAGATCAGGTGAGTAGTAACTTTTACTCTGCCATCTTGGCTCTATATCTTGACAAGAGAAACATAATCTTAAAGAAGAAAATAACTCCTTGAAAATTTGAATGGGGCAAGTGAGATTGAATGATGTTATAAAGAATCAAGATATAACAGAACTAGAAAAATCGAAGAGAATAGGAAACATTTCATTGGAGAAACAATGATCTAGATAAATGATTGAAAGGAGACAATATAACAATTGTTAGACTATTTGAAATTTTGATAATCTGGATATGATATTTTAAGAAATTTTTAAGGAAAATTGACCTGGAGTGCTAGAACAAAAAGGTAAAGTAGAGATTGAAAGAATCCACCAATCACCAACTGAAAGAGATCCTGGTTAAAAAAAAAAAAAGCAAACAAACAAACAAAAAAAAACAAACAACTTCTAGGAATGCCATAGTCATGTTTTAAAATTTCCAGGATAAAGAGAAATTTTTGCAAACAGCAAGAAA
>WOXC01009766.1:0-22955 GCA_011680675.1 Gymnobelideus leadbeateri | reverse complement strand
AACTTTAGGATGCCATTTCTGACAAAAGAAGGCCAAGCAATAGAGATGTAATGGATGATTTTAAGAACTCTAGGTAAGAAAATCTTTCTCAGAAAAGATGTTACATGTAATGCTTGTTTCTATAGAGTTATGGTCAGATATACCATCTCTACCAGACATGCTCAGAATACGCTAACTGAAAAAAAGGTGAAAACCTGAATTTCTCAGAAGTCCTTTAAAATACAAAAATTCTACGGACTGTTGTACGCAAAGTTCCCTCAACTCTGCAGAACTTTAGTCAGACTGCTGAAGGTTTGCTTTTACTGTTATAGCAAAGGTGCTTTATACCTGCCTACTTTGGTTTCAATGGGTGAAAATTTAAGGATGCCTTTTCCAGCAAAAGAAGACCAAAGAATAGAGATGTAAAGTCTGGTTTTAAGACGTCTAGCTAAGAGAATCTTTCCCAGAAAATAAGTTACATGTAATGCCTGTTATTGTCGGGATATGGTCAGATATACCTTTCTACCAAACATGCTCAGAATAGGCTAAATGAAAAAAAGGTGAAAATCTGAATTTCTCAGAAGTCCTTTAAAATACAAGAATTCTAAGCACTGTTGTACACCCAGTTCCTTCCACCCTCAACATCTTAAGTCAGACTGCTGAAAGTTTCCTTTTACTCTTTTAGTAAAAGTGTTTTATAACTGCCTACATTGGTTTCAAGGGGTAAAACCTAAGGATGCCATTTCAACAAAAGAAGACCAAGCAATAGAGATTTAATGGATGTTTTTATGAACTCTAGTTAAGAGAATCTTTCCCAGAAATGATGTTACATGTAATGCCTGTTTCTATAGAGTTATGGTCAGATATACCTTCTCTACCAAACATGCTCAGATTAGGCTAACTGAAAAAAAAGGTGAAAACCTGAATTTCTCTGAATTCCTTTAAAATACAAGAATTCTAAGGACTGTTGTATACAAAGTTTCTTCAACTCTCAATATCTTTAGTCAGAATGCTGAATGTTTGCTTTTACTGTTTTAGCAAAGGTGCTTTATACCTGCCTAATTTGGTTTCAATGGGTTAAAATTTTAGGATGCCATTTCTGACAAAAGAATGCCAAGAAATATAGATGTAATGGATGGTTTTAAGAACTCTAGGTAAGAGAATCTTTCCCAGAAAAGAAGTTACATGTAATGCCTGTTTCTATAGAGTTATGGTCATATATACCTTCTCTACCAAACATGCTCAGAATAGGCATTCTGAAAAAAGGTGAATACATGAATTTCTCAGAAGTCCTTTGAAATACTAGAATTCTAAGCACTGTTGTAGACAAAGTTCCTTCAACTCTCCACATCTTTAGTCAGACTGCTGAATGTTTGCTTTTACTGTTTTAGCAAAAGTTCTTTATAACTGAATAAATTTGTTTCAGAGGGTGAAAACATAAGGATGCCATTTCCAACAAAAGAAGACCAAGCAATAGAGATGTAATGGCTGTTTTTAAGACCTCTACCTAAGAGAATCTTTCCCAGATAATAAGTTACATGTAATGCCTGTTATTGTCGAGATATGGTCAGATATACCTTTCTACCAAACATGCTCAGAATAGGCTAACTGAAAAAAAGGTGAAAACCTGAATTTCTCAGAAGTCCTTTAAAATACCAGAATTCTAAGCACTGTTGTACACCCAGTTCCTTCCACCCTCAACATCTTAAGTCAGACTGCTGAAAGTTTCCTTTTACTCTTTTACAAAAGTGCTTTATAACTGCATACATTGGTTTCAATGGGTGAAAACCTAAGGATGCCATTTCCAACAAAAGAAGACCAAGCAATAGAGATGTAATGGCTGTTTTTAAGACATCTAGCGAAGAGAATCTTTCCCAGAAAAGAAGTCACATGTAATGCCTGTTTCTATAGAATTATGGTCATATATACCTTCTCTACCAAACATGCTCAGAATAGGCATTCTGAAAAAAAGGTGAATCCATGAATTTCTCAGAAGTCCTTTGAAATACTAGAATTCTAAGCACTGTTGTACACAGAGTTCCTTCAACTCTCCACATCTTTAGTCCGACTGCTGAAGGTTTGCTTTTACTCTTGTAGCAAAAGTGCTTTATAACTGCTTATATTGGTTTCAATGGGTGAAAACCTTAGGATGCCATTTCTGACAAAGAAGGCCAAGCAATAGAGATGTAATGGATGTTTTTAAGAACTCTAGGTAAGAAAATCTTTCTCAGAAAAGATGTTACATGTAATGCCTGTTTCTATAGAGTTATGGTCAGATATACCTTCTCTACCAAACATGCTCAGAATACGCTAACTGAAAAAAAAGGTGAAAACCTGAATTTCTCAGAAGTCCTTTAAAATACAAGAATTCTAAGGACTGTTGTACACAAAGTTCCTTCAACTCTCCATAACTTTAGTCACACTGCGGAATCTTTGCTTTTACTGTTTTAGCAAAGGTGCTTTATACCTGCCTACTTTGGTTTCAATGGGTGAAAATTTAAGGATGCCATTTCCAACAAAAGAATACCAAACAATAGAGATGTAATGGCTTCTTTTAAGACTTCTAGGTAAGAGAATCTTTCCCAGAAAAGAAGTTACATGTAATGCCTGTTATTGTCGAGATATGGTTAGATATACCTTTCTACCAAGCATGCTCAGAATAGGCTAACTGGAAAAAAGGTGAAAACCTGAATTTCTCATAAGTCCTTTAAAATACAAGAATTCTAAGCACTGTTGTACACCCAGTTCCTTCCACCCTCAACGTCTTAAGTCAGACTGCTGAATGTTTCCTTTTAATCTTTTAGCAAAAGTGCTTTATAACTACCTACATTGGTTTCAAAAGGTGAAAACCTAAGGATGCCATTTCGAACAAAAGAAGACCAAGCAATAGAGATGTAATGGCTGTTTTAAATACCCCTAGCTAAGAGAATCTTTCCCAGAAAAGATGTTACATGTAATGCCTGTTTCTATAGAATTATGGTCATATATACCTTCTCTACCAAACATGCTCAGAATAGGCATTCTGAAAAAGGTGAATATATGAATTTCTCAGAAGTCCTTTGAAATACTAGAATTCTAAGCCCTGTTGTACACACAGTTCCTTCAACTCTCCACATGTTTAGTCCGACTGCTGAAGGTTTGCTTTCAGTCTTTTAGCAAAAGTGCTTTATACCTGCCTTCATTAGCTTCAATTGGTGAAAAACATTAGGATGCCATTTCCAACAAACGAAGACCAAGCAATAGAGATTTAATGGATGTTTTAAAGAACTCTAGTTAAGAGAATCTTTCCCAGAAAAGATGTTACATGTAATGCCTGTTTCTATAGAGTTATGGTCAGATATACCTTCTCTACCAAACATGCTCAGAATAGGCTAACTGAAAAAAAAGGTGAAAACCTGAATTTCTCAGAAGTCCTTTAAAATACAAGAATTCTAAGGACTGTTGTACACAAAGTTCCTTCAACTCTCCATAACTTTAGTCACACTGCGGAATCTTTGCTCTTACTGTTTTAGCAAAGGTGCTTTATACCTGCCTACTTTGGTTTCAATGGGTGAAAATTTAAGGATGCCATTTCCAACAAAAGAATACCAAACAATAGAGATGTAATGGCTGTTTTTAAGACCTCTAGGTAAGAGAATCTTTCCCAGAAAAGAACTTACATGTAATGCCTGTTATTGTCGAGATATGGTCAGATATACCTTTCTACCAAATATGCTCAGAATAGGCTAACTGAAAAAGGGTGAAAACCTGAATTTCTCAGAAGTCCTTTAAAATACTAGAATTCTCAGCATTGTTCTACACACAGTTCCTTCAACCCTCCACATCTTAAGTCAGACTGCTGAAGGTTTGCTTTTACTGCTTTAGCAAAAGTGCTTTATACCTGCTTACATTGGTTTCAAAGGGTGAAAACCTTAGGATGCCATTTCTGACAAAAGAAGGCCAAGCAATAGAGATGTAATGTTTGTTTTTAAGAACTCTAGCTAAGAAAATCTTTCCCAGAAAAGATGTTACATGTAATGCTTGTTTGTATAGAGTTATGGTCAGATATACCTTCTCTACCAAACATGCTCAGAATACGCTAACTGAAAAAAAGGTGAAAAGCTGAATTTCTCAGAAGTCCTTTTAAATACTAGAATTCTAAGCACTGTTGTACACACAGTTCCTTCAACTCTCCACATCTTTAGTCCGACTGCTGAAGGTTTGCTTTTAGTCTTTTAGCAAAAGTGCTTTATACCTGCCTTCATTAGCTTCAATTGGTGAAAAACATTAGGATGCCATTTCCAACAAACGAAGACCAAGCAATAGAGATTTAATGGATGTTTTTAAGAACTCTAGTTAAGAGAATCTTTCCCAGAAAAGATGTTACATGTAATGCCTGTTTCTATAGAGTTATGGTCAGATATACCTTCTCTACCAAACATGCTCAGAATAGGCTAACTGAAAAAAAGGTGAAAACCTGAATTTCTCAGAAGTCCTTTAAAATACAAGAATTCTAAGGACTGTTGTACACAAAGTTCCTTCAACTCTCCATAACTTTAGTCACACTGCGGAATCTTTGCTCTTACTGTTTTAGCAAAGGTGCTTTATACCTGCCTACTTTGGTTTCAATGGGTGACAATTTAAGGATGCCATTTCCAACAAAAGAATACCAAACAATAGAGATGTAATGGCTGTTTTTAAGACCTCTAGGTAAGAGAATCTTTCCCAGAAAAGAACTTACATGTAATGCCTGTTATTGTCGAGATATGGTCAGAAAAGATCTTACATGTAATGCCTGTTATTGTCGAGATATGGTCAGATATACCTTTCTACCAAATATGCTCAGAATAGGCTAACTGCAAAAAGGTGAAAACCTGAATTTCTCAGAAGTCCTTTAAAATACAAGAATTCTAAGCACTGTTGTACACACAGTTCCTTCAACCCTCCACATCTTGAGTCAGACAGCTGAAGGTTTCCTTTTACTGTTTTAGCAAAAGTGCTTTATACCTGCCTAAATTGGTTTCAAAGGGTGAAAACCTTAGGATGCCATTTCCGACAAAAGAAGGCCAAGAACTATAGATGTAATGGATGGTTTAAGAACTCTAGCTAAGAGAATCTTTCCCAGAAAAGAAGTTACATGTAATGCCTGTTATTGTCGAGATATGGTCAGATATAGCTTTCTACCAAACATGCTCAGAATAGGCTAACTGGAAAAAAGGTGAAAACCTGAATTTCTCAGAAGTCCTTTAAAATACAAGAATTCTAAGCACTGTTGTACACCCAGTTCCTTCCACCCTCAACATCTTAAGTCAGACGGCTGAAAGTTTCCTTTTACTCTTTTAGCAAAAGTGCTTTATAACTGCCTACATTGGTTTCAATGGGTGAAAACCTAAGGATGCCATTTCCAACAAAAGAAGACCAAGCAATAGAGATGTAATGGCTGTTTTTAGGACCTCTAGCTAAGAGAATCTTTCCCAGAAAAGAAGTTACATGTAATGCCTGTTTCTATAGAATTATGGTCATATATACCTTCTCTACCAAACATGCTCAGAATAGGCATTCTGAAAAAAAGGTGAATACATGAATTTCTCAGAAGTCCTTTGAAATACTAGAATTCTAAGCACTGTTGTACACACAGTTCCTTCAACTCTCCACATCTTTAGTCCGACTGCTGGTTTGCTTTTAGTCTTTTAGCAAAAGTGCTTTATACATGCCTTCCTTAGCTTCAATTGGTGAAAAACATTAGGATGCCATTTCCAACAAACGAAGACCAAGCAATAGAGATTTATGGATGTTGTTAAGAACTCTAGTTAAGAGAATCTTTCCCAGAAAAGATGTTACATGTAATGCCTCTTTCTATAGAGTTATGGTCAGATATACCTTCTCTACCAAACATGCTCAGAATAGGCTAACTGAAAAAAAAGGTGAAAACCTGAATTTCTCAGAAGTCCTTTAAAATACAAGAATTCTAAGGACTGTTGTACACATGAGATGTAATGGCTGTTTTTAAGACCTCTAGCTAAGGGAATTTTTCCAGAAAATAAGCTAAATATAATGCCTGTTATTGTCGAGATATGGTCAGATATACCTTTCTACCAAACATGCTCAGAATAGGCTAACTGAAAAAAGGTGAAAACCTGAATTTCTCAGAAGTCCTTTAAAATACAAGAATTCTAAGGACTGTTGTACACAAAGTTCCTTCAACTCTCCATAACTTTAGCCACACTGCGGAATCTTTGCTCTTACTGTATTAGCAAAGGTGCTTTATACCTGCCTACTTTGGTTTCAATGGGTGACAATTTAAGGATGCCATTTCCAACAAAAGAATACCAAACAATAGAGATGTAATGGCTGTTTTTAAGACCTCTAGGTAAGAGAATCTTTCCCAGAAAAGAACTTACATGTAATGCCTGTTATTGTCGAGATATGGTCAGATATACCTTTCTACCAAATATGCTCAGAATAGGCTAACTGAAAAAGGGTGAAAACCTGAATTTCTCAGAAGTCCTTTAAAATACTAGAATTCTCAGCATTGTTCTACACACAGTTCCTTCAACCCTCCACATCTTAAGTCAGACTGCTGAAGGTTTGCTTTTACTGCTTTAGCAAAAGTGCTTTATACCTGCTTACATTGGTTTCAAAGGGTGAAAACCTTAGGATGCCATTTCTGACAAAAGAAGGCCAAGCAATAGAGATGTAATGTTTGTTTTTAAGAACTCTAGCTAAGAAAATCTTTCCCAGAAAAGATGTTACATGTAATGCTTGTTTGTATAGAGTTATGGTCAGATATACCTTCTCTACCAAACATGCTCAGAATATGCTAACTGAAAAAAAGGTGAAAAGCTGAATTTCTCAGAAGTCCTTTAAAATACTAGAATTCTAAGGACTGTTGTACGCAAAGTTCCTTCAACTCTCCACAACTTTAGTCAGAATCTTGAATGTTTGCTTTTACTGTTTTAGCAAAGGTGCTTTATACCTGCCTACTTTGGTTTCAATGGGTGAAAATTTAAGGATGCCTTTTCCAACAAAAGAAGACCAAGCAGTAGAGATGTAATGGCTGCTTTTAAGACCTCTAGCTAAGAGAATCTTTCCCAGAAAAGAAGTTACATGTAATGCCTGTTTCTATAGAATTATGGTCATAGATACCTTCTCTAGCAAACATGCTCAGAATAGGCATTCTGAAAAAAAGGTGAATACATGAATTTCTCAGAATTCCTTTGAAATACTAGAATTCTTAGCACGTTTGTACACACAGTTCCTTCAACTCTCCACCTCTTTAGTTAGACTGCTAAAGGTTTGCTTTTACTCTTGTAGCAAAAGTGCTTTATAACTGCCTATATTGGTTTCAATGGGTGAAAACCTAAGGATGCCATTTCGAACAAAAGAAGACCAAGCAATAGAGATGTAATGGCTGTTTTTAAGACCGCTAGGTAACAGAATCTTTCCCAGAAGTTACATGTAATGCCTGCTTCTATAGAGTTATGGCCAGATATACCTTTCTACCAAAGATGCTCAGAATAGGCTAACTGAAAAAAAGGTGAAAACCTGAATTTCTCAGAAGTCCTTTAAAATACTAGAATTCTCAGCATTGTTCTACACACAGTTCCGTCAACCCTCCACATCTTAAGTCAGACTGCTGAAGGTTTGCTTTTACTGCTTTAGCAAAAGTGCTTTATACCTGCTTACATTGGTTTCAAAGGGTGAAAACCTTAGGATGCGATTTCTGACAAAAGAAGGCCAAGCAATAGAGATGTAATGTTTGTTTTTAAGAACTCTAGCTAAGAAAATCTTTCCCAGAAAAGATGTTACATGTAATGCTTGTTTGTATAGAGTTATGGTCAGATATACCTTCTCTACCAAACATGCTCAGAATATGCTAACTGAAAAAAAGGTGAAAAGCTGAATTTCTCAGAAGTCCTTTAAAATACAAGAATTCTACGGACTGTTGTACGCAAAGTTCCTTCAACTCTCCACAACTTTAGTCAGAATCTTGAAGGTTTGCTTTTACTGTTTTAGCAAAGGTGCTTTATACCTGCCTACTTTGGTTTCAATGGGTGAAAATTTAAGGATGCCTTTTCCAACAAAAGAAGACCAAGCAGTAGAGATGTAATGGCTGCTTTTAAGACCTCTAGCTAAGAGAATCTTTCCCAGAAAAGAAGTTACATGTAATGCCTGTTTCTATAGAATTATGGTCATAGATACCTTCTCTAGCAAACATGCTCAGAATAGGCATTCTGAAAAAAAGGTGAATACATGAATTTCTCAGATTTCCTTTGAAATACTAGAATTCTTAGCACGTTTGTACACACAGTTCCTTCAACTCTCCACCTCTTTAGTTAGACTGCTAAAGGTTTGCTTTTACTCTTGTAGCAAAAGTGCTTTATAACTGCCTATATTGGTTTCAATGGGTGAAAACCTAAGGATGCCATTTCGAACAAAAGAAGACCAAGCAATAGAGATGTAATGGCTGTTTTTAAGACCGCTAGGTAACAGAATCTTTCCCAGAAGTTACATGTAATACCTGTTATTGTCGAGATATGGTCAGATATACCTTTCTACCAAACATGCTCAGAATAGGCTAACTGGAAAAAAGGTGAAAACCTGAATTTCTCAGAAGTCCTTTAAAATACCAGAATTCTAAGCACTGTTGTACACCCAGTTCCTTCCACCCTCAACATCTTAAGTCAGACTGCTGAAAGTTTCCTTTTACTCTTTTAGCAAAAGTGGTTTATAACTGCATACATTGGTTTCAAAGGGTGAAAACCTAAGGATGCCATTTCCAACAAAAGAAGACCAAGCAATAGAGATGTAATGGCTGTTTTTAAGACATCTAGCGAAGAGAATCTTTCCCAGAAAAGGAGTCACATGTAATGCCTGTTTCTATAGAATTATGGTCATATATGCCTTCTCTACCAAACATGCTCAGAATAGGCTTTCTGAAAAAAAGGTGAATCCATGAATTTCTCAGAAGTCCTTTGAAATACTAGAATTCTAAGCACTGTTGTTCACACAGTTCCTTCAACTCTCCACCTCTTTAGTTCGACTGCTAGAGGTTTGCGTTTACTCTTGTAGCAAAAGTGCTTTATAACTGCTTACATTGGTTTCAATGGGTGAAAACCTTAGGATGCCATTTCTGACAAAAGAAGGCCAAGCAATAGAGATGTAATGGATGTTTTTAAGAACTCTAGGTAAGAAAATCTTTCTCAGAAAAGATGTTACATGTAATGCCTGTTTCTATAGAGTTATGGTCAGATATACCTTCTCTACCAGACATCCTCAGAATACGCTAACTGAAAAAAAGGTGAAAAGCTGAATTTCTCAGAAGTCCTTTTAAATACTAGAATTCTAAGCAATGTTGTACACACAGTTCCTTCAACTCTCCACATCTTTAGTCCGACTGCTGAAGGTTTGCTTTTAGTCTTTTAGCAAAAGTGCTTTATACCTGCCTTCATTAGCTTCAATTGGTGAAAAACATTAGGATGCCATTTCCAACAAACGAAGACCAAGCAATAGAGATTTAATGGATGTTTTTAAGAACTCTGGTTAAGAGAATCTTTCCCAGAAAAGATGTTACATATAATGCCTGTTTCTATAGAGTTATGGTCAGATATACCTTCTCTACCAAACATGCTCAGAATAGGCTAACTGAAAAAAAAGGTGAAAACCTGAATTTCTCAGAAGTCCTTTAAAATACAAGAATTCTAAGGACTGTTGTACACAAAGTTCCTTCAACTCTCCATAACTTTAGTCACACTGCGGAATCTTTGCTTTTACTGTTTTAGCAAAGGTGCTTTATACCTGCCTACTTTGGTTTCAATGGGTGACAATTTAAGGATGCCATTTCCAACAAAAGAATACCAAACAATAGAGATGTAATGGCTGTTTTTAAGACCTCTAGGTAAGAGAATCTTTCCCAGAAAAGAACTTACATGTAATGCCTGTTATTGTCGAGATATGGTCAGATATACCTTTCTACCAAATATGCTCAGAATAGGCTAACTTAAAAAGGGTGAAAACCTGAATTTCTCAGAAGTCCTTTAAAATACTAGAATTCTCAGCATTGTTCTACACACATTTCCTTCAACCCTCCACATCTTAAGTCAGTGCTGAAGATTTGCTTTTACTGCTTTAGCAAAAGTGCTTTATACCTGCTTACATTGGTTTCAAAGGGTGAAAACCTTAGGATGCCATTTCTGACAAAAGAAGGCCAAGCAATAGAGATGTAATGTTTGTTTTTAAGAACTCTAGCTAAGAAAATCTTTCCCAGAAAAGATGTTACATGTAATGCTTGTTTGTATAGAGTTATGGTCAGATATACCTTCTCTACCAAACATGCTCAGAATATGCTAACTGAAAAAAAGGTGAAAAGCTGAATTTCTCAGAAGTCCTTTGAAATACTAGAATTCTTAGCACGTTTGTACACACAGTTCCTTCAACTCTCCACATCTTTAGTCCGACTGCTGCAGGTTTGCTTTTAGTCTTTTAGCAAAAGTGCTTTATACCTGCCTTCATTAGCTTCAATTGGTGAAAAACATTAGGATGCCATTTCCAACAAACGAAGACCAAGCAATAGAGATTTAATGGATGTTTTTAAGAAATCTAGTTAAGAGAATCTTTCCCAGAAAAGATGTTACATGTAATGCCTGTTTCTATAGAGTTATGGTCAGATATACTTTCTCTACCAAACATGCTCAGACTATGCTAACTGAAAAAAAAGGTGAAAACCTGAATTTCTCAGAAGCCCTTTAAAATACAAGAATTCTAAGGACTGTTGTACACAAAGTTCCTTCAACTCTCCATAACTTTAGTCACACTGCGGAATCTTTGCTCTTACTGTATTAGCAAAGGTGCTTTATACCTGCCTACTTTGGTTTCAATGGGTGACAATTTAAGGATGCCATTTCCAACAAAAGAATACCAAACAATAGAGATGTAATGGCTGTTTTTAAGACCTCTAGGTAAGAGAATCTTTCCCAGAAAAGAAGTTACATGTAATGCCTGTTATTGTCGAGATATGGTCAGATATACCTTTCTACCAAACATGCTCAGAATAGGCTAACTGAAAAAAAGGTGAAAACCTGAATTTCTCAGAAGTCCTTTAAAATACAAGAATTATAAGCACTGTTGTACACACAGTTCCTTCAACCGTCAACATCTTAAGTCAGACTGCTGAAGGTTTGCTTTGAATGCTTTAGCAAAAGTGCTTTATACCTGCCTACATTGGTTTCAATGGGTGAAAACCTAAGGATGCCATTTCCAACAAAAGAAGAGCAAGCAATAGAGATGTAATGGCGGTTATTAAGTCCTCTACTAAGAGAATCTTTCCCAGAATAGATCTTACATGTAATGACTGTTTCTATAGATTTATAGTCATATATACCTTCTCTACCAAACTTTCTCAGAATAGGCATTCTGATAAAAAGGTGAATACATGAATTTCTCAGAAGTCCTTTGAAATACTAGAATTCTAAGGACTGTTGTACGCAAAGTTCCTTCAACTCTCCACAACTTTAGTCAGAATGTTGAAGGTTTGCTTTTACTGTTTTAGCAAAGGTGCTTTATACCTGCCTACTTTGGTTTCAATGGGTGAAAATTTAAGGATGCCTTTTCCAACAAAAGAAGACCAAGCAATAGAGATGTAATGGCTGTTTTTAAGACCTCTAGCTAAGAGAATCTTTCCCAGAAAAGAAGTTACATGTAATGCCTGTTTCTATAGAATTATGGTCATAGATACCTTCTCTAGCAAACATGCTCAGAATAGGCATTCTGAAAAAAAGGTGAATACATGAATTTCTCAGAATTCCTTTGAAATACTAGAATTCTTAGCACGTTTGTACACACAGTTCCTTCAACTCTCCACCTCTTTAGTTAGACTGCTAAAGGTTTGCTTTTACTCTTGTAGCAAAAGTGCTTTATAACTGCCTATAGTGGTTTCAATGGGTGAAAACCTAAGGATGCCATTTCGAACAAAAGAAGACCAAGCAATAGAGATGTAATGGCTGTTTTTAAGACCGCTAGGTAACAGAATCTTTCCCAGAAGTTACATGTAATGCCTGTTATTGTCGAGATATGGTCAGATATACCTTTTTACCAAACATGCTCAGAATAGGCTAACTGGAAAAAAGGTGAAAACCTGAATTTCTCAGAAGTCCTTTAAAATACCAGAATTCTAAGCACTGTTGTACACCCAGTTCCTTCCACCCTCAACATCTTAAGTCAGACTGCTGAAAGTTTCCTTTTACTCTTTTACAAAAGTGCTTTATAACTGCATACATTGGTTTCAAAGGGTGAAAACCTAAGGATGCCATTTCCAACAAAAGAAGACCAAGCAATAGAGATGTAATGGCTGTTTTTAAGACATCTAGCGAAGAGAATCTTTCCCAGAAAAGAAGTTACATGTAAGGCCTGTTTCTATAGAATTATGGTCATATATGCCTTCTCTACCAAACATGCTCAGAATAGGCTTTCTGAAAAAAAGGTGAATCCATGAATTTCTCAGAAGTCCTTTGAAATACTAGAATTCTAAGCACTGTTGTACACACAGTTCCTTCAACTCTCCACCTCTTTAGTTCGACTGCTAGAGGTTTGCGTTTACTCTTGTAGCAAAAGTGCTTTATAACTGCTTATATTGGTTTCAATGGGTGAAAACCTTAGGATGCCATTTCTGACAAAAGAAGGCCAAGCAATAGAGATGTAATGGATGTTTTTAAGAACTCTAGGTAAGAAAATCTTTCTCAGAAAAGATGTTACATGTAATGCCTGTTTCTATAGAGTTATGGTCAGATATACCTTCTCTACCAGACATGCTCAGAATACGGTAACTGAAAAAAAGGTGAAAAGCTGAATTTCTCAGAAGTCCTTTTAAATACTAGAATTCTAAGCACTGTTGTACACACAGTTCCTTCAACTCTCCACATCTTTAGTCCGACTGCTGAAGGTTTGCTTTTAGTCTTTTAGCAAAAGTGCTTTATACCTGCCTTCTTTAGCTTCAATTGGTGAAAAACATTAGGATGCCATTTCCAACAAACGAAGACCAAGCAATAGAGATTTAATGGATGTTTTTAAGAACTCTGGTTAAGAGAATCTTTCCCAGAAAAGATGTTACATGTAATGCCTGTTTCTATAGAGTTATGGTCAGATATACCTTCTCTACCAAACATGCTCAGAATAGGCTAACTGAAAAAAAAGGTGAAAACCTGAATTTCTCAGAAGTCCTTTAAAATACAAGAATTCTAAGGACTGTTGTACACAAAGTATCTTCAACTCTCCATAACTTTAGTCACACTGCGGAATCTTTTTTTTTACTGTTTTAGCAAAGGTGCTTTATACCTGCCTACTTGGGTTTCAATGGGTGAAAATTTAAGGATGCCATTTCCAACAAAGGAATACCAAACAATAGAGATGTAATGGCTGCTTTTAAGACCTCTAGGTAAGAGAATCTTTCCCAGAAAAGAAGTTACATGTAATGCCTGTTATTGTCCAGATATGGTCAGATATACCTTTCTAACAAACATGCTCAGAGTAGGCTAACTGGAAAAAAGGTGAAAACCTGAATTTCTCAGAAGTCCTTTAAAATACAAGAATTCTAAGCACTGTTGTACACCCAGTTCCTTCCACCCTCAACATCTTTAGTCAGACTGCTGAAAGTTTCCTTTTACTCTTTTAGCAAAAGTGCTTTATAACTGCCTACATTGGTTTCAATGGGTGAAAACCTAAGGATGCCATTTCCAACAAAAGAAGACCAAGCAATAGAGATATAATGGCTGTTTTTAGGACCTCTAGCTAAGAGAATCTTTCCCAGAAAAGAAGTTACATGTAATGCCTGTTTCTCTAGAATTATGGTCATATATACCTTCTCTACCAAACATGCTCAGAATAGGCATTCTGAAAAAAAGGTGAATACATGAATTTCTCAGAATTCCTTTGAAATACTAGAATTCTAAGCACTGTTGTACACACAGTTCCTTCAACTCTCCACCTCTTTAGTTCAACTGCTAAAGGTTTGCTTTTACTCTTGTAGCAAAAGTGCTTTATAACTGCCTATATTGGTTTCAATGGGTGAAAACCACAGGAGGCCATTTCCAACAAAAGAATACCAAACAACAGAAATGTAATGGCTGTTTTTAAGACCTCTAGGTAAGAGAATCTTTCCCAGAAAAGAAGTTACATGTAATGCCTGTTATTGTCGAGATATGGTCAGATATACCTTTCTACCAAACATGCTCAGAATAGGCTAACTGAAAAAAAGGTGAAAACCTGAATTTCTCAGAAGTCCTTTAAAATACAAGAATTCTAAGCACTGTTGTACACCCAGTTCCTTCCACCCTCAACATCTTAAGTCAGGCTGCTGAAAGTTTCCTTTTACTCTTTTAGCAAAAGTCCTTTATAACTGCCTACATTGGTTTCAATGGGTGAAAACCTAAGGATGCCATTTCGAACAAAAGAAGACCAAGCAGTAGAGATGTAATGGCTGTTTTTAAGACCTCTAGCGAAGAGAATCTTTCCCAGAAAAGAAGTTACATGTAATGCCTGTTTCTATAGAATTATGGTCATATATACCTTCTCTACCAAACATGCTCAGAATAGGCATTCTGAAAAAAAGGTGAATACATGAATTTCTCAGAAGTCCTTTGAAATACTAGAATTCTAAGCACTGTTGTACACACAGTTCCTTCAACTCTCCACATGTTTAGTCCGACTGCTGAAGGTTTGCTTTCAGTCTTTTAGCAAAAGTGCTTTATACATGCCTTCCTTAGCTTCAATTGGTGAAAAACATTAGGATGCCATTTCCAACAAACGAAGACCAAGCAATAGAGATTTAATGGATGTTTTTAAGAACTCTAGTTAAGAGAATCTTTCTCAGAAAAGATGTTACATGTAATGCCTGTTTCTATAGAGTTATGGTCAGATATACCTTCTCTACCAAACATGCTCAGAATAGGCTAACTGAAAAAAAAGGTGAAAACCTGAATTTCTCAGAAGTCCTTTAAAATACAAGAATTCTAAGGACTGTTGTACACAAAGTATCTTCAACTCTCCATAACTTTAGTCACACTACGGAATCTTTGCTTTTACTGTTTTAGCAAAGGTGCTTTATACCTGCCTACTTGGGTTTCAATGGGTGAAAATTTAAGGATGCCATTTCCAACAAAAGAATACCAAACAATAGAGATGTAATGGCTTCTTTTAAGACTTCTAGGTAAGAGAATCTTTCCCAGAAAAGAAGTTACATGTAATGCCTGTTATTGTCGAGATATGGTCAGATATACCTTTCTACCAAACATGCTCAGAATAGGCTAACTGAAAAAAAGGTGAAAACCTGAATTTCTCAGAAGTCCTTTAAAGTACAAGAATTCTAAGCGCTGTTGTACACCCAGTTCCTTCCACCCTCAACATCTTAAGTCAGACTGCTGAAAGTTTCCTTTTACTCTTTTAGTAAAAGTGTTTTATAACTGCCTACATTGGTTTCAATGGGTGAAAACTTAAAGATGCCATTTCCAACAAAAGAAGACCAAGCAATAGAGATGTAATGGCTGTTTTTAAGACCTTTAGCTAAGAGAATCTTTCCCAGAAAAGAAGTTACATGTAATGCCTGTTTCTATAGAATTATGGTCATATATACCTTCTCTACCAAACATGCTCAAAATAGGCATTCTGAAAAAAAGGTGAATACATGAATTTCTCAGAATTCCTTTGAAATACTAGAATTATAAGCACTGTTGTACACACAGTTCCTTCAACTCTCCACCTCTTTAGTCCGACTGCTGAAGGTTTGCTTTTACTCTTTTAGCAAAAGTGCTTTATACCTGCCTGCATTGGTTTCAATGGGTGAAAACCTCAGGATGCCATTTCCAACAAAAGAACACCCAACAATAGAGATGAAATGGCTGTTTTTAAGAACTCTACTTAAGAGAATCTTTCCCTGAAAAGATGTTACATGAATTGCTTCTTTCTATAGAGTTATGGTCAGATATACCTTCTCTACCAAACATGCTCTGAATAGGCATTCTGAAAAAAAGGTGAATACATGAATTTCTCAGAAGTCCTTTGAAATACTAGAATTCTAAGCACTGTTGTACACACAGTTCCTTCAACTCTCCACATCTTTAGTCCGACTGCGGAAGGTTTGCTTTTACTCTTTTAGCAAAAGTGCTTTATACCTGCCTTCATTGGCTTCAATGGGTGAAAAACATTAGGATGCCATTTCCAACAAACGAAGACCAAGCAATAGAGATTTAATGGATGTTTTTAAGAAATCTAGTTAAGAGAATCTTTCCCAGAAAAGATGTTACATGTAATGCCTGTTTCTATAGAGTTATGGTCAGATATACTTTCTCTACCAAACATGCTCAGACTATGCTAACTGAAAAAAAAGGTGAAAACCTGAATTTCTCAGAAGCCCTTTAAAATACAAGAATTCTAAGGACTGTTGTACACAAAGTTCCTTCAACTCTCCATAACTTTAGTCACACTGCGGAATCTTTTCTTTTACTGTTTTAGCAAAGGTGCTTTACACCTGCCTACTTTGGTTTCAATGGGTGAAAATTTAAGGATGCCATTTCCAACAAAAGAGTCCCAAACAATAGAGATGTAGTGGCTGTTTTTAAGACCTCTAGGTAAGAGAATTTTTCCCAGAAAAGAAGTTATATGTAATGCCTGTTATTGTCGAGATATGGTCAGATATACCTTTCTACCAAACATGCTCACAATAGGCTAACTGAAAAAAAGGTGAAAACCTGAATTTCTCAGAAGTCCTTTAAAATACAAGAATTCTAAGCACTGTTGTACACCCAGTTCCTTCCACCCTCAACATCTTAAGTCAGACTGCTGAAAGTTTCCTTTATTCTTTTAGCAAAAGTGCTTTATAACTGCCTACATTGGTTTCAAAGGGTGAAAACCTAAGGATGCCATTTCCGACAAAAGAAGACCAAGCAATAGAGATGTAATGGCTCTTTTTAAGACATTTAGCTAAGAGAATCTTTCCCAGAAAAGATGTTACATGTAATGCCTGTTATTTTCGAGATATGGTCAGATACACCTTTCTACCAAACATGCTCAGAATAGGCTAACTGAAAAAAAGGTGAAAACCTGGATTTCTCAGAAGTCCTTTAAAATACAAGAATTCTAAGCCCTGTTGTACACACAGTTCCATCAACCCTCAACATCTTAAGTCAGACTGCTGAAGGTTTCCTTTTACTGTTTTAGCAAAAGAGCTTTATAACTGCCTACATTGGTTTCAGTGGGTGAAAACCTAAGGATGCCATTTCCAACAAAAGACCAAGCAGTACAGAGGTAATGGCTGTTTTTAAGACCTCTAGACAAGAGAAACTTTCCCAGAAAAGAAGTTACATTTAATGCCTGTTTTTGTAGAGTTATGGTCAGATATACCTTCTTTACCAAACATGCTCAGAATAGGCATTCTGAAAAAAAGGTGAATACATGAATTTCTCAGAAGTCCTTTGAAATAGTAGAATTCTAACCACTATTGTAGACAAAGTTCCTTCAACTCTCCACATCTTTAGTCAGACTGCTGAAGGTTTGCTTTTACTGTTTTAGCAAAACTGCTTTATACCTGCCTACTTTGGTTTCAATGGGTGATATCTTAATGATGTCATTTCCATCAAAAGAAGAACAAGCAATAGAGATGTAATGCCTGCTTTTTAGACCTCTAGCTAAGAGAAGCTTTCCCAGAAAAGATGTTACATCTAATGTCTTTTTCTATAGAGTTATGCTCAGATATACCTTCTCTACCAAATATGCTCAGAATAGGCTATCGAAAAAAAGTGAAACCCTGAATTTCTCAGAAGTCCTTTGACATACTAGAATTTTATGTACTGTTGTACAAAGAGTTCCTTTAACCGCGCACATCTTTAGTCAGACTGCTGAAGGTTTGCTTTTTCTGTTTTAGCCAAAGTGCTTTATACCTACCTACACTGGTTTCAAAGGGAGGAAACTTAATGATAACATTTCCCACAAAATAGATAAAGCAATTGAGATGTAAAGGCTGTTTTTAACACCTCTACTTAAGAGAACCTACCCAGAAAAGAAGTTACATGAAATGCCTGTTTCTGTAGACTTATGGTCAGATAAACCTTCTCTAGAAAACTTGCTCAGAATAGGCTAACTGAAAAAAGGTGAATACATGAAATTCTCAGAAGCCCTTTGAAATACAAGAATTCTAAGCACTGTTGTATACAGAGTTCCTTTAACCCTGCCCATCTTTGGTCAGTCTGCTGAAGCTTCCCTTTTACTGTTAAACAAAAAGCGTTCATACCTTCTTACCTTGATTTCAATGGGAGAACCTAATGATGACATTTCCAACAAAACATCAAGCAATTGAGAATAATTGGCTGTGTTATGATATCTAGCTAAGAGAACAATTCACATAAAATAACTTACATGTAATGCCACTTTCTACAGAGTGATGGTCAGATACACCTTCTCTACCAAACTTGCTCAGCATAGGCTGTCTGAAAAAAAAGGTGAGTACATGAATTTCTCATCAGTCCTTTGAAATACTAGAATTCTAAGCACTGTTGTGCACACAGTTCCTATAACCCTGCACATGTTTACTCAGACTACTGAAGCTTTGCTTTTACTGTTTATACCTTCTTACCTTGGTTTCACTGGGAGAAACCTAATGATGACATTTCCAACAAAACATCAAGCAATTGAGAAATAATGGCTGTGTTATGATAACTAGCTAAGAGAACCATTCACAGAACAGAACTTGCATGTAATGCCACTTTCTACAGAGTGATGGTCAGATATACCTTCTCTACCAAACTTGCTCAGCATAGGCTATCTGAAAAAAAAGTTGAGTACATGAATTTCTCAGAAGTCCTTTGAAATACTAGCATTCTAAGCACTGTTGTACACACAGTTCCTTTAACCCTGCATATCTTTAGTCAGACTGCTGAAACTTTGAACCATTCACAAAATAGAATTTACATGTAATGCCTGTTTTTACAGAGTTATGGTCAGATAAACCTTCTGTACCAAACATGCCCAGAATAGTCTCTCTGAATTAAGGGGAATACATGAATTTCTCAGAAGGCCTTTGAAATAGTAGCATCCTAAGCACTGTTGTACACACTGTTCCTTCAACCCTCCACATCTTGAGTAGGACTGCTGAAGCTTTGAATTTACTGTTTTATCCAAAGGCCTTTATATCTACACACATTGGTTTCAATGGGAGATCTGTTAATAATGCCATTTCCACCAAAAGAAGATCAAGCGATTAAGATGAAATGGCTATGTTTAAGACAAGTCGCTAAGACAAAGCTGTCATGGAAAAGAACTTCGGGTAATCCCTTTTTCCTCAGAGTAATACTCGGATATACCTCCACTACAAAACGTGCTCGGAAGAGGATATTTTAAAAAAAGTTGAATACATGAATTTCTCAGAAGTCCTTTGAAACACTAGAATTCTAAGCACTGTTGTACACACAGTTCCTTTAATCCTGCACACCTTTAGTCAGACTGCTGAAGCTTTGCTTTTACTGTTTAACAAAAGGGCTCTATACCTTCTTACCTTGGTTTCAATGGGAGAAACCTAAGGATGACATTTCCAACAACACATCCAGCAATTTAGAAGTAATGGCTGTGTTAACATAACTACCTAAGAGAAACAGAATTCCTTTGAAATACTAGAATTCTAAGCACTGTTGTACATAAAGTTCCTTCAACTCTCCACATCTTTAGTCAGACTGCTGAAGGTTTGCTTTTACTGTTTTAGCAAAAGTGCTTTATACCTGCCTACATTGGTTTCAATAAGTGAAAACCTTAGGATGCCATTTCCGACAAAAGAAAGCGAAGAAATATAGATGTATTGGATGTTTTTAAGAACCCTAGCTAAGAGAATCTTTCCCAGAAAAGACGTTACATGTAATGCCTGTTTCTATAGAGATATGGTCAGATATACCTTCTCTACCAAACATGCTCAGAATAGGCATTCTGAAAAAAAGGTGAATACATGAATTTCTCAGAAGTCCTTTGAAATAGTAGAACTCTAAGCACTGTTGTACACAAAGGTCCTTCAACTCACCACAACTTTAGTCAGACTGCTGAAGGTTTGCTTTTACTGTTTTAGCAAAAGTGCTTTATACCTGCCTACATTGGTTTCAAAGGGTGAAAACCTAAGGATGCCATTTCCAACAAAAGAAGACCAAGCAATAGAGATGTAATGGCTGTTTTTAAGACTTCTAGCTAAGAGAATCTGTCCCAGAAAATAAGTAACATGTAATGCCTGTTATTGTCGAGATATGGTCAGATATACCTTTCTACCAAACATGCTCAGAATAGGCTAACTGATAAAAAGGTGAAAACCTGAATTTCTCAGATGTCTTTTAAAATACAAGAATTCTAAGCACTGTTGTACACACAGTTCCGTCAACCCTCAACATCTTAAGTGAGACTGCTGAAGGTTTGCTTTTACTGTTTTAGCAAAAGTGCTTTATACGTGCCTACATTAGTTTCAATGGGTGAAAACCTTAGGATGCCATTTCCGACAAAAGAAGGCCAAGCAACAGAGATGTAATGGATGTTTTTAAGAACTCTAGCTAAGAGAATCTTTCCGAGAAAAGAAGTTACATGTAATTCCTGTTTCTATAGAATTATGGTCAGATATACCTTCTCTACCAAACATGCTCAGAATAGGCATTCTGAAAAAAAGGTGAAAACCTGAATTTCTCAGAAGTCCTTTAAAATACAAGAATTCTAAGCACTGTTGTACACAAAGTTCCTTCAACCCTCAATATCTTAAGTCTGACTACTGAAGGTTTGCTTTTAATGTTTTAGCAAAAGTGCTTTATACCTGCCTACTTTGGTTTCAATGGGTGAAAACCTAAGGATGCCATTTCCAACAAAAGAAGACCAAGCAAAAGAGATGTAATGGCTGTTTTTAAGACCTCTAGTGAAGAGAATCTTTCCCAGAAAATAAGTTACATGTAATGCCTGTTATTGTCGAGATATGGTCAGATATACCTTTCTACCAAACATGCTCAGAATATGCTAACTGAAAAAAAGGTGAAAACCTGAATTTCTCAGAAGTCCTTTAAAATACAAGAATTCTAAGCACTGTTGTACACACAGTTCCTTCAACCCTCAACATTTTAAGTGAGACTGCTGAAGGTTTGCTTTTACTGTTTTAGCAAAAATGCTTTATACCTGCCTACATTGGTTTCAATGGGTGAAAACCTTAGGATCCCATTTCCGACAAAAGAAGGCCAAGCAATAGAGATGTAATGGATGTTTTTAAGAAATCTAGCTAAGAGAATCTTTCCCAGTAAATATGTTTCATGTAATGCCTGTTTCTATAGAATTATGGTCAGATATACCTTCTCTACCAAACATGCTCAGAATACACTAACTGAAAAAAAGGTGAAAACTTGAATTTCTCAGAAGTCCTTTAAAATACAAGAATTCTAAGCACTGTTGTACACAAAGTCCCTTCAACTCTCCACAACTTTAGTCAGACTGCTGAAGCTTTGCTTTTACTTTTGTAGTCAATGGCCTTTATATCTGCCCTCACTGATTTCAATGGGGAAAACCTAATGATGCCATTTCACCGAAAATAAGCCAAAGCATTTGATAGGTAATGCCTGCGTTTAAGACAACTAGCTAAGAGAAAGCTGCTACAGAAAATAACTTCAGGGTAATCCCTATTTCTAGGGAATTATACTCAGATATACCTTTTCTACCAAACATGCTTGTAACAGTATATCTCAAAAAAGTTCAAGAACTGAATTTCTCTGAAGTCTTTTGAAATACTTGGATTCAAGGCACTCTTGTACACAGAGTTGCATTAATCCTGGACATCTTTAGTCACACTGCTGAAGTTTTGCTTTTACTTTTTTAGCAAAAGACCTTTATATCTGCCCTCATTTGTGAAAGTGGGGGAAAACTTAATGATGATGCCATTTCCATGAAAAGAAGCCAACTATTTGAAAGGTAATGCCTGTGTTTAAGAAAACTAGCTAAGATGAAGCTGGACGATAATATATTTCCAGGGAATCTCTGTTTCTAGAGCGTTATGCTCAGATATACCTTTTTGAATAACATGCTTATAACAGTCTACCTGAAAAAAGGTAAAAATACGAATTTCTCCGAAGTCTGTTGAAATACTTGCATTCAAAGCACTGTGGCACACAGAGTTGCTAGAACCCTCCACATCTTTAGTCAGACTGCTGAAGCTTTGCTTTTACTTTTTTACCAAAGGCCTTTATATCTGTGCTCATTGGTTTCAATGCGGGGAAATCAAGTGATGCCATTACCAGGAAAAGAAGCCAAAGCTTGTCATATGGAATGCCTACCTTTAAGACAACTAGCTAAAAGAAAGCTGTGACAGAAAAGAATTTCTGGGTAATCCAGGTTTCTAGAGAGTTATGTTCAGTTATACCTTTTCTACCAAACATGCTTGTAACAGTCTATCTGAAAAAAGGCAAAAATCTAACTTTCTCAGATGTCTTTTGTAATATTTCAATTCAAAGCACAGTTGTACACAGAGTTGCTTTTACCCTCCACATTTTTAGTCAGACTGCTGCAACTTTACTTTTACTTTTTTAGCAAAAGGCCTTTATATCTGCCCTGATTGGTTTCAATGGGGAAATCTTAATTATGCTATTTCCAAGAAAAGAAGCCAAAGGTTTTGAAATGTAATGCTGGGGTTTAAGAATACTAACTAAGAGAAAGCTGTGACAAAAATGATCTTCTTGGTAATCCAGGTTTCTATAAAGTTATGCTCAGATATACCTTTTCTGTCAAAAGTGCTTGTAACAATCTATCTGAAAAAAGGTAAAAGCCTAAATTTCTCAGAAGTCTTTTGAAATACTTGAATTCAAAGCACAGTTGTACACAGAATTGCCTTTACCCTCCACATCTTTAATCAGAATGCTGCAGCTTTACTTTTACTTTTTTAGCAAAAGGCCTTTATATCTGCCCTCATTGGTCTCCAAGGTGGAAAACCTAATGATGCCATTTCCAAGCAAAGAAGCCAA
>WOXC01009764.1:0-62584 GCA_011680675.1 Gymnobelideus leadbeateri | reverse complement strand
AAAGGGATAATAACATAAAGGGACATTCAAAGAATAAGGGATGCATTTAATATTTATGCCTTTCTGCACTGAATTGTGAGGTTTTTATGCCCAGTACATGGTCAATTTTTGTATATGTGCCATGCATTGCTGAGAATAAGGTATAGTCCTTTTTATCCCCATTCAGTGACAGAAAAGGAAATTGGCAAATGCTACAGGAGAAGTTGGAAAATAGGTACACTGATTCACCATATAGGTGGAACTGTGAAGTCCTCCATGCGTACTGGAGAACGACTTAAATTTATACCCAAAGTTCTATAAAACTGTGTATATCCTTTGACCTAGAAGTACTGCTGCTAAGTTTGTATCTCAAAGAGATCAAGGAAAGAAGAAAAGTGGGTGTGTGTGCATGAGCACACGTGCACGCAGACACACACACATACACATGCATATGTAATATTTGTAGCAGTTCCTTTTATGTGGTGGTATTGAATTAGAAATTGAGGGGATGCCCATCAGTAGGGGAATGACTGAACATGTTGTGATATATGATTGTGATGGAATATTATTGTTCTATAAGAAGTGATGAAGGGGATAGTTTCAGAAAACCTCAGAAGACTTAAATGAACTGGTTGTAACCCCAGTGTGATACCCATAGCAGCTACTATGAATATGTATATGTATTTCTAGGGTAGACTTGCAAAATTTAATAACCTTTCTTCCTCAAAGGCAAAACCAAAATATTTATTTGGATCATTAGGATACCAGGAGGAAAGATTTAACAAGGCATTTATCACTAATATAGGGAGCACAGATAACTTAAACCTAGTTATAGGCTCCATGTGGCCAAGACTCCATGTGACTCAGGCTCCATGTGACTGAGCTGGGTCAGGGCTCAAAGAAGATTACGTAGGTTTATTAATTTATTAATTAAAGTCATTTCCTCATCTACAAAAATGGAGATGATAATAGCACTTACCTTGCATCATTGTTATGAGAATCAAATGAGATACCAAAAATAAAATGCTTTGGAAATGTTAAAGAACTATATAGAGGGTATTATTGTTATTATAGATTGGAATTCTGTGTAAAGATATTTGAAACTATTAGAGTTAATGAGAAAATTAGGAAGAAATAGAGAGGGAGCGGCTAGGTGTTGCAGTGGGTAGAGTGGCAGCCCTGGAGTCAGAAGGACCTAAGTTTGGATCCGGCCTCAGACACTTAAGGCACACACAAACAAAAACCTAACCGTGTGACGTTGGGCAAGTTACTTAACCCCAATTGCCCTCCAAAAAGCAAAAAAAAAAAAAGAGAGAGAGAGAGAGAAAAGTCACCAGGATTGAGCCTTATACAATCATACATATGGAACAGGATATTGAAGAAAAATCTAGAAAGGGGCTGGAGAAGCATCTAGCTAAAACTAGAAAAGGAAACTAAACAGAGCACTCGCGAAACCTCACGGAAGAGAGATAATTTGGAGGAAAAGAAAGAATGAGGAAATTTCTTTGAGAATTTCTTTAAGGATGATTTCTAGGTTCTTTCTTTGATCATGGCTTTCAGGTAGTCCAATAATTTTTAAATTATCTCTCCTGGATCTATTTTCCAGGTCAGTGGTTTTTCCCATGAGATATTTCACATTGCCTTCTATTCTTTCATTTGTTTGGATCTGTTTAATAGTATCTTGAGGGGCGGCTAAGTGGCGCAGTGAATAGAGCGCCGGCCCTGGAATCAGAAGGACCTGAGTTCAGAGCCAGCCTCCGACACTTAATCCACACAAACAAAAACCTAGCCGTGTAACCTTGGGCAAGTTACTTAACCCCAATTGCCCTAAAGGGGCGGCTAGGTGGCACAGTGAGTAAGAGTGCCAGCCTCGGAGTTGGGATGACCCGAGATCAGATCCGGGCTCAGAAAATGAGCACCCACGCATAAATAATGACTAGCCGTGTAACCTTGAGCAAGTTACTTAACCCCAATTGCTTTAAAAAAAAATAGTATCTTGATTTCTCATAAAGTCACTAGCTTCCATTTGCTCCAGTCTAACTCTGAAGGAATGGATCTTCTCAGTGAGCTTTTGAGATTCTTTGTCCATCTGGCAAATTCAAATTTTTAAGGCATTCTTCTCCTCATTGCCTTTCTGAGCCTCTTTTGCCATTTGAGTTATTCTATTTTTTAAGGTGTTATTTTCCTCAGTCAGGCTGTTGACTGTCATTTCATACTTTTCTTGCATCTTTTTCATTTCTCTTCCCAAATTTTCCCCCACTTCTCTTATCTGCTTCTTAAGGTCCTCTATGGCCTGTAGCCATCTTGTATTTTCATTTGGGGCTTTTGGTGCAGGAGTTCTGACCTCACAGTCCTCCTCCATGCTTTGAGCCTCTTTGCCCCTAAAATAGGAGTCCAATGTTGAACTTTTCTGTTTATTTTGTTTCGTTTGCCTAGGCATATTGCCACTTAATTACTTGATTTTTGGGCTTGTTGCCACAGTAGGACTCTGCCACCAGACAGGGGAGCTTCTGCCCAAACGTGGGGTCTTTACAACTTCTGCCAGTTGGGTGGCCTCTGTAAAGCCTCCACCCACTCTGGCAAGTTGGATACCCACCCCAAACTTCTCCCCCAGACCACAATCCAGATCCAGGCAGTTTAAAGCAAGAGCGATTAACCCCCAGACTGATTGCTGGATCTTCCTACAGTTTGTAGACCAGGAGCTAGAGCCACTACTGACACTGCAGAATGGCTTCTGTGCAGTTGTTTCTCCAGCAGCTTTTTGCCCCCAGGGGAGGAAGCCACATGTTCCCCAGATACTGGTCCCAAAGTCCATAGGGCACTAACCTCTCACTTTGTCCTAGGCATATCTGTGCTGATAATTCTGGAATCGCCACAATTGCTGGTGTTCTGGGGTTCCACCAGCAGGCTGAAGGCCCGGCCGCCCTGGGGCTAAAACCGAGGACCTGGGCTCGGCTCTGCGGGCTGCGCTGTTGGTTCCCAGCGCGTTGTGCTGCCTGCTCTCAGAGCGATGTGCTGGCCGCTCCCTGCAGGGCTGCTGGGCTGTCCTCAGCAGGAGCTTAGCTTCTCTGTGCTGTTCTGTGGGTGCTGTGGCTCCAGAAGTTGTTCGGAGCTCCCTTTCACATTGTTTGAAATTTGTGTGGGGCAGAGCACATTGGAAATGCTGTTTCTACTCCACCATCTTGGCTCTGCCCCCAGGTCTTTTTTTGATGAAACGTGAATCTTTTAAGAGCTGCAGGGGCTGGAGCCCTCTTGGGGAAGAGGGAAGGAGCGAATGTGGAAATTTTTATACATGTAGCAATGCCCAGAATGTTAAGTCCTGAGAAAAGAGTAATGAAAATAAAGAGATTTTTGATAGCCTTGAGAAGAACAATTCTACTTGAATGGTGAAGTAGTTTTGAATAATAGGTTTCATTTGATGGATGACTAAAGTGATAGGCAATTTGAGAGTTGAAAAAATTGTTCATCTCCAAGATCTTGAATTCTGAAATTCTTCTCACAATACTCATATTCAAATGCCATGCCTCTCCCGCTCCCTCCCAGCACAATTTTTCCTATTCATCATAATGTCCTGTACCTCAATTTCCCTTTATCTTTCCAGTCACCTATCACTTTTGCTCTGACTTTTCTTACCTCCTTACACTGCATGGACTTATTATCAGTCATTTCCAATATAGACTTACTACCACCTGAGAATCCCTTATCCCTTAATTATTTGCTGTTTTTGACTTGTAACCTTCATCTCTGAGTAATCTGATTTGTCCCTTTCTACTTGTAGATCATTGAGAATTATTTTAAAAAGCTGGGAATCTGCACCAGTTTTATCCTTAATTGACTGATGCTATATAACTTCACTGCTACTTGGAAATTCAGTAGAAGTTGAATTAAGTTAAATTGTGAACTAATTTAAGGGAAAACTTAAAAATAGGAATGGTCAAAACTAGAATAGGATCCCTCATGAAATAGTGAGTTTCCTCTTATTAGATATCTCCAAGCAAATGTTAAAGGCAACTTGTTGAAAATAGAAAATACATGGATCAGACCAGATGGCCTTTGAGGTCCCTTCAGATTCAGAGATTCCATAAAATTTGCATATGTATTTACAAATCCCACTCTAACTAGGTATAGTGGGTATTGAAAGTGTCACCAGGCAAGGCAGTACCAATACATATGAACATTGCACAACTAATAACATATGAGGCATGCCAAATGGCCATCATGGTCATTACTAGAACCCATATCACAAACAACATTAGTGACCCCCTCTGTAGTTGAGACTTTGGCTTAGCTTTCAGTCACCTACATGGCTTCCTTATTTCTTCTGCCATTTCTGCCCCATGTACCAATTTCCTTGGATCCCAATTCTAATTTAGGTGATTTGTATTCTTCTTTGTCCACTTAAGAGTAATAATCCTTTCCACCCACAGCTCCCTATATGACTTAACCTCTTAAGAAACCCCATTTTCTTCTCAATCATTGCTCATCAGACCTTAACCAGCTCAAGTCCTGGGGGACCATCATAGTGAATGAGTGGGAATTCATTTATTAAACATTTATTATGGGCCAGAATTGCAAGCCTCAGATAACAGTATAAAGAATAAAATACATTACATTTTAACAGGCAACAAAAGACTTGTTATTGATGTGGGAGTTGTCTGTGAATCAGCTTTCTATGTAGAGTCTAACCATTGATTCAACAGAGCCAAGATCATCATTAGGGGAAAAAAACCTAAGAAGTATAATAAAAAAAAATATAAGGCATACAATCATTGAAATGACTTAAATTTGAATTTTTTGTCCTAATGCTCAGTGCTTAGTGACATTAATAGAGAGTTCCTAAATAGTACAAAAACTGGACATTACTTCAATGCCTATATTTTCCAATTCTCTTCTGAATAAAATCATCAAGATAAAGAAATTATCATTTTATAGTGGGCCTATAATTAGCTTCATCTTTTCCCCTCCCCTCAAAAATCATCACTGTCAAACAAGCTTGAGATGCTTTGAGCAAAGCTCTGTGGCAAACTAAACACCGAATCCATTATCAGGATATGCTATTTGAGTAATTAAATGAGGGGCCAAAGATCTATTCATTTATAGTCCAATGTTTCTATTTTTGTAGACTGATTGTGAGGTTTTTGACTATTAATAAGCAACAATAGAGACTATGGAATCCTTGGAATGAAAAGCAATGGTTTGAATTATGTTCTGCATGATATCATACCTATTTCTAAGAAAATGTGAGAGTTTCAGGTATTTGCTAATGCTACTTGTGATAGGATGCCTGGCTCCCACTCCATCTCCTGCTTCACTGAACTTAGCTTTGGCGAGTAGATTTTCATCCAGAAAAAACTTTTTGAAGCCCTGAGAAAAATCTGGACTAAAACTTTTTGATAAATGAAATATTCAGCAGGGAAATACTTATTTTAAAAAGGGCTGATAAATCCTGTTTACTTTAAAGTGTGTCTGAGAAAGCATATGGGCTAGATCTGAGTCAGCTGGCTGTAGCCTACATACAGTGAATGATTTCTGACCAAGGGCTCTGAGAAGGATTGAGTCTGATGTTTACCAAGGAGCAAGAGCGACTGTCATTTTACTTGTCTAAAATTCGAATAACTCTTGATAATAAGAATGCATTGAAGAAAATTGAATAAAAAGCTTCCTTGAAAAGTTATTAGTAAACATTTTAAAACACAGTGTTCTGTTAACAGAGAAAGAGACAATAATGAAGTGGATCAGTCAAGGGAGGAAGTGGAGTTCTATTTTGCCAATGTGATACCCACAGAAGTTGCTATGAATATGCAGGCGTATTCTCAGGTTTGAATCACAACATATAACAGACTCTCTTCCTTGAAGATGAAACCAAGACATTTATTCAAACTCCAGAATGTCAAATCCATCATAGAAACAAAGAAGTCTATACACATTACCTATGCAGGGAGCACTGACACCCCAAGCATTTTTTAAGACCAATGCAAGAAACACCAATATCCCAAGCCTTCCCTTCATTAGGCCTCCCCATAAAACAAGTTCCCTTAAGCAAAATCACTCCCTCTCTCACTCCCACTAGATGCTCTGCTCTGCTCTGCCTGCTCTCTCTCTCCCAGCTCTGTCTCATTTTCTCTCAGCTCTCCTTCATCCACACTTCCTGTTCCACCCATTCAACAAGTTCTTCCCATCATGGGCTCCATGTGATCTCACAGGTCTATTAAAGGGCAGGGAAGATCTTCAAATTCCCTTGACATTACAAATTCACATACTGTAAATTCAAACAAATTTTTTGTGGACTCCATTTTGCTTGGTGATGTAGTCCTCAGTAAAGGGCTACTTATTTTATGCAGCAGGAATATTAGTTTTCATCATCACTTGAATATACTTAAGCAATTTTCCTTCTCACAGTGGACTTTCTAATTATCAGTATTATTTCTTTCCTTCTACATCCTTTTCCCAGTACACTCCAGGTTAAAAAAAAAGACATAGCTATTATGAATAGGGGAGAGCAAGGAATGAACAGGGATGAATCTAGGAGATGGTTGCAACAGAGAAGCCATCAGAGACCCACAAATGTTCAGTTCATTACTAATTTTTACATCCAGGACAAGTACCACAAAAATGCCTGGGATGGGTAACAATAAGTGGACTTTCTATTGAGGGGGTAGACAATCAGCCATTTGGCAACTTATTATTTTAAACAATGATTCTTTTTTATTATTATTAAATTGATTTGTTTATTTGTTTTTAGTTTACAACATTCAGCTCTACAGTCCCTTGAGTTTCAAATTTTCTCCCCTTCCTTCCCCCTTCCCCCAACATGGCAGCATGCACTCGAATATATGATCTATAAATATCTTCACATTGATCATTAGTCAGGTTGTAAAGAAGGAGTATACGTGGTGGAATGATCAGTGGGAAAGAGGAAACTAAACAAAACAAGAAAAAGAGACACAGCAAGTAGTTTGTTTCAATCTGCATTCAGATTCCACATCTCTTTCTCTGGATGTGGATATCTCTTTCGATCATGAGTCTTTTGGAGTTGTCTTATAACCTTACATTGCTGAAAGGAGGCCAGTCTATTGAAGTTAGTCATCACACATACATTGTGTCTGTCATTGTGTACAGATTTCTCCTGGTTCTGCTCCTCTCACTCAGCAACAGATTATATAGGTAACTATAGGTCATTATGAAGTCCATGTGCTCTTTATTTCTCATACAACAGTAGTATTCCATTACATTCATATACCACAACTTATTCAACCATTCCCCAATTGATGGGCATCCCCTTAATTTCCAATACTTTGCCACCACAAAAAGGACCATTATAAACATTTTTGTACATATGGGTTCTCCTCCCACTTCTCTGATCTTTTTGAGATATAGCCCTAGAAGTGGTATTGCTGGGTCAGAGGGTATGCACTTATTTATAGCCCTTTGGGCATAGTTCCTGATTGCTCTCCAGAAAGGCTGGATCAGTTCACAACTCCACCAAAAACGCATTCTAATTTTTCCACATCCTCTCCAGCATTTATCATTTTCCTGCTTTGTCATCTTAGCCAATCTCGCCAGTGAGATGTGATTTTGATTTTCAGTTCTTTTGATTTTCATTTCTCTAATGAATGGTGATTTAGAACATTTTTTTCATATGCTTATAGATATCTTTATTTTCATCTTCTGAGAACTGCCTCATCATATCCTTTAGGTATTTATCAATTGCGGAGTGGCTTGTAGATTCAACTCAACTCTTTGCATATTTTAGAAATGAGGTCTTTATCTGAGCCACTGGTTGTAAAAATTCTTTCCCAATTTTCCACTTCCCTCTTAATCTTGGAAACATTGGCTTTGTTTGTACAGAGGCTTTTCAATATAATGTAATCAAAATTATCCTTTTTGCATTTTATAATGCTCTCTAACTCTTGTTTCATCATGGAGTCTTCCCCTCTCCATAGATCTGACAGGTAAACTATCCCTTGCTATTCCAGATTGTTTATAGTATCAGCCCTTATATGGGGTCATGCACCCATTTTGACTTTATTTTAGTGTATGGTGTTAGATATTGATCTATATCCAATTTCTGCCATACTATGTTCCAGTTTTCCCAGCAGTTTTTGTCAAATGGTGCATTCTTATCTTAAAAGCTGGGGTCTTTTGGATTATTAAACAAGAGTTTACTATAGTCATTGGCTTCTGATTCTCACGTATCCATTCTTTCCCATTGATCCACTACTCTATTACTCAGCCAGTACCAAGTAGTTTTGATGACTGCTGCTTTATAATACGGATTAAAAATCTGATATGGCTAGCCCACCTTCTCTAGCATTTCTTTTCATTAATTGCCATAATATTCTGGACCTTTTGTTCTTCCAACGGAATGTTGCTAGTATATTTTTAAGCTCTAAAAAGTAATTTTTGGTAGATTGATTGGTATGACACTAAATATGTAATTTAATATGGGTAAATTGTCATTTTTATTATATTAGTTCAACTCAGCCATGAGCAATTGCTGTTTTTCCAATTAGTTATATCTGACTTTATTTGTTTGAAAACTGTTTTGTAATTGTGTTCATATAAGTCCTGGGTTTGTTTTGTCAGGTAGATTCCCAAATATTTTATAAAGTCTACAGTAACTTTAAATAGTATTTTTCTTTCTATCTCTGGCTGTTGAATTTCTTTGAGATATATAGGAAAGCTGGGACTTATATGGGTTTACTTTGTATCCTGCAACTTTGCCAGATTTTTTTATTGGCTTAAGTAGTTTTTTACTTGATTCTCTAGGATTCTCTAAGTATATCATCATATCATCTGCAAGGTGTGATAGCTTAGTCGCTTCTTTACCAAATTTAATTCCTTCAATTTCTTTTTCTTCTCTTATTGCCACTGCTAACATTTCTAGTACCCAACTGAATAAGAGTGGTGATATTAGACATCCTTGTTTCACCCCTGATCTTATTGGAAATGCTTCTAGCTTATCCCCATTACATATATACATGGTGATGGTTTTAGATAGATGCTACTTATTTTAAGGAAGACTCCATTAATTCCTATACTTTCTAGTGTTTTTAATAGAAATGGGTGTTGTATTTTGTCAAAAGCCTTTTCTGCATCTATTGAGATAATCATATGGTTTCTGCTAGTTTTGTTGTTGATGTGATCAATTATATTGATAGTTTTCCTAATACTGAACCACCCTTGCATTCCTGGAATAAATACTACCTGATCAAAGTGTATTATTCTTCTGATAAGTTGCTATAGTCTTTTTGCTAATATTTTATTTAGAATTTTTGCATCTATATTCATAAGGGAAATTGGTCTGTAATTTTCTTTCTCTGTTTTGCTCTTTCTGATTTAGGTATCAGTACCATATTTGTGTCATACAAAGCATTTGGTAGGACTCCTTCTACATTTTTCCTGAATAGTTTGTAAAATATTAGAGTCAATTGTTCTTTAAATGTTTGGTAGAATTCACTAGTAAAGCTATCTGGTCCTGAGGATTTTTTCCTAGAGAGTTCATTGATGGCTTGTTCAATTTCTTTTTCTGAGATGGGCTTAAGTAGTTTACTTCTTTTTCAGTTAGTCTGGGCAACTTTGACAAATTTAGTAAAATGGATGAATATTCATCCATTTTACTAAAATTGTCGAACTTATGTCCATACAATTGGGCAAAACAATTCCTAACTATTGTTTTAATTTCCTCTTCATTGGAGGTAGATTCACCCTTTTCATTTTTGATACTCATAATTTGGTTTTCTTCCTTTTTTCATATTGATTAAAAGTCTATGAATTTTATTGGCTTTTTCATAATACCAGCTCTTAATTTTATTTATTAATTGAATAGCTTTCTTAAATTCAATCTTATTAATCTCTCCTTTGGTTTTCATTTTTTTTTTTTTTTGCTTTTTGGAGGGCAATTGGGGTTAAGTAACTCACCCAAGGTGACATGACTAGGTTTTTTTTTTTGTTGTTGTTGTTGTTGTTTGTGTGTGCATTAAGTGTCTGAGGCCGGATCAGAACTCGGGTCCTTCTGACTCCAGGGCCCATGCTCTACTCACTGTGCCACCTAGCCACCCCGGTTTTCATTATTTCTAATTTAGGATTTAATTGGGGATTTTCAATTTGTTCTTTTTCTAGCTTTTTCAGTTGCATGCCCAATTTATTGACTTACTTCCATTTTCTCTATTTTATTTATGCATGCATTTGGGGATATAAAACTTCCCCTTAGAACTGCTTTTGCTGTATCCCACAAGTTTTGGTATGTTGTCTCATTATTGTCATTCTCTTGAATGAAGTTACTTATCATTTCTATAATTTCTTATTTGACCCACTTATTCTTTAGGATTAAGTTATTTAATTTCCAATTAGTTTTTAGTCTGTCCTGCCATGGCCCCTTATTATGTATAATTTTTATTGCATCATGATATGAGGAGGATGCATTTAATATTTATGCATTTCTGCACTGGATTGTGAGGTTTTTATGCTCTAGTAGTTTCTCGATTTCTATTTTACCTTCTGATTCTAGGATCTCAGGGCAGTTTTGCTAGATGAACTTTTGGAATATGTTGTTCAGGCTTATTTTTTCATCATGATTTTCCAGTAGACCAATAATTCTCAGATTATCTCTCCTGGATCTGTTTCCCAGGTCAGTTATTTTTCAATTGAGATATTTTACCTCTTTTTCTAATTTTTTATTCTTGATGTTGTGTTTGACTGATTCTTGTTTCCTCATGGAGTCATTAGCTTCAATATGGTTGATTCTAATTTTTAGTGAATTATTTTCCTCAGTTAGTTTTTGAAGCTACTTTTCCATATGTTCAGATTTAATTTTTAGCTCACAAATTTTTCTTTTTTAAGATGCTGTTTTCTTCATTGTAATGTTTTTCTAATTTCACAATTTTGATTTTAAAAGAATTGTTCATTTTATCTTCTACCTCTCTAATTTGGTTTTCAAAGTTCATTTTAAGCTCATCTAAGAATGCTTTCTGTGCTTTAGACCATTTCACATTCCCTGTCGAGGCTTCAGCTGTGGGTGTGGAGTCATTATGGTCTCCTGCTGAATTTTGTTCCTCCAGCTCACAAAAATAGGATTCTACAGTCTTTGTCTTTGCAGTCTGTTTTTACCTATTTTGAGGCAGGACCCTTCCACACCCTTCCTCTAGGGTTTCCAAGCCTTTACTGTTTAAATTTTTGCTCTGGGGCAATAATTACTGTGTTTTCAGTGTCAGAGCGGGGAGAGTTGGAGCAGCCAGGTTTCACTCTGCCATCCTGGTACCTGGAAGTTTAGATAGATGCTTTTTAAATTTCCAGGCTATGGGTTGGTAGTCCCAGGAGTAGATACTTCCACTGCCAAGAGCCCTGCATTTGTCTCTTACTCTGCTTTCTTGGATCCTAACCCTGTGGTAATAGGCCTGGGAATGGTCCTTTCGGTTGGTGGATCAATTTGCCACCATATTGACCAGGCCTTGTTTGGGGATTCCATGTGCCATGTTGTCTGGGACTCCTTAAACAATGATTCTTGATAAATGGGTCCTAAATTCTTTTTCTTCTGCTGAAATGTTATGAAAAAGTCCTATGAAAAAGACCTTATGGTCAGCAGCCTGAGGCAAAATCCCAGCCACCCATCCCTAGTTATAGCTCTGATGTTCTGAGAGACCTTTCCATTGTCAGACTCCTAGCAAAGGAACCCAGTCTTGCTGGCAGTGAATGGGGAAGCAAGGTAAAGGAGAAGCACTATTAGCATAGGATAAAGCTGTCCCATTCTAGCTGCTCTTAACTTAGTGGGGTTTCTGACAAATGTGCATCTTCTGACAACAGAAAATAATTAGCCGATTCATGAATTATCCTGTTTGCTTTAAGCTTCCCTAGCTAAGAGCTATCTGGCTTAAGTCATGCTATATGTTTTCATCATAAGTGTTTTCATATGAAAGGAATAACTGAGCTTGTTTCCTGTATGGTAACACAAGGTTTGCTAAATTGAAATAGTTTTATTTACTAAAGACCATTAATAGCCTATGATAAAGGGACTACTTGTTAACCAATCATATGGCTGACTTATTTCTTTGAAGCAGAAATAGGAAATTAGTTTGTTCCTCTTAAAAGCTTTGAAATTAACTTTACTCAAAATATTTTTCTGACCTTTGAAGTCAAACCACTGCCTCTTATATCTACTACTTATTCCTTCTTAAAATTATATCACTAGAGACAGATATACAGGTGGTGTAGTGAATAGAATGCTTGGTCTATAATCAGGAAAACCTGAGTTCAAATCCAGTTGTGTGATCTGAGCAAGTCACAATTTGCCTGTTTCCTCATTGGTAAAAGTGCAAATAATAAAAGCACCTATCTCGTAGGATTGTCATAAGGATTAAATGAGACAATAATTGTAGAATGCTTAGCATATTGCCTTGCGCATGCTAAATGCTATATAGTGTTAGCTATTATTACTATTTTAATAGGATGTCCCTATTATGCTTAAAGGAACTAGTAAAGAAACTGGATGCACAACATCATTAGAAAATCTCATGGTTCTAGTTTGAATCCTGAGTAATTCGGGGGAGTCAGACAAATTCTATGGCACCTTGGTTTTGCTTGAACATTCAGTGAGAAGGGGCCTCTGGGATAGTGACACTAATGAGAGTGTATGTTTGTGCTTATGTCTGTGTTTGAGACTTTAGAACTGGCTTTATAGAAAGCTAACATGGGAGTGCTCTGGGTCAAAGTGGGGAGACAAGTCCAGATAATCTTTAGGAAATTTAACAATTGGTGGTGGGGGGGGGGCAGAACTTTGGGATTCTGGGAACTAAGACAACTTTTTAAATCAGTCTAAGGGTAGGCTGATAATCCAAGCTTGAGTACAGACCTGTTATAGCAAGGATTTCACTATCTACAATCTGCCCCATGAGAAAAGTGAAAAGGATGATGTCCATCATATATTGACTTTCTAGTATTTGGACTAAGAAGTCACAAATTTTCCCATGCATATGTTTCTACCTTAAAGGAAATAATTACTTTGTGCTCCTTGCTCTTGAGTTAATGACTGAGTTTTGTAGGACATGTTAATCTTTTTGTGACACAGAAATTACTATTTATTACCACACCCCAGTATTGAGACATACAAGGCTTAAATGAATAGGATGCATTTTGCACATGGTATCTTGAACATTTTAAGTTCTGTACTTTTCACTAGCTTTTGTTAGTCACAATCTCTAATATTCATAGTGAGAGCAGAAGGGGAGGTCTTATCATAATTCTCTAACCCATGTCTTTAGATGGAAGACAAGGGTTTGAATTCCATGAAAAAATAACACATTATGTCTTGAATGCAACATCTTTTTCACCATTAAATTATTCTATGATTAAACAGTAAAATTCAAAAGATTTTTTTTCATGCAGGCCTTAAAAATTTCCTTTCAAGATTGTGAGGGCTTCAAATGTCTCTTTTGGTATTGTGAAATTGTAGTAGGAAGAGAAAGCAAACATATAAATGACTGAGTCATGAATAAATGGACTAGGGTGTTGCCCTAGTGACATCATTAAAATCAACGTGATGGACCAAAAAAAAATGTCATCACCATAAAATCTGGCATAATTAAAGACAAACCATTCATAAAGCTATACCAAAAATTAAAACCATAAGTATGAAATTTGGTGGTATGGTGAGATATATGTGAGTTATTTGTTTAAATTTTATTGATGCCTGTGTTTTTATATTCCAGCTCATTTTCCAAGATAATCTGCCACCATTTGCCACCTTCCCCATTGAGTCTTCCCTTGCTTGTCACAAAGAAAAATATATAAACTAGCACAGATTCCATGTCTAATTACATACGCAGTATTCCACAACTTTTGTCTCCTGGTTTCTCCACCAAGAGAATAGATAGTATGTTTCATCATTTGCTCTGAACAATCTTCCTGAGGTCAGTCCTTGTAAATAATCATAGTTTGTTCCCTAAGGATTCTGATAACACTAATTCATTATTACATTATTTATATTACTATTATATGAATATATACATATTCATATATATATATATATATATACATATATACACACACAAACATTTGTACAGGAAAACAAAGAGATAGTGCTTTGATAGTCCTGTTTTCTTAAGGCTGTGCCAGTTTAGAGAAGTCTTCCAATATATCTAAGAATTTCTCATATTTTATATTTCTCAAGGCAAGATAATATTAATAAACCCCAGTTTGTCCTCCTTGGGCCATATACTCAGTGGTGGGATCATTACAATAAAGAAATGAAGAATTTAGTGACTTTTCTCAAATAATTAAAATTGTTTTTAAGTGTGGTTGAACAAATTCATAGTTCTGCTAAGAATATATTAATGTGGAAGTTTTCCCACAACTAATCTGTTTCTTTAAACCACCATTGCCCCTTTAATGTGCCACAACTTTGAATTTTAAAAGATGAAAGTTTTTGAATCACTACTTGGAAAACCTGATTTTTAAAGAAACTGTTGATCTAATATGTACCCTAAATGCTTCAAATAAAACAATAGTACTATTTGTAAATAGAGTAAATGAATATTTCTGACCTGTCAACATTAAAAAAAATGTGTCTCTGCCACTTAATATCTGTGTGACTTGAGGCAAGTCTGGCTCCAAACTCCCCTTTCAACCTTGTCTCATGCTATTTTCTATTAAATATTCTATGTTCAAAACAAATTTTATTGTTTTTCCTAGTTCTCCTTCTTCTCATGTCCTCTTTACTCACGTTGTTCCTCATGTCTGGAATGGACCCTCTCCTGTTTCTACCTGTTGCAACTTTTTAGGAAGGTTCTCAGGATCATTTACCCTCCCTCTCCTCCCCCTGCTTTTACATACATACATACATACATACATACATGCATACATACACACACACACTCAATCTCAAGTAAAGGTGGTCATTCTGTATGCAAATTTCCCATAGTACTTTGCTGGACCTATCCTTTACATTTATCTCAGTCCTACCTTGCACAACATATACTTCTGAACTGTTTTGTCCTATCTAGTGGTAAGGGGACAAGTTCTATTGTATCCCCAGTACTTAAAAGTACCTGAAACAGTAGGCATTTAATAAATATTTGTTAAATAAATGAAGGATAATACAACCTCTTCAAGTGTTTTCCTCATTTGCAAAATGAGAATAGCAGTATTTTCCCTATTTATCTCATGGAATTGTTATGAGGAAAATCATATAGATATTAAGGTGCTAAATAAATAATATAATTATTCTTTTATAACAGCAATGGGTTTATACATAGAACCATAGAATATTTTAGATGTTTTCATCTTTGTTATGAAACTAATAATCATCAGCAAACCCCAAGATTTCAATATACAAAGAAGAGTGGAAAAATAATAGGATTGTGTAGAACCCATGAAATTTTGTTATGCTGTTTTAAAAAAAAATGTTGATTAAATTAAATAATGTAATAATATTGCCATTTGTTTTATATATCCTTCTGAGCTTTTTTTTCTCTTAAGTAATCTGAATGTTTTTTTTGAAGATCGTTTTTTTCTTTAGCTTTTATTGAATCCTCATTTTCTACTAACTCATGTCCTTGCAAAGTAGTAACCCTTCCTTGTAAGAAATAAATACAGTTAATCGAAGTAAATCAAAACATTGGTCATGTCTAAAAGGTATGACTTATTCTACACTTCTCCTTCATCAATTCTCTGCCAAGAGGTAAGAGGTGTGCTTCATCACTGACATTCTGAAGGTATGACAGTTCCATAGAGATGATAAGAAATTTATATTGAAAATTTGTTGATTTCCATAATATTACAGATAAGAAAATTGAAACCCAGAAAAATAAGACCCAATATCTTACTTTATTTATCCATACTATCTTGGACCCCTTGTGAGCAGTAGCAGGGTTTGGAGGTGGCTAGGGTTTAAATGGAGTCTTTGACTAAAGTAATTAGAACGGTGCTCATTTACTTTTGGAGAAACTGAATTTTCTTAAAGCCTACCAGGGCACTGTGTTTATTTAAGTTTAAATTTATGGTTTGGTTATCTTATTTGCCAGTTACTAATCAGAAAGTTTGGATTTTTGAAAAGTATTGATCTAGGTACAGATCTTTGCCTCATTTTCCCTCTTCCCCATCTTTTGAGTATTTCACAGGTCATTAGAATCTTCATTGAAGAAAGAATAGGGAAAAAATAAAGTCAATTGTGTCATATAGCAGAAAAATACTAGATTAGGGGAAAAGAATCCTGTTTTTAGTCTTGTTTTTGTGTCTAAGTTGCTGTGTGACTTTGGACAAATCATTAACCTTTTGGTGCACTGGTATCTACATCTGTCAAACATACAAAATGGTGTCTGTCTCAGAGAAGTGTCATAAAATAATGGAAGGTGTCTGGGGACAGGCATAGGAAGACGTGCATTCAGGTGAGGCTTCCTCCACTTATTTTGTTTATTTTATCTTTAGACATACAGGTAAATTCTCCAAATTTTCATTTTCTTATCTATATAATGAGAGAATTTGGATGTGATAGTTCTTTCTCACTCTAACATTCTAACATTACTTATGTCATAGGTTTGTTGTGACGATCAGAGGAGTTATGTGAAACGTTTTGAAAATTATAAAGTGCTATATAAATACAATATCAACAAGTCCATTCAGGTCAACAGACTTTACTTAAGTACTTACTAGGTCCCAGGCACCATAGAAAGTACTGTAGATACCAAGAAAGGTACAGTCCTTGACTTAAAGGAGTCCTCATTCTGATAAGGGAGACAACATGAAAATGACTATTTCGTTTAGTCATTTCAAAGTCATATTGAACTCTTCAAGGTGTCATTTGGGTTATTCTTGGCAAAGATACTGGAGTGGTTTGCCATTTCTTTCCCTAGCTCTTTTTACAGATGAGGAAACTGAGGCAAATAAAATTAAATGACTTGCCCAGGATCATATAGCTACTAAGTGTCTAAAGCTGATTTTGAACTCAGGTCTTGCTGGCTCCAGGCCTGCTTCTCTATCCACTGTGCCACCTAACTCTCTCCCTGCTCTCTGCCTCTGTCTCTCTATCTCTGTCCATCTCTCTCTCTCTCTCTCTCTCTCTCTCTCTCTCTCTCTATATATATATATATATATATATATATATATATCTCCCTCAGTGTCTCTGTCTCTATTTCTCTGTCTCTGTCTTTCTGTCTCTTTTTCTGCCCCTCTCCTCTCTCTATATATATGTATACATAATAGATAAATGTATGTATACACACACACACACACACACACATATATATGTATACACACACACATACATATATATATATGTATATACACACACACACACACACACAAAATATACACAGGATAAATTAGAGATGATCTCAAAGGGGACACATTGGGGTGTGCGGGGCAACAAAGTTCTATTGCAGAAGGTAGGATTTGACCCAGCACTTGAAGGAAGCCAGAGAAGTGAAGAGGCATTAAGGGAGGAGAACATTTAAAAGTTCTGATTTATGATGGAGATATTTGAAACTATTGAATAAAATGAGGTTCAAGGATTATCAACAGATTTCAATTATTCATTCTATATTTGTGAAGCCCTCACTATAAGATCCTCAGGGCATGAATAGTGACTTATCTTCATATTTCTCCCCAATATCTACCAGAGTATTTAAATATAATGCACTGGGCATGTTAACTGTGTGAATAAAAAATGATCATAGTGCACACAAACAGTATTTTAGCAAATTATGTCCTCAGGTTTTTTTCAATCTTATTTGTTAAGTCACTGTATGCTTTCTTGGTAATGTTTCACACTAGGGAGTATTTCCCCAAAATATCTTATTGTCCACAAGTCCATCCAGGTCTTCAATATTCAACATTCCAACTATATTATTATAATATGCATGCTTCACTAAGTCCTTGCGACCTCTGACATATTGATCTCTAGCATAGTTAAGTCCCAGAGAATAAAGAGAGTTTCAAAGGTGTTGTAAAATGCACAGGTGCCTTTGACTTTGTGATGTAACATCAGTATTCCCTAGGATTTTTTATGCATATTAAACTATAAGAAGACCTCTAGGAGCTTGCAATGTGGTACATTACATAAAAACTTCCCAAAAATCACACGGCACAAGGAAATACAAAGAAAAATGAGGAAGATCACTGTGGCAGCCATGCAGACATTTCAACTGCCTTTTCCATTCTTCGTCTTGTCAACCTAGTCATCTCTACTGCACTAAAACCAATTTAGGAATACTAACCCCAATGCTTGGGCAAGCTCCATTCATATAAATTACCTATAATCTTCCTCTATCACTTTTTTGTTGCTTTGTTTGTTTATTTGTTTGCTTCTCAAAAAATTGCTGTTTTCCCTTTCTAGTTTCAGTAGCACAGTTATAGCAACCATGTTACTACCTTATGTCTTGGTTACTACCACTTCAGCCAAAGGAAAGTAGTGAAACCTTAATGCCATGACACGCTAATGATGTCTTTAGGATATGGCCTACTAAAAAGTGGTTAAGAGCCTGTTCCCCTACCGGCAAGAAAAAAAAAAAAAAGGATGAATCCCTTCAAACACCCAAAGGATTAGTTTGTGTTTTTTGAGGCTTTATTCATGTAGGAAAATGAATAAGAAGATACAAGGAGCTTAAGGAAATGAAGGGGTATCTTTAAAATATTTATCTACCTATCTAACTTTCTTTCGATTTATCTATCTACTTATATATTTGGACCATATGAGATAATTAACAATTTGCCATCAATATGTTCATTTTTTTGGTGTCTATTTTAAAAAAAAATTCTCCTTTTGGTTTTCCTGAGTTATCATTTCTTCTAATAGGATTCTTAGAATTATATGTTTTCAATATAGAAGATGTTCCTGTTTTTCCCACTATGGCTACTATTAGAGATCACAGGGTTTGGGAACTTAAAGGAACCTCAGAGATATTCTAGTGCTGAGACTCTTAAATTTGTGTGTGTGTGTGTGTGTGTGTGTGTGTGTGTGCGCGCGCGCGCGCGCGCGCGCGTGTGTGTCTGATGGACCTCTTTGGCAGGTTTATGAGATCTGTTGATCATTTTCCAGAATGTTTTAAAAATGCATTAAATAAAATATACAGACTTACAAAGAAAACCAACATCACTGAAATGTAGTTATGAAAAATTTTTTTTTTAATTCTCTGATTCCAAATAAGAAGCCCTGATTAGAACAACCCTCTAATTTTATAGTTGGGGAAAGTGAGGAATAGAGTGTCAGGAATGTACCCAAAAACATGTTGTTAGGCAGTGATACATACAGGATTAGAACTCCTGTCTCCTAACTCCCAGTGTGAATCACTTTTCATAGCAGCATGTTCATCCTTTTCTAGGTTTTTGAGGGATATTGAGATGGTATATCTGTCAGATTAGGAACTTCTGATAGCCTTTCTCCTCCAATAATCCAAACCTCACTGCTATCTTAAAGCTCCATTGCCTGTCAGTAAGTCTGGAAGAATAGGATTGAATTTGTTATTTTGAAATTTCTTTTTATGCATTTAGAAATACCATAGAAAAACTTAGGGGTATCTGGACTTTTCAAAGCTTAAAGACCTCTGATTAAAAGAGGAAAAACTTGACTTTTCATAAGGGATTACTGTCTGAGAGCAGTGAAAGGCAGATTTACTCGAAACAAGGGATTATTAAACAGAAGTTCTTGCTATGCCCCTTTGCAGTATCCCCTTCAAGAGCTGAACTAGGAAGGAAATTAGAAATGTTATCATTGCTCTTTCTTTCTTTCTTTTTTTTTTTTTTTGCTTTTTGGAGGGCAATTGGGGTTAAGTAACTTGCCCAAGGTCACACGGCTAGGTTTTTGTTTGTGTGTACATTAAGTGTCTGAGGCCGGATCCGAACTCAGGTCCTTCTGACTCCAGGGCCGACGCTCTACTCACTGCGCCACCTAGCCGCCCCATCATTGCTCTTTCTTATTGCTAATGAGCTTAGTACTAGGTATCAGGAGCAGAGCCAGAATTATCCATAGCATCAGAGACATATAACTCATCAGAGCTTGACTTCTGACAAATGATCTGGGTTCAGTCAAGGACAACCCTGTCTAATTAGAATCTTTGCTGTTTGCTTTAGCCCTACACAGAGTTCCTCCTGGGAACATCGTAATCTGGCTCATGGAACTGAGGCTATCCAAAAACATTAGCCACAAAACAGGCTTATTAAATGAAGAATATTAAGTGAAAAATATGACTAAAAAACCTTAAATTCAAGTGAAACAAGAATTCTCTGCAGAATCTGGCCATTCTGTCTCTTGCTTGATGAACAACTGGATGAATGTAGAATAAATTATTATCTTTAGCAAGATAATAATTATGGGATCCTTCCAATAATAAAATTCCTGCTTTGTGTAATGTTACCAAGGACCTGGAAGTCAGTTCAATGTTTACTGCTCTTTTTCCTTCTATGGTCTGCCATAACCAGCATCCACATAGTGGATCATGTCCACGATCTCTCTTGGTCTGAGTTTCCATTTCTCAGCACTGTGCTATAGTTTTCTGGAACTGTACTGGGGCCCTCTGTCATTCATTCAATTTCCCACTACTCTTAGCCTCATAAATTCCCAGAATTCATCTGGCATCAGACTTGCTGCTATTAACTGGCTCCAAGTTCCTCATGACAACCTCAAGCAGAAACTCTTTCCATTTCTCCATTTCTGCATCACTCTGACTTTGTATGGTCCCATAGTGGGAAAGGATGGAAGTCACTTAGGTCCTTTCTGCCTGAATTCTTTGGATGAATGTTAGCTGGCCCTAAATAATGGGATTTGAAGGGGAGGGGAAATGTGCATTTATGAATCACTTTTTTTCCTTTGAGGGAGGAAGGCAAGACAACTGGAGTTAAGTGACTTGCCCAAGTTCACACTGCTAGTAAGTGTGTCAAGTGTTGAAGGCCTGATTTGAACTCAGGTGCTACTGACTCCAGGGCGGTGCACTATTCACTTGTCCAGCTAGCTGCCCTTATGAATCGTTTTGTGATTTTTGTGTGCCAGGCTTTAACCTAAGTGCTTTACAAATATTATTTCATGGATCCTCATAACAATCTTGTGATGTAGGTGCTATTATTATGCCTATTTTATTTATGAGGAAATCAAAACACATAGAGGTTCAATAACTTGCCCAGAGTCACATAACTGGTAAATGTCCAAATCCAGATTGGAACACAGGTCTTCCTGATTCCAGGTCCACTGTACCATTGAGCTGAAGGTCACATGCAAGTCACTGCTGCCTGGAAAGCATTTCATGCAATAACTGCCTTTACAATCTGAAATCTTATAATAAGGGGTTGCTCAGGATATATTATTGCTAAAATATCCCTGGGAAGGATAACACATTAATCCAGCATGAGTACCAACAAGTTAGAATTGATTTCCTTATTTATTTTCTTCATATTTCCTTTCAACATAGTAGCTAGCTCAGTACTAGACTCTGATAAAACATGATATAAAATTATTGAAAGGGAAATTGATAGGTGTTATGTGTAGGATGTTGAAGGAGGTGACATCGCACAAGGGAGAGCCATCTTTGGAGTCTGGAAGACCTGGGGAGTCTAAAAGGAGTTTCTTCACCAAGAATTCCTTAGTCAGTGAAATAACAGATTGTGGTACATTGGGATAAAGAAAGGAATAGAGACTTGGCTCACTAATTTCAATGTTTAGAGTCTTAGAGAGCTCCTTAGAGCACTGAAAAATGAAATGACTTTTCCAAGGTGGCATAACCAGTGTGTATTAGAGAAAGGACCTGAACCCAAATGATCCTGACTCCCAGGTTAGCTCACTATTTGCCATCCCATACTATCTCTCCATTATCATAATAAACCCCAAAACATTGAGCCAAATATGTGTAAACAAAATAAACATAATAATAATAATAACAGCTAACATTTAGATGACAGCTGAACTATGCTAAGTGCTTCATGAGTATTATTTCATTTGATTCTCACAATAACTCTAGGTAGATATATTTTTATTCCCATTTTATAGATGAAGAAACTGAGATAAACAAAGGTTAAGTGACTTGTTCAGCGTCACACAGTTAATAAGAATCTGAGGTCACATTTGAACTTAGATCTCCTTGATTCTGGGCCTGATGCTCTATCCACTGCTAACCTAGCTGCCCAAAAGTAACATGAAAGTAACCAAAAAATTTTAGTGATACTTTCCAGGGATGTCGTTACAAACCCCAATCCACCCCATCCCTCCTTCATGAAGTAGAAAATCCAAACATAAGGCTCCCACCCAGATTAAAATCCCAAGTTAGTGGAAATAGCCTCAGGTTTGGGAGTCTTCAAGAAGGGGTGTAACTGAGAGAGCCAGGAGTTTGAAGAGAAGAGAGGGAGGGGTCTCAATGGACCCCACCTCACCTGACCAGCAAAAGCCTGCCTGAGCTATAGCCCAGGGGTATAGAGGCAGAAATCTGAAGTGGCCAAACCACCCCTACACCACAGACTACACTGTGCACATCAACATACCTCTCTGAGATTCCTGCCTTAGCCACAAACTAGACACCCAGAGGCTACAGCATTCAAAGTCAAATAACAGGTCCTTAGCTCACAGCCTGAGATATTAAGAAATAGGAAATCACAATGGGAAGGAAGGAAGCTGAGAAGGAGAAGGGGAAGGCAAGAAAATCGATCTGAGATTACTATGTAGGTCAAGAACAACCAAATACACAGGACAATTTGGACTCTTTACCCACACCTGAGACCACAGAGGGAAATATGAACTGGTCTCAAGCCCAAATAGCATTCTTGGACAAGCTTAAGAAAGATTTTAAAGACCAAATGAGGGAGGCAGTGAGCAACTTGGAAAAAAGTCTCAGTGAAGAAAACAAAACCTTAAAAAGTAAAATTAATGAAGGTATTGGAGAAAATACCTCCCTAAAAAAGGACCTTCAAAAAAATAACTGAAGACTATAATTCGCTAAAAATTAGCATCAATCAAATTGAAAGTCAGAACTCTATGATGCACTAAGAGTCAATCAAACAAAACAAGACGATTGAAAAATTGGAAGAAAATGTAAAATATCTCACTGGAAAAACAACTGACTTAGAGAACAGATCCAGGAGAGATAACTTAAGAATTATTGGTCTAGGGGCAGCTAGGTGGTGCAGTGAGTAGAGTGCCGGCCATGGAGTCAGAAGAACATGAGTTCAGATCTGACCTCAGACACTTAACACACATAGACAAAAACGTAACCGTGTGACCTTGGGCAAGTTACTTAACCCCAATTATGCTACAAAAGCAAAAAAAAAAAAAAGAATTATTGGTCTACCAGAAAGCCATGATGGAAAAAGCAGCCTAGACAACATCTTCCAAGAGATTGTCAAAGAAAACTGTCCTGAGGTCCTGGAATCAGAAGATAAAATAGTTATTGAATTCACCAGACTCCTCCTGAAAGAGATCCCAAATTGAAAACTCCAAGAAATATAGTAGGCAAATTCCAGAATTACAAGATTAAGGAAAAAATATTGCAAGCAGCCAAAAAGAAAGAATTCAAATATCGTGGAACTACAGTTAGGATCACACAGGACCTATCAGCTTCTACATTAAAAGAATGGAGGGATTGGAATTTGATATTTTGTAGGGTAAGAGAGCTAAGACTACAACCAAGGATTAACTACCTGGCAAAACTGAGCATAATCTTTCAGGCAAGGAGATGGTCCTTTAAGGAAATAAGGAACTTCCAGACTTCTCCTGAAAAAGCAGAGCTCAATGGAAATCTGATCTCCAATTACAAGACTCAAGAAAGACATAAAAAGGTAAACAAGGAAAACACAGACACACATACATACATGCACAGACCCACAATCATACACACATGCTCATTACTTGGGATGCAACAAGAGCAAAATGTTCACATCCCTATATGAGGAGCTGATAACTGTCAATATTGAAATTTTTATGATTATCATGACCTTGAAAAGGGTTATATTAGTTAGAGGGTGTAGGTATGAATGCACTAACCTGAAGACTTAAAAAAAAACCAAACCTATTAAGGGTATCAAAGGGATTGTAATGGGATAAAAGGAAAGGATGAGATAGGAAAAGGTAAAATATGCCATTCGAAGAGACATTAAAACACACTATAGTAGAGGGGAAAGAAAGAGGGAGAGGAACATCATTTAAACACTATTAAACACTATTCTCACTGGTTCTGGTTCAAAGAGGGATTAACTTAATCAGTGAAGTTTAAGATTCTAATGTGAATAGACACATAAATTCATTAGAGGAAAAGGAGGGAGGGAGAGGAGCAATGTTTGAAATTTACTCTCATTTGTTTGGAGTCAAATCAGGAGTAACTTGTTCTCATAAGTATAAAATTTTATTTATTTATAGGGTTAGCGTTAGTGGGGTTAGTGGGGTTAGGGTTAGGGTTAGTGGGGGGTTAGGGTTAGGGGGTGGGGTTAGGGTTAGGGGGGTTAGGGTTAGGGTTAGGGTGGGGGGGTAGTGGGGTTAGGGTTAGGGTTAAGTAGTGGGAGACTAAGGGGGGTGTTAAAAAGGAAGAGGCTAAAGTGGGAGATTAGAGGGGAGGGAAATAGTAGTAAGGGGAGAGGGTAGGTTAAGAAAGGGCCTCACTGGGTGGGAAAACTGAGGGAGGGGGTAGTCAAAATGGAAAACTTCAAGGAGGGGAAGGGAGACAGAAGAAACAAAAATATAAACCGGGGTGGGGGATAGGATGGAGGGGAAGAGACAGATAGTCAGCATTACTGTGAATGTGAATGGGATGAGCTCTCCCATAAAAGAGAGGTGGATATCAGAATGGATTAAAAACCATAATCCTACAACATGCTGTCTACAAGAAACACATTTGAAACAAAGAGATACCCACAGGGTTATGAAAGGTTTGAGTAAAATCTATTATGCCTCAGCTAAAGTAAAAAAAGCAGGGGTAGCAATACTTACGTCAGATAAAGCAAAAGCAAAAATAGATCTAATTAAAAGAGATAAGGAGGGAAACTATATTCTGCCAAAAAGCATCATCGAGAATGAGGCAATATCATTACTTAATATATATGCACCAAGTGGTATTGAAGGGTGGAGTGGAATAATAGACAAACCGAGACCACTGAGGCAAGAAAAAGAAAAAAATTTATTACGAGTTCAAACCCGGGTCCCACCATACATTTTAGATGGAGGACCCCGAGTGTCTCCTCGGGTGTTTTTTAATACAATTATGAGGGGAAAGCAGGAAGTTCTGAGCTCACTGATTGGCTTAGTGAGTTCAGCTAATTCTTAGAGACAAGGAGTTGTCGGGAAATGATTGGCTAGCAGACTTAGTTGAGTCTTGGAGATAGAGGCTTGATGCCAACTTCATGGGCTATAGGGGAGGGGTGAGAGCAAACAGGTGAAGCGTGGATAGCAGTTGAGGCAGTTGACTCAGTTCCCAAATCTTGTAGGTCAACATGACATTGTGGTTAGGGTTGGGAAAGCATGCATTCTTCAAGAAAAAACAAGGTTATTCTATAATCTCCTGAGGTTTGGCCCCATTTCATATTTGGCTCCATTTCAGTATAGCATCCAAATTCCTAGAGGAGACATTAAAGGAATTAGAGGAAGAAGTAGATAGCAAAACTATATTAGTGGGGGACCTTAATCTTCCCCTTTCTGAACTTGATAAATCTAACCTCAAAATAAACAAGAAAGAAGCAGGTGAATAGTATCTTAGAGAGACTAGATATGATGGATCTCTGGAGAAAACTGAATGGGGATAAAAAGGAATTTGCTTTCCACTCAGCAGTGCATGGTACATACTCAAAAATAGACCATGTAGTAGGGCGTAAAAACCTCACAATCCAGTGCAGAGAAGCAGAAATATTAAATGCATCATTCTCAGATCATGATGCAACAAAAATTATATGCAGTAAAGTTCCTTGGAAAGGTAGACTAAAAACTAATTGGAAATTAAACAATTTAATCCTAAAAAATGGATGGGTCAAACATGAAATAATAGAAACAATCAATAATTTCATTCAAGAGAATGATAATAATGAGACAACATACCAAAATTTGTGGGATGCATTAAAGGCAGTTCTTAGGGGAAGCTTTATATCCCTGAGTGTGTACTTAATTAAAGCCGAGAGAAGGGAGGTCAATGAATTGGATACACAATTGAAAAATCTAGGAAAAGAACAAATTGAAAATTCCCAATTTAGTACTAAATTAGAAATATTGAAAACCAAAGGAGAGATTAATAAAACTGAAATTAAGAAAACTATTGAATTAATAAATAAATCTAAGAGCTGGTTTTATGAAAAAATCAATAAAATTGATAGACACTTAGTCAATATGATAAAAAAAGAAAGAAAAAAACCAAATTATGAGTATCAAAAATGAAAATGGTGAATCTATCTCCAGTGAAGAGGAAATCAAAGGAATAATGTGGAATTATCTTTCCCAATTGTATGTACATAAATATGACAATCTTAGTGAAATGGATGAATATTTACAAAATCACAAGTTGCCAAGATTAATGAAAGAGGAAGTGAATTACCTAAATAACCCCATCTCAGAAAAAAGAAATCAAACAAGCCATCAGGGGATATGTATGACTTAATCTGTCCTTTGGATTATGAAACAACTGTTCTTTGATGTTTTAAATGTATCACAGCCAAATGTCTTCCTTCAGCAGATGATTCTAAAATATTTTCCCCCTCTGTACATATAATTTATCTTTATTTTTCCTAAGACTATCAGGGGAAATGCTTCTGCAAAGATCAAAATTAAAAGGACATTTTTGATAGTCAAAAAAAATAAAATAAAATAAACTCCCTAGGAAAAAATCTCCAGGGCCAGATGAGTTTACTAGTGAATTCTATCAAACATTTAAAGAACAAGTGATTCCAATACTCTACAAACTATTTGGGAAAATTAGTGAAGGAGTCCAACCAAATTCGTTCTATGACACAAATATGGTACTAATTCATAAATCAGGAAGAGATAAAACAGAGAAAGAAAATTATAGACCAATTTCCCTCATGAATTTAGACGCAAAAAATTTAAATATTTAAATTTAAAATATTTTATTTTTATTAGCCAAAAGACTACAACAACTTCTCACAAAAATTATACACTTTGAGCAGGTAGGATTTATTCCAGGAATGCAAGGATAGTTTAATATTAGGAAAACCATCAGTATAATTGAGCATATCAACAATAAAACTAGCAGAAACCACATAATTATTTCAACAGATGCAGGAAAGGCTTTTGACAAAGTACAAAATTCATTTCTATTAAAAACAACAGAAAGTATTGGAATAAATGGAGCCTTCCTTAAAATAGTTGATAGCATCTATTTAAAACCATCAGCAAGTATTATATGCAATGGGGACAAACTAGAAGTATTTCCAATAAGATCAGGAGTGAAACAAGGGTGTCCACTATCACTCCTCTTCTTCAATCTGGTACTAGTTAGCAGTAGCAATTAGAGAAGAAAAAGAAATCAAAGGAATCAAATTAAGCAAAGAAGAGACCAAGCTCTCTCTCTTTGCAGATGATATGATGATATACTTTTGAGAATCCTAGAGAATCAAGTAAAAAACTACTTGAGACAATAAATAAATTTGTCAAAGTTGCAGGATATAAAATAAACCCACATAAATCCTCTGCATTCCTGTATAACTCTAATGAAATTCAACAGCAAGTGATAGAAAGAGAAATCCCATTTAAAGACACTGTAGACATTATAAAATATTTGGGAATCTACCTGCCTAAACAAACCCAGGACCTATATGATCACAACTACAAAACACTCCTTACACAAATAAACTCAGATCTAACTAATTGGAGAAATATCAATTGCTTGGGGCTGGGTCAAGCTAATATAATAAAAATGACAATTTTACCCAAAGTAAATACTATATTCAGTGCCATACCAATCAATTTACCCATAAACTACTTTGTAGAGTTACACAAAATAGTAACAAAATTTATTTGGAAAAATAAACGGTCTAGAATATCAAGGGAATTAATGAAACGAAATGCTAGGGAAGGTGGACTAGCTATGCCAGATCTTAATCTGTATTATACAGCAGCAGTCATCAAAACTGCCTGGTACTGGCAGAGGCGTAGAGTAGTGGGTTAATGGAAAAGATACGCGCAGGAGACCCAGCAGTTAATGAATATAGTAATCTATTGTGTGATATACCCAAGGACCCCAGTTTTGGGGATAAGAATGCACTATTTTGGGGAAAACTGGAATACAGTATGGCAGAAACTGGGCATAGACCATTATCTAACACCATATACGAAAATCAAGTCTAAATGGGAGCATGATGTAGGTATAAAGATGATACTGTAAGCAATATGGGAAAGCAAGGCATAGTTTACCTGCCAGATTGTGGAGAGGGGAAGACTTTAGGACCAACCAAGAATTAGAGAGCATTATAAAATGCAAAATGGATCATTTGATTACATTAGATTGGAAAGCTTCTGTACAAACAGCGCCAATGTAACCAAGATCAAGAGGGAGGTGGGAAATTGGAAAAGAAGTTTTACAACCTATGTCTCTGATAAAGGACTCATTTCTAAAATACACAGAAAATTAAATGAAATCCATAAGAATACAAGTCATTCCCTAATTGATAAATGGTCAAGGGATAGGAACAGGCAGTTTTCAAAGAAAGAAATTAAAGATATCTATAAGCATATGAAGAAATGCTCTAAATCACTATTGATTAGAGAAATGCAAATCAAAACAACTCTGAGGTACCACATCTCTCCAGTCAGATTAGCTAAGATGACAAAACAGGAAAATGGCGAATGCTGGAGAGGGTGTGCGCAAATTGGAACACTAATGCATTGCTGGTGGAGTTGTGAACTTATCCAACCATTCTGGAGAGCAATCTGGAATTATGCCCAAAGAGCTACAAATAATTTCATACCCTTTGACCCAGCAATACCATTTCTAGGCTTATATGCCAAAGAGATCATGGAAGAGGGAGGAAGACCCATATGTACAAAAATATTTATAGCAGCTCTATTCGTGGTTGCAAAGAATTGGAAATTAAAGGGGTGCCCATCAATTGAGGAATGGCTAAACAAGTTGTGGTATATGAATGTAATGGAATATTATTGTGTTATAAGAAATGAGGATGAGGTTTTCATATTTACCTGGAGAGGCTTATACAAACGGATGCTTAGTGAGAAGAGTAGAACTAGGAGAAATTTGTATACAATCACAGACACAACATATGTGTGATAACCAACTATGACAGACTGGACTCTTTTCAGCAATGCAGTGGTATAGGTCAATCCTGAAGGACTCATGAAGGAGAGAAATGTGTCGTCCAGAGATGTAACTAGAAAAAACTTAGCTTGAATCCTGATGGAAGCAAACTAATTGATCTTTTTGTTTTCATTGTTTGGTTTTATTTCTTCCTTACCATTTTTCATCCCACCTAGTACAATACACCTTTGTAATTGGACTAATGTCTAGTGTGAAAGTATTTGCAGATTCTATACTGCTGTCGTGGGGGGTAAGGGGAGGGAGGGAAAGGAAATTTGAAAATCAAGGAACTATAGAATTGAATCTTGTCACCTAAAACTAAATTAATAAATTAACATAAAAAGATTACAAAAAAGTCGTGGTTGGTTACATAGCATAGAGGATATCCAATTCTGGGTGTAATTGTCCTGGGTGAAGGGTCTAGGGCCACAGAACTATGTAATGATGACTGGATGTGGCTATGTGGGCTAGCAGAGGGCTGTAGTGTTACCCCAGTAAAAGGAGCATCTTTCTGGAAAGAAAACATATTCCCCATCTCCTACAATGCTGCTGTTCCTGCACAAAACCTTATTTGCCCAGTTCTAGGTATAGCTCTGCCTCTTTTTTTTTTTTTTTTGAGAAGGGATGGCAAGGCAATTAAGGTTAAGTTAGTTGTCCAAGGTCACACAGCTAGCTAAGTGTCAAGTGTTTGAAGACAGATGTGAAATCAAGTCCTCCTGACTTCAGGGTTGGTGCTCTATTCACTCTGCTAACTAGCTGCCCCATATAGCTCTGCTTCTAAGAATGACAAACCTTTAAGAGTGTGTCTAGCTGGGTTAAAATCTAAGTATCATGTAGCCAAGAACCCAACTTTGCAGGTCATATACCCAAGTACTTCCATAAACCAAATTCTACTAATCTGCTGAATTGGCCTTTCACCAATTCTGGACAGAGTTATGCAGATGTCTTTTCCCATGTCAGATATTTGCAGGGTCATTGATAACAGGGCATATCAAATTGCTTGTCTCCATGGAGAGCTTGGAGCAGGTTGGGAACCAAATGATTGCTTTGAAACTTCACTGTCTCCCGAGCTGTCAACAAAAGGACAATCAGGAAAGAAAGTGCTGATGACAACCGGACTGGCAGGCACATTGATTTGTGTGCTGTCATTTATTTATTAAACTACAGTACACTTGTGAAGATATTAAAATGATTTGTTCTTGTTGTCTGACAATACATGCCAGGGGAATGGAAATCTAATTCATTGTGGACATTAGGCTTAATTGCTTTGATCTGGCTTCTTTTTCTTTACCATTCCACCTTTTCCCTCCCCTAATGCATTTAGAATGTTCACATATATACCAAGTGTTGCTAGAAATAGTCCCCAGTGAGATTTTGGATGGGAAGAAAAATGACACGAAGCCATGATAATCCCTCTCTCTTTTTGCACTTAGGGAAACAGACACTCCAAGAGGTCAGGTGTTCTCTGAGACTAAATATGTTGTCTCTGTTGTATGTCATGTGTGCAGAGAGGAATATGGTGTTGGGGTGGTGGGGGTAAGGAGAAGTAGGCACTTGCTCACGTTCTCTCGTCTCTTCTTCCTGCCATCTCAGACAGACTCTTCCAGAACTCAGTCTCCAAGAGTTGACCGTTCCCGAAACCCATGAGACTCATCCTCAGCAACTTGAGTTGGAATGGTCACTTCAGAATGCCAAAGAAATCCCAACACAATTGCTTACCGCTGTGTATTTGAAGCCCAAGATGGCCTCTGGGGCTAATACAATGTGCCTCTCCTCTGTATTAGGTCTCAGGAGAATCACATCTGTCCAGAACATTCAGCAAAGAGTCCCTTAACTGCTGGAGTTCATGCTCTTTATCATTAGCATAATTTACCTCCCTTTGGGGGCTCCATTTCAGCAGCAGTGTCTTCACCAGATGTTATCATTCTTTGAATCTTCATGCTACTCCTCCCTAAGCCAGGGTGGTGTGTGACTAGCCTGTGTTTCTACAGATCTTGTTGCTGACATTTTGTGCTCTATCTATTGAGTCATTCCTCAGGTATTTCTGATGGTGAGAGAGAAATCTTTTTGAGATTTCAGTTATGATGTGTTTACTCTCTCAGTGAATGGGGGAGGGCAGGATAGAGGAAGAGATTTTAAAACTCAATTTTTTAATTGAATGTTAAAAATAAATAAATAAAAAATAAACTTTTTTAAAGCATTCCTCAGCACTGAAGGTCTTCTTCAGCAAGCATATTTGCTAAGCCATTGTAAGCAGGTCTGACAAGATGAATCAGAAGCGGATGAACACCTGCCACGATCACTAAATAAACCTTCCAGCTGGTTGGATATTTGCAGAACTAGGCTAGTTGGCTCTAGAATGCTCTCGAAACACACATAGGTTGTGTGGCTATTCGTAAAAGGCATTCATGCTCTGGGCACAATTTGGACTAGAATCAAGGACCTATGATCTTAAACTTAATGGAAATTAAAAAAAAAAAATATTTCAGTTGGGCGGCTAGGTGGTACAGTGAGTAGAGCGCTGGCCCTGGAGTCAGAAGGACCTGAGGTCTGATCTGGCCTCAGACAATTAAACACACACAAACAAAAATACCTAGCCGTATGACCTTGGGCAAGTTACTTAACCCCAATTGCCCTCCAAAAAGCAATATATATATATCGGTCACTGTATTTCAATATAATTAACCTTCTTTGCATTTAATACCAGTATTCTGAGACAGGGTCAGTAGGCTTCACTAGAATCCTAAAGGGGTCTATGACTCAAAGTAGAATAAAAACCCTTTAATTGGGTAATAACAATGATACTGATAACATTTATATGGTATTTGATAATATCATGTCTTTTGATCCTCACAACAATGCTATTAAGGCAGTACTATTATGTGTATATAATGTATATGTACTTAATGTAATGTAATATATATGCTTATACACACATATATGTATGTATACATATATATGTGTTTACACATATGTGGAAGGAACAATGTTCAGAGAATGACTTCTTCAGGGTATATACAGTTAGTAAATAATAGTGGTTGAATTCAAATCCATTTTTTCTGACTCCAAATCTAGTTACTCCATCAAGTACGCTACACAATTTCTCTTTTTCAGTTCTAATATTTCATGATTCCATTATTTTAGACACTATAAGAGTTGCTTGGCTGCTCCATTAGTGTTCCCTTCTTCATGTGTATAGTCCAAAACAGTGAATCAACCATCAGTGTAGCTGCAAAGCTGAAGGAATCCTTGTGCTCATAGAAGCTTGATGCTTTGCTGTTCCCATTTTAAAGAGCTTTGTGGGGCAGAGCCAAGATGGCGGAGTAGAAACAGCTCGTTCCTCTCTGCCCCTAGATTCCCCTCAAACTATGTAAAAGGGGACTCTGAACAACTTCTGGAGCCCCAGCACCCACAGAATTACACAGAGAAGCTAACCTCCCACTGAGGACAGCCCAGCAGCCCTGCAGGAAGGACCAGTGCAGTGGTCTGGGACCTGGCAGCTCCCAGCAAGCAGAGAGCAGGAGCCGAGCTCAGGTTCGCGTGAGCCGAGGTTTTAGTCCAGGGCAGCAGAGCCAGCAGCCGGCTGGAGGAACCCCAGAACACCAGGAGCTGTCTCGACTCCAGAATTATCAACATAGACATGCCTAGGACAAAGTAAGAGGTTAGTGTCCTATGGACTTTGGGACCTGTATTTAGGGAATGTGTCAGCTCCCTCCCCTGGGGGCTAGGAGCCACTGAGGAGACATGCCATTTTGTAGTTTTCAGAGGCAGCTCCAGCTCCCAGGCTGCAAATAGTAGGGAGATCCAGTGATCAGTCTTGGGGGGTAATCGCTCTTGCTTTAACCTCCCTGGATCTGGATTGTGATCTAGGGTGGAAGTCGTGAGTGGGTTTACAACTTGCCAGAAACAGAAGTTGCCCCCCACACGTTTGGGACGAAAATTCCTCCATCTGGCCTTAAAGCCATAGTGTGGCAACAAGCCCCAAAGTCAAGCAATTAAGGGGCAACATGCCAAGGCAAAGGAAACAGAAAAATGCAACCCTAGACTCCTATTTTGGGGGCATAGAACAGGAAAAGGACTGTGAGGTCAGAAGTCCTGCTCCAAAAGCCCCAGGGGAAAACATGAGCGGGTTGCAGGCCATAGAGGACCTGAAGAAGGACTTTAAAAATCAAATAAGAGAAGTGGAGGAAAAATTGGAAAGAGAAATGAGAAGGATGCAGGAAAAGTATGAAATGAGGGTCAACAGCCTGACTGAGGAAAACAACACCTTAAAAAACAGACTAACTCAAATGGCAAAGGAGGCCCAAAAGGGCAATGAGGAGAAGAATGCCTTAAAAACTCAAATTTCCCAGATGGAAAAAGAGTCTCAAAAGTTCACTGAGGAGATTCATTCCTTCAGAGTTAGACTGGAGCAAATGGAAGCTAATGACTTTATGAGAAATCAAGATGCTGTTAAGCAGATCCAAACAAATGAAATAATAGAAGGCAATGTGAAATATCTCATGGGAAAAACCACTGACATGGAAAATAGATCCAGGAGGAGAGACAATTTAAAAATTATTGGACTACCTGAAAGCCATGATCAAGGAAAGAACATAGAAATCACCCTTCAAGAAATTCTCAAGGAAAACTGCCCTGATGTTTTAGACCCAGAGGGCTAAATAGAGGTTGAAAGAATCTACCAATCACCTCCTGAAAAAGATCCCAAAAAGAAAACTCCCAGGAAGATTATAGCCAGGTTCCAGAATCCCCAGATCAAGGAGAACATACTACAGGCAGCCAGGAAGAAACAATTTCAATATTGTGGAAACACAATCAGAATAGCCCAGGACCTGGCAGCTTCTACACTGAGGGATTGAAGGGCATGGAATATGATATTCCAGAGGGCAAAAGAACTGGGAATGAACCCAAGGGTCACCTACCCAGCAAAACTGAGTATTTTGTTTCAGGGGAAAATATGGTCATTCAGTGGAATAGAGGACTTTCAAGCATTCTTGAGGACAAAACCAGAATTGAATAGAAAATTTGACATCCAGACACAAGAAGCAAGAGATGCCTGAGAAGGTAATCAGTGAAAAGAAATCAAAAGGAACTTATCAAAGTTGAACTATTTACATTCCTATATGGAAAACAATAACTGTGACTGATGATATCTTTCTCACTATGAAAATAATGGAAGAAGGGTGTGTGGTCATATGAATACATATGTGAATGTGTGTGTATATGGTTACAGTTATATATGGATAGAGGGCATAGGTTGAATTTGTTGGGAGGAGAGAATACTCAAGGGATGAAATTATGAGGTGAGAGAGGAAAGTGGCAAGAGGAGATTGGGAGAGACAGGATAGGGTAAACTATCCCATGTAGAAGAAGTAAGGGGAAGTGGTTGTAAAGGAGGGGGAGAATAAGAAGGCTATAAAGGCAAAACCACATTCACATTGAATTTGGTTCAGGGAGAAAATGACATACATACTAAATGGGATATCTCAACCTGCAGCAGGATAGGGGGAAGGGGTATGTGAGGAGGGATGATGGAAGAGAGGGCATCCTTGGGGTGAGTGGAGGTTGGAAGTGCCCACTATAGAAGAGGGACAGGAACATGTAGGGAATGGACCAGGTGGGGGGTGGGATGAGTGGGAGGGAATTATAAGCAGCCTTGCACAATATATCTACTATGATAATGTTTTGCATAGCTAGACATGTACAACATATACTGAATTACTTATCTCCCAAGAGGGATTGGCTGACAAGGGAAGAAGGAAATGGATCTGAAATTCAAGGTCATAACATTAAATGTTTCAAATAGATATAAATACTATTTTTAATACTCTTTTGCTTGTAATAGGGAGATGAGATGTGCAGGCATTGGGACACAAAGACTCACCTTCCTCTAATGGAAAAGGCGATGGGGGTATGGGAGAAGGTATGGGAGAGAGCAGATTGGAGGAAGTGATATCTTGTGGGACTACTATTCTGGGAGGTTGGGTAGGGGAATAATGGGGGGAAAATGATTGTAACTCAAAATCTGTCGGAAATGAATGATGTAAAACAGAAGTTAATAAAACATTTGTTTAAAAAAAAAGAAACATTTATTAAGTACCTATTGTGTGATACACTGTGCTAAGTATTGGGAACACAAAGAAAAGGCAACAACAGCCCTTTGACACACATCGTTTATTTGATTGGGAGAGACAATACATATAAATCAGGATATTTGTCTTCAACTCTTTTTTTTTGGAGGGCAATTGGGGTTGAGTAGCTTGCCCAAGGTCACACAGCTAAGTTTGTGTGTATGTGTGTGTGTGGTTAAGTGTCTGAGCTCAGATCCGAACTCGGGTCCTTCTGACTCCAGGCCCAACGCTCTACTCACTGAGCCACCTAGCCTCCCACATCTCTAAGCTTCTAAGAGATAAGATCTCAGGTGGGGCCTCCTGTAGAATCTATCTTAAAGCAGCTTGGCTTTATGATCCCAGCCACACATGGCAATGGCTGATGAGGGAAATTCTCTGTCCTGTACCTTTAATACTTACAGAGCAAATCACCCTCTCAGTTGAGATTAATTGATAAATTTACTTCCTGCTTCCCTTCTTATCCTTATAATCCACCTGTGAATTATTGGAAACAAGTTCTCTTAGTCAGATTTTAGAATTTCCTGCCCTCTGATGGCTTTTTTGTTCCCTACAATTTGCCAAACTGAAAGACAGCTTTACTTGTTTTCTCTTTTATGAGCCAGGCGGTACAGTGAACAGAAGACTAGGCCTGGAGTCAAGAAGGTTTGAGTTCGAATCCAGCCTCAGACACTTACTAGCTATGTGACCCAGGCAAAGTCACTTATGCTTCAGTTTCCTCATCTGCAAAATTAGAAGAATAATAGCACTTGTCTCCTGGGGTTGTGAGAATCAAATGAGATAATAATTGTAAATTGCTTAGCACAGTGCTGGCACACAATAAGTACTCTATAAATGTCAGCTATTATTATTAATAATATTTATTAGTATTATTTTTACTAATATAAGTATTATTATCAATTGGTACTATTTACTAATTACTATTAGTATATTTATGTTAATACAAATAAGACTTATTTTTTATGAAGTCATGCTGACTCTTGGGGATCATTTCTTTCATTTTGAAATGTTTACAGTTTGTAAACTCTATCCTAATTTCCTTTTTCAAAACCAGGGTATTTGCTTATCTCTTCTTCACAAGAACTTCCATTCATGATAGAAAATGCCATCTACATCTAGAAAAAGAACTACACAATTCAAATGCAGATCAAAGCATACTATTTGTGCTCTCAAGTGCTCTCTCTCCCTCTGTCTCTGTCTCTGTCTCTCCCTCTGTCTCTCCCTCTGTCTCTGTCTCTTTCTCTGTCTCTGTCTCTCTCTTATTTTTTGCTTTCTTCTTTCTCATTATTCCTCCCATTGGTTTTAATTCTTCTTCACAACTTGACTAATGAGAAAATATATTTCATATGAATGTATATCTAGAGCCTATATCAGATTGTACACCATCTTGGGGGAGGGGAGAGGGAGAAAATTTGGAATTCAAAATCTTATGGAAGTAAATGTTGAAAACTGAAAATAAATAATTTTTTAAAAGAAAAAAAGAGCTTTGTGTGGATAATAACAACAACATTAATAATAATTTTATGGAAGTTTCCTGCATTGGATACCATTTAGACAAGAATCAGGGATTCTGGATTAATAATAATAAATAGTAATGATTAATAATGGCTAGGGCTTAATTTTTGTCAAAAGCTTTCTAAATATCTCATTTTATCCTCACAACAATCCCAAGAGGCAGCAACTAATATGATTCTCATTTTACAGGTGAAGAAACTTAGACAAACAGAGTTTAAATGACTTGCCCAGGGTCATACAACTAGTAAGTATCTGAGGACACGACTTAGCACTCATGAATAGCATAATTTTGTCTCCTATGTCAGGCTGACTTTTCTAATCTGGCTTTTGATTTGCTTCTGCATCATTTATCAAGTAACTACTGAGGCAGCAGAAGTCATTGATAGTTCTATACTCTGTATCACCAAAGATGAATTTGACTGATTATACCCTCTCCTTCCACACTTCAAGAGCTATATTTCTTCAGACAGCCTGTCACAATACAGTACTGGATTGAATCTTCTGCCATATGCCCTCTTGGTGGGGGCACCTCCAGAAAAGGAATATATTCTAGAGCCAACTAGCATAGTTCTGCAAATATAAACCAAGCTTCTAGGTTTATTTAATTATCGTGACAGGTGTTTGTCCACTTCTGATTTATCTTGTCAGATCTGCCTACTAGTGGTTAGCAAACACTATTAAAAAAATCTTCTTAGCATCTGGGCTTAGTTGTACCTGTTCCCTACCACCTGCACTAGTGATTCTATTTGCCAATGGAATTTTTCTCGGACATTTATTCCAATTTGGCCAGTGCTCAAAAGAAGTTGAAACAATACAAAAAATGAACAGTTTTGAAGACTTAAAAACTCTGGTCAACACAATAATTAAACATTATTCCAGAGAACTAATGCATGATGAATCATGCTGCCCACATCCTGATAGATAATGAAGTTAGGATAAAGATTAAGACTTTTTATTGGATGTAGTGAATGCTCAACTTTCAGTATTTGTTAGAATGGGATTTGCTTTTCTTTCTCTTTCTTACTTTGTCTGGGTGAGTGATTTGGAGGGAAAGTAAATAAATTTCTCTTAATAAAAAATAGAATTTAATTTTCAAAAAGCAAAGGGAAACAACGGCCCAACTACCCTTTTGTTTTTAAGAAGTACATATATTTATTAAGATGCCTGATTAATCTTTCATCTGGAGAGGCTCAGATAGAAGATCGAGTTAGCCAAAATAGTAGTGGTTACCACAGAGATGTTTTGAAATTAAATTAATTAATTTGTTTAAGATAATTTAAATTAAATTAAAATAAAAGGCAAATAATTTAGGTGGTGATCTACAGGGGATGAAAGAAACCAAGGAGAACTTATACAAGGTGGTGCTTTTAGGGAATGGCCAAGAAAAAACAACAACTATGGCATATGAATGTAATATGATATTATGGAAAAGTAAGATATGATGAATGTGGAGAATTTGGAGAAGCAGAGGAAGATTGTTATGAACTGACACTGAGTGAAAAAGTAATTGATATTGTACTCAAAGTCTACAATAATATAAATGGAAGGATTACTAAAAGGCAGTAAAGCCCTGAGGGTCTAAATACAACCTATGAAGGTCCTGGAGAATAGAAAATAAATATTATTGCCTATTTTATGGTAAAGAGACATAATATTACAAGGGTTTAATGCTATATACATTATCAGGCATGATGCATCAAAATTCTTTCCTTCATTTTCTTTTAGTTGTTGCTTCATCACAAAGTAGGGGAGGGGATAGCTCTCCATAGAAATGACTGTGCTGTAAAGATAAAATGAATCAATAAAAGTGTATTAGCCAGCTTGTTGGGTCCCTGGTGTCTGGGATACTCACCATCTCCGACTAAGAAGCCTTTAGTTCTGAACTCACATTTATAGAACTCAATTCCAGGGTATTCTGGCCTCTAAAAAAAAAAAAGAGGTTAAGACCTTCTGCCCCCACTATCTGGTTCTTTACTGTCTTTACTCTAAACCTCTGAAGAAAATCACTCAAAGTTTAGATTTAGCTCATGTCAATGGTTTCCTTGAAATAGTTAAAAAGGAGTTCAAGGGACATCATGGATCTGATATAGTTCAGCAATGTATTTTCTCCATAGAAAATAAATGCTGGGGTGGCTAGGTGGCACAGTGAATAGAGCGTTGGCCCTGGAGTCAGAAGGACCTGAATTTGGATCCGGCCTCAGATACTTAACTCACACACAAACAAAAACCTAGCCGTGTGACCTTGGGCAAGTTACTTAACCCCAATTGCCCTCCAAAAAGAAAAAAAGAAAGAAAGAAAGAAAGAAAAGAAATGCTGAAAGCTTAATTAATACTTAAACTATGGTATAGTAAAACCAAATTCCAATTATACTTTCCTGAGAGCTTGATATTTATAACTTTAAAATAAAAGACGTTTAGTGAAATTGTTAAATAGACACTTCATCCTTACCTCAGCTTTGTACATCCAAACATTTCCTAACAAGAAACTACTGGTTGGTCACTTATGCTTAGGGAAAGAAACACAAAACAGAAACAGTAGCCTTGGTCTTCAGATTATGATTCAGGGTTACTTTTATAATCACATGCTCTAGCTGTCATGTGGGAGCAGTTTCTAAAAGCATATGTGTGGAGGGGTGGCCATTTTATCCCTTCTAATAATGGGACATCTTAGAGATTCCAGACAGTTCTGTCATGCATTCCAGAGAGAGGAAGAAGAAAGTAAGACGAGTTGTTTATTCATTTAAAATGTGCTGACGTAAGAGTCCTTGGCACAGAGACCATCATGGTGCTAAGGGTCTAAGGGGATTATTTTGTTATAGGAATTTTCATTAGGGGAAGTGACTAGGAAAGACAAACTCAATTTTATATGTTTAACTTCATATGTGTTGTAGTGGAGTATACTCAAGCCTGAGAGGATAGATAGAGGAGTGTGGGGAAGAGTATTAATTATCTCATTACAGAAGGAAAATAACAAAAGATAAACAACTAAATTCACAAAAATATGGGTTTGTGTACCTAAACATAATTGAAGTTCATATATCAATTAGATGTCTCTCACTTGGGATACTGTTCTAATTTTCAAGGATTTTAAAATTGATCTAACCTTCTCCTCATCATAATAATAACATATCACTGTTGAGTTTTCCTTAGAAGCCACATAATCTATGAATATTCCTGCTCAGTGAAATATGTATTCTCACTGGGAAAAGCTAATTATGTAATCTTTTTTACTGGAAATGAACAAAATTCTTCACCTTTTTTTTTACAGAAAGAAAAAATACCCTCTTATGCAATTTGAGAATACTTCTCAAAATGAATAGAACCAGAGAGTCCTTCATATAAACAGTATCAGTTCAGAAGGGTCATTACTCAATCTCCATATCTCCCAAAGCTTTTGCTTGTTTTGTTAGAAGGAGGTGGAGTAAGGAAAAAAAGAAAGATTGCTCAATATCATTCTTCATCATCCATGTGAATTTTTCAGATGAAATTATTGTTATAAATATAACCAAAATGTATCATTTACAATTACTAAAAACTACACAATATTTTTCATGAGATTGGGTCATTTTCATTTGGTGAAACAAATAAAACTTTGCAAATATGTAAGAAATTAGATCATTTGTCTACTTGAAAAATCATATATTCTTCAACTCCTCTTTTACTTCTTATAAGAATGCTTGGTGATGGGAACCATGTGTCCTAGACTTTCATTCATCAGGATCCTACATCCTCTGATATTCATAGTTACCAAATCTCTGACACTAGTATACCATAAAGAGAAAATAGTTTAGAAAGTATTCTTAAAGATGAAAAGGTTTACTGACCTTATGACCTATATTCAATCAATTAATCTATAAAAACCGTTTGTTAAGTGCTGTGCTAGGTGTTAGAAATTCAAAGTTAACAGTTTCTATACTCAAGGACATTACATTTTATTATAATAGTTCTCATTGTTATTCCCTATGTCTTGAAACAAAATAAATCTCTACTCTCAACTACCCTGAACATATTTATAATAGGGAGACAATATGTATACGTAATGATAAGAGTCATATTTGCTTAGCTGGAAGGTAACTTTAGAGAGAAAGTAAGTAGCAGCTATGGGTACCAGGAAAGTCCTCCTTCAGAAAGTGGGATTTAAGTTGAATCTTAATGGAAGCCAGAGATTTTTAAGAGGTAAAGTCAATGAGGAAAGGAGTTAGAGAAAAGAGATAGAAAGAGAGACAGACAGACAGAAAGACATATAGAAAAAGATAGTGACAGAGAGACAGAGACAAAGAGGTACACAGAAGCAGACAGGAAAGAAAAAGAGAGACAGAGGAAAGAAAGAGAAGGTGAGAGAGGAGAGAGAAAGGAGGGAGGAGAATTTTTTTTTTTTTTTTTGTGATTTGTCCAAGATCATTTAGCTTTAATAAGGGTCACAGGGAAGAATTTGAACCCAGCATTTGAATTTCTTCATGATCCCATTTGAAGTTTTCTTTTCTGCCAGATTTTGAGTTACAATCATTTTCCCCCGTTATTCCCCTACCCAACCTCCCAGAATAGCAGTCCCACAAGATATCGCTTCCTCCAATCTGCTCTCTCCCATACCTCCTCCCATACCCCCTTCGACTTTTCCATTAGAGGAAGGTGAATCTTTGTGTCCCAATGCCTGTACATCTTATCTCCCAATTACAAGCAAAAGAGTATTAATAATAGTATTTATATATATTTGAAACATTTAATCTTAAGACCTCGAATTTCAGATCCATTTCCTTCCTCCCTTGTCATCCATTCCCTCTGGGAAGATAAGTAATTCAGTATATGTTGTACACGTCTAGCTATGCAAAACATTATCATAGTAGACATATTGTACAAGGCTGCTTATAATTCCCTCCCACTCATCCCACCCCCCACCTGGTCCATTCCCTACATGATCCTGTCCCTCTTCTATAGTGGGTACTTCCAACCTTCCCTCCCCCCAAGGATGCCGCCCCCCCATCAATCATCCCTCCTTTCATACCCCTTCCCCTATTCTGCTGCAGGTTGAGGTATCCCATTTAGTATGTATGTCATTCTCTCCCTGAACCAAATTCAATGAGAATGTGGATTTGCCTTTTTTTTCCCCTTCCTATTCTCCCCATCCCTAGCAACCACTTACCCTTGCTTCTTCTACATGAGATAGTTTACCCTACCCTGTCTTTCCCCATCTCCTCTTGCCACTTTCCTCTCTCACCTCATAATTTCATCCCTTGAGTATTCTCCCTTCCCAACAAATTCAACCTATGCCCTCTATCCATATACACACACATTCACATATGTATTCATTTGACCACACACCCTTCTTCCATTATTTTCATAGTGAGAAAGATATCATCACACACAGTTATTGTTTTCCCATATAGGAATGTAAATAGTTCAACTTTGATAAGTTCCTTTTGATTTCTTTTCCCTGATCACCTTCTCAGGCATCTATTGCTTCTTGTGTCTGGATGTCAAATTTTCTATTCAATTCTGGTTTTGTCCTCAAGAATGCTTGAAAGTCCTCTATTCCACTGAATGACCATATTTTCCCCTGAAACAAAATACTCAGTTTTGCTGGGTAGGTTACCTTTGGATTAATTCTCAGTTCTTTTGCCCTCTGGAATATCATATTCCATGCCCTTCAATCCCTCAGTGTAGAAGCTGCCAGGTCCTGGGCTATTCTGATTGTGTTTCCACAATATTGAAATTGTTTCTTCCTGGCTGCTTGTAGTATTTTTTCCTTGATCTGGGGATTCTGGAACCTGGCTATAATATTCCTGGGAGTTTTCTTTTGGGGATCTTTTTAAGGAGGTGATTGGTGGATTCTTTCAACCTCTATTTTGCCCTCTGGATCTAGAACATCAGGGCAATTTTCCTTGAGAATTTCTTGAAGGGTGATTTCTAGGTTCTTTCTTTGATCATGGCTTTCGGGTAGTCCAATAATTTTTAAATTGTCTTTCCTGGATCTATTTTCCAGGTCAGTGGTTTTTCCCATGAGATATTTCACATTGCCTTCTAATCTTTCGTTTGTTTGGATCTGCTTAACAGCATCTTGATTTCTCATAAAGTCATTAGCTTCCATTGCTCCAGTCTAACTCTGAAGGAATGAATCTCCTCAGTGAACTTTTGAGATTCTTTTTCCATCTGGCAAATTTGACTTTTTAAGGCATTCTTCTCTTCATTGCCCTTTTGGTCCTCCTTTGCCATTTGAGTCAGTCTATTTTTTAAGGTGTTGTTTTCCTCAGTCAGGCTGTTGACCCTCATTTCATACTTTTCCTGCAGCCTTCTCATTTCTCTTTCCAATTTTTCCTCCACTTCTCTTATTTGATTTTTAAAGTCCTTCTTAAGGTCCTCTATGGCCTGCAACCCACTCATGTTTTCCCTGGGGCTTTTGGAGCAGGATTTCTGACCTCACAGTCCTTTTCCCGCTCTATGCCCCCAAAATAGGAGTCTAGGGTTGCATTTTTCTGTTTCCTTTGCCTTGGCATGTTGCCCCTTAATTGCTTGACTTTGGGGCTTGTTGCCACACTATGGCTTTAAGGCCAGCTAGAGGAATTTTCGTCCGGAATGTGTGGGGGGCAACTTCCGTTTCTGGCAAGCTGTAAACCCACTCACGACTTCCACCCTAGATCACAATCCAGATCCAGGGAGGTTAAAGCAAGAGCGATTACTCCCCCCAAGACTGATCACTGGATCTCCCTACAATTAATTACAGACCGGGAGCCTGAGCTGCCTTTGAAAACTACAAAATGTCGTGTCTCCTAAGCAGCTTTTAGCCCCCAGGGGAGGGAGCCGACGCATTCCCCCAAATACCAGTCCCAAAGTCCATAGGACACTAACCTCTTACTTTGTCCTAGGCATGTCTATGTGATAATTCTGGAGTCGCCAAGGCTGCTGGTGTTCTGGGATCTCTCCAGACGGCTGCTGGCCCTGCCGCCCTGGGGCTAAAACCTCGGCTCAGGCGGACCTGGGCTCTGCTCGGCTCCACTTCCTGCGCTCTGTGTGTTTCGAGCTGCTGGCTCCCAGACCGCTGCGCTGGTCCTTCCTGCAGGGCTGCTGGGCTGTCCTCAGCGGGAGGTTAGCTTCTCTTTGTCCTTCTGTGGGTGCAGGGGCTCCAGAAGTTGTTCAGAGTCCCCTTTTACATGGTTTGGGGGGAATCTGGGGGCAGAGTGGCTTGGATGAGCTGTTTCTACTCCGCCATCTTGGCTCCACCCCGGGAGGAGAATTTTTTGAAAATAGAGGAGAGAGAGCAGGGTAGAGAGAAAAGTGAGGAGAAAAAGAAGGAAGGAGATAAGGGAGGGAGAGATAGGAGGAAGAAGAAGAGAGAGAGGGAGAGAGAGAGAGAGAGAGAGAGAGAGAGAGAGAGAGAGAGAGAGAGAGAGGCAATATGTCTAGATTATAGAGTGTGTGAAGGGGAGCAATGTTTGAAAATTCTGACAACAGAATCTCGTCTACAACATTGCTGAAAAGTGATCAGTCTCTCCTAAAAGTCTTTTTAGTTAAGGGGAAATCTGCTTCCCTTCTGATGCATACAATTTTGCTTTTGGAACACTGGAATGGTTAGAAGGTTTCCCCTTTATTTCCTTAGCTCATATCTGACATTTTTTTCACCTTTATCCTTTTTTTTTTTTTTTTTTTTTTTAAGCAATTGGGGTTAAGTAACTTGCTCAAGGTTACACGGCTAGTCATTTGATTTATGCGTGGGTGCTCATTTTCTGAGGCCGGATCTGATCTCGGGTCATCCAAACTCCGAGGCCGGCGCTCTTACTCACTGCGCCACCTGGCCGCCCCTTTAGGGCAATTGGGGTTAAGTAACTTGCCCAAGGTTACACGGCTAGGTTTTTTGTTTGTGCGGATTAAGTGTCGGAGGCCGGCTCCGAACTCAGGTCCTTCTGATTCCAGGGCCGGCGCTCTATTCACTGCGCCACCTAGCCGCCCCCACCTTTATCCTTTTTTTAAAGATGAATCTGAATGAGTCTAAATCCTTTTTCACATTTTAAGTTTTCTAATAAATGAAGACATATTAATCTCCACTTAAGTCATTTCTTCTTCAAATTAAGCATTCACAGTTCCTTCAACCAGTCCTCTAATAATACATTATTTCATCTTTCCATAATCCTCATTGCCTTCTTCTGAAAGCACCCCTATTGGACTTTTGAAAATGTTTTTCTGAACTTAATCGTGCAACTTTAAATCTTCTAGATAATACATATAAAGTTCTTTTTAGACTTTTTTTTTCAGAGTAGTAACCATGCCTTTAATAGCTTGTAAATAGAGCTTTAAAATTCCAGAGTGCTAAGATATACATCATTTTTATACAACTGACATCTGAAAATAAACCATTACCTGTTAGGGTCCATGCCTTTTCTATAGAGCATAAATTAAATTTTTAATAACTCTAATATGCAATAATATATTGGACCACAGAATCTCACAGGTTTTCTAGCCTTTTGCTAAAGAATTTGCTGTAGAGTTATAGAGTAACAGCTTTCTGTTGTACTAGGGAAAGATTGCCTATAGCCACCTGCCAGATATCTTTTCATATCTTTTATTTTTCCCCCTTTCTACCTCTACATTTTCCTATGAAAACAAGTGACCAAAACATCCATGCAGCCTCTGGAACCAAGCCTTTGCATCTGGTGTCACTGGGCAATGATTCCTATTTCCGAGGCTCATGAGAACAGCAGCCACAAAACATGACATACAAATAAACGTGTCCCCAGCATAAGTCAATGGGATAAAGCAGCACTGATAGCTCTTTTGACTCTAGACTCATTGCTCAAGTGTCTGCTTGATGTCCCAGCCAAGACACAATGCCTTAGATTTCAGGCTTCCATCTGGACCACATGGAAGCCTACCTTTCTCTGTGGTTGGTCCCATCAGACTCCCCAGTAGAGGTTGGGTTGCTTTGGCAATCATTAAACTAGAGTCAGGAGCAGTTCAACCTTGTGCTAGAGGTTAAAAGATAGTCCTGAACAAAGCTCAAGTCTCAACTAAGGCAAAAGAATATTAATTTCCCCAAAAGGTTAGGAGCTACTTATTTAGAATCAACCAAGGGACACCAGGAAAGAAGCAACATATGAATAACAAAAATACTTAAGGTGATCATCTTTTTGAATTTGCCCCCTAGTGACTTGAGAAATTCTTTTGACCTAAGCAAACATGGCCCTTTCACAGTGTCCACGCACACAGCACTCCATCAGTCAGGTCTAGAAGTACAAAGAAAAAGATGATGGCAATCATCCAAGCTCCTACTTGGTGCAGTTACAGTAAACGACAGCTCAAGGCCATGGGGAGGAAAGGCAAGAACAAGTTGATGCAAATACGTGGATAAAAACTGGTCAGTTTCTAATGGAAAGGTTTGCTAATTTGACATAAATAATCACAGACTTGATTAAAAATAATATATTATTCTAGTTTTTTTTAAACTTTCCCATTTTAAAAGTTTTATATTCCATTTATCTGAACAATGAATTAAAACAGGCACCTGTGCATACCTTCCCAAGCACTATTTTTTTTTTTAAATGACACTTATATAAACTGAACAAATAGGATTAATGCCTATGGCAGAAAATTAGGGAAAATCTTCAAGGGGCTGTTTTTTTCAAGTCTCGGATTTGTTTAATCAAATAATTCTTCTCATCGGTAAATTGTTCATCATCTGTTCTTTCTTTTTGGAAGGTGCTCAGAAACTCAATTAGCTTTGGTTGATTTTTTAGTAGAATCTCCACAATTGGCTGGGTTTTGTGAGGGCTAGCCACAAATACCTTAAAGACGTGAAAAGCCTCAAACTGAATGTTTGGACTTTTATCTTGGAGAAGATTCATCATTAACTTTAGATTCTCTGGCTTGCTGATGTACTTTGTCATAATAGCAAAGTTGTGTCGATCTAGAATCAGTTCACCTAGCAGCTTTAAAGATTGTCTCTTAGTCACATAATTCTCAGACAGAAGCAACTTTTCATAGTCTTCAAAAATAGTGTCATAATTTTGTTCTAGGAATTCTGCCACCAACACTTTGTGTCTTGTTAATAAGTCCTTAAATGTAGCAAAAGCATCTGAAGCAATGTCAAACATGGACAATTCCACATACTTGAAAAATTCTCTGAACTGACTGGAAAACAGGACAATTTTGGCAAGTGGCTCATATCGGATACATTCTCTCAGCATAATTCCACAATGTAAGGCAACCTGTGGTGCTTCATACCCTTTAAGAAGCATAAATAAGATATGAGGATGTGCACTAATATATTCCACCGTAGGACTTCGAGTACCTATCTGTCTTCTCAATATGTTGTTAAATATCTGGGTTACATCTTTTTTCCCCTCAAAGTCTATCAGCTGTAGGTCAGCTATCAGGGTTACAAGTAGTCCGCTAGTATACAGTTCTTGGGCTAACTGAGCCACAGCTTCTGTAGGTGGTTCCTTATCATTTGTACCACAAAGAATTTCCTTCATTGCTTGTAGTGACTTAGACACTTCTTCTGAAGCCTTGTCTGTCTTTTTTTCCTGCTTTTCCAATATAGCCAGGTTGTCTTTTAGAGTTTTCACAATTTCTGCTGGATTTTTGTGTGATTTACTAAACAGAGGCATTTTTTCATTCACTCACGGTTCTTCTTCTAATTATCTATGGAATGCAGAATGGGAATCATCAACATCTGGGTTTTCAAAGCCGGGGGGCTCTCAACAGCTGCCCAGAGTCTCATCTGGTCAAATCACACAACACTTCTCAAAGTGAGCCCCCTAGACTTTTAAGTGATATGTAAGTAGGTATTTTCATTATCTTTATTAATTTCTCATATTCTCACTTCTTTTTCTTCCTAAATTGATTCTTAGCTAAATTCCCTCCATTATGTTTCCACCTTAGAATCTTGCATTTCCTGATTTTAGTGTATTTTCTTAATATATGTTGGTATTCCATGATCTACTTAATTTTGCAAGAGTACTCTCTATTGTTTTATCTAAGTCATCACTAAAAATGATAAATATCCCAAGACCAAGGACAGATCAATGGAAAGTTTAGTAGAGATTTTCCAAACTGATACTGATCTATTAATGACTAGTTCTGAGACCTGAACATTCAAGCAGTTTCAAATATATCTTCATCTTCCATCATTCTCCCACATCTCTCCATCTTGCCACAAGGGAATAGTGAAATTTAGTCAAATGTTTTGGGGAAATATGGTCTGTGGCATTACTTTGAAGTACTGGCTTAATTACTCTGTGCTTTTTTTTTCTTTTTCAAGAAAAGTGAGGGAGAGTGAATAGCTCTCCATTTCTGGAGTCAAGAAGACCTGAATGGGGTTTTAGCCCCACGGAGGCTGGGCCAGCAGCCGTCTGGAGGGACCCTAGAACACCAGCAGCTGTGGAGATTCCAGAATTAGCAAAACAGACAGGCCTAGGACAAAGTGAGAGGTTAGTGCCCTATGGGCTCTGTGACCATTTTTTGGGGAAGGCGTCGGCTTCCTCCCCTGGGGGCTAGAAGCCGCTGAGGAGACATGCCATTTTGTAGTTTTCAGTGGCAGCTCCAGCACCTGGCCCGCGAACTGTAGGGAGATCCAACAATCAGTCTTCAGGGGGAATCGCTCTTGCCTTAAACCCCATGGATCAGGAATGGGGTCTGGTGGGGAGGTCGTGGGGTGGATATCTAGCTTCCCAGAAACAGAAGTTGTCCCCCCACATGTTCGGGACAGAAGCTCCCCTGTCTAGTGGCAGAGTCCTACTGTGGCAACAAGCCAAAAAGTCAAGTAATTAAGTGGCAACATGCCAAGGCAAAGGAAACAAATTAAACAGAAAAATGCAACATTAGACTCCTATTTTGGGGGCAAAGAGGATCAAAGCATAGAAGAGGAGGAGGACTCTGAGGTCAGAAATCCTGCTCCAAAAGCCCCAAAGGAAAATATGAACAGGTTACAGGCCATAGACGACCTTAAGAAGGACTTTAAAAATCAAATAAGAGAAGTGGAGGAAAAATTGGGAAGAGAAATGAGAAGGATGCAGGAAAAGTATGAAATCAGGGCTAACAACCTGACTGAGGAAAACAACACCTTAAAAAATAAACTAACTCAAATGGCAAAGGAGGCCCAACAGGGCAAAGAGGGGAAGAATGCCTTAAAAAGTCAAATTTGCCAGACGGAAAAAGAATCTCAAACGTTCACTGAGGAGATTGATTCCTTCAGAGTTAGACTGGAGCAAATGGAAGCTAATGACTATATGAGAAATCAAGATGCTGTTAAACAGATCCAAACAAATGAAAGAATAGAGGGCAATGTGAAATATCTCATGGGAAAAACCACTGACCTGGAAAATAGATCCAGGAGAGATAATTTAAAAATTATTGGACTACCTGAAAGTCATGATCAAAGAAAGAACCTAGAAATCATCCTTTAAGAAATTCTGAAGGAAAATTACTCTGATGTTTTAGACCCAGAGGGGAAAATAGAGGTTGAAAGAATCCACAGATCACCTCCTGAAAAGGATCTCAAAAAGAAAACTCCTAGGAATATTATAGCCAGGTTTCAGAACTCCCAGATCAAGGAGAAAATACTACAAGCAGCCAGGAAGAAACAATTCCAATACTGTGGGAACACAATCAGAATAGCACAGGACCTGGCAGCTTCTACAGAGGGATTTAAGGGCATGGAATATGATATTCCAGTGGGCAAAAGAGCTGGGATTGAAGCCAAGGGTCACCTACCCAGCAAAAATGAGCATCTTGTTTCAGGGGAAAATATGGTCATTCAGTGGAATAGAGGACTTTCAAGCATTCTTGATGAAAAAACCAGAGTTGAATAGAAAATTTGACATTCAGACGCAAGAAGCAAGAGATGCTTGAGAAGGTAATCAGGGAAAAGAAATCAAAAGGAACTTATCAAAGTTGAACTATTAACATTCCTACATGGAAAAACAATAACTGTGTCTGATTAAACCTTTCTCCTTATGAAAATAATTGAAGAAGGTTATATGGACATATGAATACGTATGTGAATGGGTGTATATATGTTTACAGGTATACATGGATAGAGGGCGCAGCTTGAATTTGGTGGGAAGGGATGATACTTAAGGGGTGAAGTTAAGAGGTAAGAAAGGAAAGTGACAAGAGGAGATGGGGAGAGACGGGGTATGGTAAACTATCTCATGTAGAAGAGGCAAGGGGAAGTAGTTGCAGGGAGGGGAAGAACAGGAAGGCAAAAAAGACAACACCCTATTCTCATTGAATTTGGCTCAGCGAGAGAATCACATACGTACTAAATGGGATATCTCACCCTGCAGGAAAGTAGGGGGAAGTGAGATAAGTGGGGGGGGGGAGGGAGGGGAGGGGATTCTTGGGGGAGGGGAGGTTGGAAGTACCCACTGTTGCAGAGGGACAGGATCAAAGTAGGGAATGGACCAGGTGGGGAGTGGGATGGATGGGAGGGAAATATAAGCAGTCTTTTACAATATATCTACTATGGTAATGTTTTGCATAGCTATACATGTACAACACATACTGAATTGCTTATCTTCCCAGAGGGAATGGGTGAAAGGGGAGGAAGTGAATGGATCTGAAATTTGAAGTCTTGAAATTAAATGTTTCAAATGTATATAAATACCATTATTAATATTATTCTGCGTGTAATTGGGAGAGACCATGTTCAGGCATTGTGGCTCAGAGATTCACCTTGCCCTAATGGCAAAGCGGAAGGTGTTATGGGAGAAGATATGGGAGAGAGCAGACTGGATGAGGGGATATCTAGTGGGACTGCTATTCTGGGGTGGTGGGTAGGGAAAAAAACGGGGAAAATTGTAATTCAAAATCTGGTTGAAATGAATGATGTAAACCAGAAGTTAATAAAGCATTTGTTAAACAGACAAAAAAAGAAGACCTGAGTTTGAATGTGACCTCAGACACTTGACCCTTGCTAGCTGTGTGACCTTGGGCAAGTCATTTAATACCGATTGCTTTACCTCCCCCACAAACCCTAGTAAAATGTCAGGAGGAATGTAGGTATAGACTCATATTGTATGCTGTCTTACGAAGGAGGGTGAGAAAATTTAAAACTTATGGAAGGGAATGTTGAAAATCCAAAATTAATTAATTAATTTTTGAAAAAAAAAGAAAAAATTAGATCAGTTATACTGGCTTTTTTTAAAATAGGTTTACAGAGTTGCCGTCATCAATACTTCCTTTTCTTCTTTAAATGGCCACAAAAATCTGTTTAACATTTTTTTTTGTCTAGAATTTTTGCCAAATTCACTGGTCTATACTCTGAAGACCCCATCCTTTTGCTTCTTTTGAAAATTGAACTTTTGCTAGTCCTGCAGCAGCTCCCTCTTTTTCCACAGCTTTATCACCAGCAACAGTGGTCCTGCAATTGTATCTGCCAATTCTTCCCACACACCAGTATGTAGTTCATTTGGACCTCTTGACTTAAACTTCTGGGAGCAGGTAGGTATTCTCTTACAATCTCCCCACTTAACTTTGATTTCAAATTCTTTAAAACATTATTTGTTTGGTTTTTTCTTAGCCCAAAGGTCATTCTCTTTGGAAGAGAAAGGAACATAATAAAATCTTAATCTTTCTTCCATTATCATCACTCTGTCCACTATGAACAGAGATTCTAAGCCTTTTGCTCTTCAGAGAGAGCCTTTAAAAAAATCACTTTTTGTTGTCTATAACATCCATTGAGAGGAAATATGACATAGAAGATAGAGACTGGACCTTGCAGTCAGAAATATCTGGTTTCAGATCCTTCCTTTGATTCATATGAAGAATATGGGCAAGGCATTTAACCTCATTACAGCAGGTACCCCTATGACTGTAAGTCACAGAACACTTGAGGGTTTGTGTTTGTACAGGGAAGCTTTTCCAGTGAATTCTTTGTGATGTCCAGAAATATGGAACAATGCCTCCCAAAATACACACACACACACACACACACACACACACACATGCATAAAACCAAAACATTAATTGACTATTCTGGGCTTTAATATTGCTGATAATATTATCAAATTATAATGCACTTTTTGGCATTTATCTATAGTTACCTGCAAGCTGTGTCATCCTAGGCAAGTCAGTAACTTCAGTTGGCCTCAATTTTCCTTATCAGGAAAGTAGAGATAATAATATCACTCTTCCTAGGATTGTGGTAAGTTTAAAATGAGAAGATAACTGGGAAGCACTTTGCAAACCCTAAGGTACTATTTATGTAAATGCTTGCTCACATATCTCTTTAGGTCATCCTTATTTTCTTAACTTACAAATAATTTCTATTCATGTCACCAGACATTTTTTTGTTCTTCTGTCAGTTTCTTTTAAAAAAATATTACTCCATGATACCCTATTTGTCTTTGGAGACATCTTTGGGGAAACCTAGATATGAATACATCAAGGCTTTATTCAGATTTCCCCAACAGTTTTATTCTAGGAAGGGGAAAATGAGCCAAAGAGAAAATGCATCTTTGGGCTGGGGGATAGGGATGAAAACCCAGGATTGAACCAGGATTTCTATGAACCAAGAGACTTTGGGGAGTGGAAACGCTAGTCACAAACATGTGAAAAATAATTTTAGAAGCAATTTACAAAAGTAAGCAAAATTTTAGCTTATCTAGTCGCCATATAATGTCTAAAAATGGGCCTAAGCCAAACTCTCTCAGGGTAAGGCAAGTGATGGGACAGGAGATAGTTTCCATAATGTTGGTATTTTTATCAGAATTCTGGAGCCTCTCTAATTACCAGGGTCTCCTAATCACTGACATCAACACATTTCAAGAGAAAAAGGATAGTTCAAGGGACTTGAGAAGGAGATAGGCTTTACTGACATTGCAATAAAGATTTGTATGATCCAGGTCATTTTTGGTCCTTCTTTGAGCTCAAGACCTTGGATGATAGGGTCCAAAAATACTCAGGAGTTGGAACAGTTATGTCTCCAGACCATCATTCTGGAGATCTTCCTATTTGCTTGGGGTCACTTTTCTCTAATAAACCTTTGACAGCAAGTTGCTGCTTATCCTTAGACATAATTTTTTTTTTTTATATTTGAAACATTTAATGTTAAGACCTCGAATTTCAGATCCATTCCCTTCCTCCCTTGTCACCCATTCCCTCTTGGGAGATAAGTAATTCAGTATATGTTGTACATGTCTAGCTATGCAAAACATTATCATAGTAGATATATTGTACAAGGCTGCTTATAATTCCCTCCCACTCATCTCATCCCAAACCCGACCTGGTCCATTCCCTACTTGATCCTGTCCCTCTTCTATTGTGTGTACTTCCAACCTCCGCTCCCCCGAAGGATGCCCTCCCATCCATCATCCCTCTTCTCATCCCCCTTCCCCCTATTCTGCTGCAGGTTGAGATATCCCATTTAGTATGTATGTCATTCTCTCCCTGAACCAAATTCAATGAGAATGTGGTTTTTCCTTTTTGCCTTCCTATTCTCCCCCTCCCTTGCAACCACTTCCCCTTGCTTCTTCTACATGAGATAGTTTACCCTACCCTGTCTCCCCATCTCTTCTTGCCACTTTCCTCTCTCACCTCATAATTTCATCCCTTGACTATTCTCCCTTCCCAACAAATTCAACCTATGCCCTCTATCCATATATAACTGTAACCATCTACACACACATTCACATATGTATTCATGTGACCACACTCCTTTCTTCCATTATTTTCATACAGAGAAAGATATCATCAGTCACAGTTATTGCTTTTCCATATAGGAATGTAAATAGTTCAACTTGGATAAGTTACTTTTGATTTCTTTTCCCTGATTACCTTCTCAGCCATCTCTTGCTTCTTGTGTCTGTATGTCAAATTTTCTATTCAATTGTGGTTTTTTCCTCAAGAATGCTTGAAAGTCCTCTATTCCACTGAATGACCATATTTTCCCCTGAAACAAAATACTCAGTTTTGCTGGGTAGGTGACCCTTGGGTTCATTCTCAGTTCTTTTGCCCTCTGGAATATATTCCATGCCCTTCGATCCCTCAGTGTAGAAGCTGCCAGGTCCTGGGCTATTCTGATTGTGTTTCCACAATATTGAAATTGTTTCTTCCTGGCTGCCTGTAGTATTTTCTCCTTGATCTGGGGATTCTGGAACCTGGCTATAATATTCCTGGGAGTTTTCTTTTGGGATCTTTTTCAGGAGGTGATCTGTGGATTCTTTCAACCTCTATTTTGCCCTCTGGATCTAAAACATCAGGGCAATTTTCCTTGAGAATTTCTTGAAGGGTGATTTCTAGGTTCTTTCTTTGATCATGACTTTCAGGTATTCCAATAATTTTTAAATTGTCTCTCCTCCTGGATCTATTTTCCAGGTCAGTGGTTTTTCCCATGAGATATTTCACATTGCCTTCTACTCTTTCATTTGTTTGGATCTGTTTAACAGCATCTTGATTTCTCATAAAGTCATTAGCTTCCATTTGCTCCAGTCTAACTCTGAAGGAATGAATCTCCTCAGTGAACTTTTGAGATTCTTTTTCCATCTGGCAAATTTGACTTTTAAGGCATTCTTCTCCTCATTGCCCTTTTGGGCCTCCTTTGCCATTTGAGTTAGTCTATTTTTTAAGGTGTTGTTTTCCTCAGTCAGGCTGTTGACCCTCATTTCATACTTTTCGTGCAGCCTTCTCATTTCTCTTTCCAATTTTTCCTCCACTTCTCTTATTTGATTTTTAAAGTCCTTCTTCAGGTCCTCTATGGCCTGCAACCCGCTCATGTTTTCCTCTGGGGCTTTTGGAGCAGGACTTCTGACCTCACAGTCTTTTTCCCTCTCTATGCCCCCAAAATAGGAGTGTAGGGTTGCATTTTTCTGTTTCCTTTGCCTTGGCATGTTGCCACTTAATTACTTCACTTTTGGGCTTGTTGCCACACTATGGCTTTAAGGCCAGCTAGAGGAATTTTCGTCGCAAACGTGTGGTGGGCAACTTCCGTTTCTGGCAAGCTGGGAACCCACCCAGGACTTCCACCTTAGATCACAATCCAGATCCAGGGAGGTTAAAGCAAGAGCGATTACCCCTCAAGACTGATCACTGGATCTCTCCACAATTAGCAGGCCAGGAGCTGGAGCTGCCTTTGAAAACTACAAAATGGTGTGTCTCCTCAGTGGTTTCTAGCCCCCAGGGAAGGGAGCCGACGCATTCCTCCAAATACCAGTCCCAAAGTCCATAGGACACTAACTTTGTCCTAGGCATGTCTATGTTGATAATTCTGGAGTAGACACAGCTGCTTGTATTCTGGTGTCTCTCCAGCCGGCTGCTGGCCCTGCTGCCCTGGGGCTAAAACCTCGGCTCACACGGACCTGGGCTTGGCTCCACTCTCCTCACTCTGTGTGCTGCGTGCTGCCGGCTCCCAGACCGCTGCACTGGTCCTTCCTGCAGGGCTGCTGCGCTGTCCTCTGAGGGAGGTTATCTTCTCTGTGTCATTCTGTGGGTGCTGGGGCTCCAGAAGTTGTTCAGAGTCCCCTTTTACATAGTTTGGAGGGAATCTGGGGGCAGAGTGGCTTGGATGAGCTGTTGCTACTCCCTTAGACCTACTTTTGAGAAATAGCATACCTAACAAGTATACCAATGTTTTCCAATAATGCTTTCCAATTGTTTTATTTTGATGTGGAAGCATTGAGCCAAAGTGCTCATGGTAACTTACAATTAGGCCCTACCTTACTTCAGAGTCATGGTATTTAGTAAAGATTTGGTAGTAGACACTCATCCTTGGGTATGAAGATGGAAGGAGCATAGAGTGAAACCTACACTTGAGATTGAGTTTACTGAGTTGGTAGGGAGAACAGTATTTTGTGTGCAAAGAGGAAAAAATGAAAGGAATAGTAGAATGAACGGGAGTCACTGTGACATGTGTGAGGAAGTTTAGGAAAACTAACATTTTGTGTATAGGTATAAAGTGGGAAGTGTGTCTGTGTGTGTTTGAGAGAGACAGAGATAAAGAGAGAGAGAGAGAGAGAGAGAGAGAGAGAGAGAGAGAGAGAGAGAGAGAGGAGGGAGAGATAAACAGAGAAAAAGAGATAGAAAGGGAGACACTCAGAGAGATGGAGGGACAGAGATAGAGAGATAAAGAGACATAAAGACACAAATACATAAAGACATCAGAAAGAGAATCAAAGAGAAAGAGAGAGAGAGAGACCTCTAGAGAGAAGAGATAAAATTTAGTTCAGAGATGGTTATTTCTTTGTCAGGGAAGGAAAGTCAGTAAGAGTTAAGGCTAGGGTCGACAGATCCAGAGATTATTCAGGGATTTTGCGTGAAAATATATGTCAATGTTTTGTGCTATAGTGCCCACCTGTACAACATAAGTATTTGAAGTTATGGCAAGAAAGTCTGTTAAGAGTCAGTATTGTAGACATATTTGAAAAGCTGACATTTGAATTCTATTCTATCTCCCTAGGGAAGAAAGAATGCTGGTGACAGTGGAACACAAAATGGAACTAGAATATAGTGGATGAGTGAGGTTAACATGGATATGAATTAGATACCCTAACATTGTGTTAAATATTCCTTATGTGGCAAATATGCCACTCCAGGCACCATTGTCTCCCTTTTAAGAGAGAATAAATAGAACAAGCAAAATATGATGGCAGACACTAAAAGAAAGGTGCTGATATACACCCAACCCTAGATGTTGAGCACAACTCCACCCTTCCCTTCCCCTAATTGATCTGTGAGCAGGCATTTCAGCACAACTTCACCCTTCCCCTCCCCTAATTGATCCATGGGTGGGAGTTTCAGCCTAGCATAAAATCAATGCTCCATTCTTTCCCTTGCCCCCCCCCCCACCTCCCTACAGGGTGTTCCCCATCTCCACACATTCTGGGTTCCCTGTCCCTCAGCCTAGGGTAACCTTCATGCTCTGGAAATTCAAATGTACACTGACCAATCACTGATTGTAGTTTCAGCTTAAATAACCTGAATATTGAATATCTTTAAAAACTTCCACATTGTCTGTACCTGCTCACTGTCTGATTTGGGTATGTAACCCTGACAGTCCTACTTCAATAAAATCCACTTCCAATTTTAGTATCGGGGATCTTCTGCCTCGCTCCTTTGTGCCCTACATATTCCTTTCTTTTCTTCCTCTTTATACACTGTGATACTCTATATGGTCACTATGAAAGTACCAGTTTCTAAAAACTCACAGAGGAAGCTCTGGTTCTCCCTGTTTTTCTGTATTGGCTGCAGGTAGAATGAGCATTGGAAATAGTGCTTGGACCCTTCCAGAAAGCAATGTCTTGGAAAAAGGGAAGAGCAGGATAATCTTGATATCACTCAACCCATGGTCATTCTAGGTTTACCCTAGTGCCTACTCTTATGCTTCCAGGTTGGAGAATGCTGGATTGAATGATTCTCTCTAGAATGCCTATTGCAAGACAACTTCTAACAGGAATGATCAAGGACAGGTATGCCCATAGGCATCATATGTAGGAGGCACCCCGTCTGTATGCACAGATTCATTCATTCATTCATTCATTCATTCATTCATTCATTCATTCATTTATTCAACAAGTATTTATTAAAGATCTAGTTCACTGTGTCCATGGGGACCCTTATTTTCATTTTTCTATTTCTTCAGAACCTCCATTTAAGGAAAAGACCATGTCTTCAATCTTCTCTAAACTGTACTCTTAATTCTTTGAACTTTCTTCACTATGTCCCCTCTGCTACCTCCATCCTCCCTCCCCCTACCTTTTCTGCTCTCTCTTATGTAGTCTCCTTTTCTGCTAGAATGTAAGCTCCTGGAGGACAGGAATCATCATTTATTTTGCCTGTATTTTTATTACCAGTACTTACAAAAGTGCCTTCCCTTCTTTTCCTTTCCCTTTCCTTTTCTTCCCTTCCTCCATCCACTTTAGGTATCACACCCTTACCTGTGGGTGTTTTGCCCAAAGGAATGCAAATTTTGATGGCTTTAACCTAGCTTGAGATCTTGGGATTTATGACTCAGATGTTCAGAGTGAATGTAAATAGTTGTTCCTGTTTTGACCAGAAACCCTGAGGGTCTATCACCTCCCAGATTTTTTTTAATTGGGTAAAAGGGGTCATTCCTTGGCTCATTTCTTACTTAGCCTTAATCACTGGATATAAGTGTTACTGTTGAGGTATGGGCTCTGGGAGCCCCCTTGAGCTCTCCTTGAATCTTTGAGGTACAGGCTCTTTGAGGTACAGGCTCTGGAAAACCCTTTTGAACTCTGACTAAAGCATCCCATTTGATGAGGCATTTCCATGAGGCCATAAACCTTACATTGTGGCTGGACCCAAACCTCTGTTATTAGACTTCCCATGCTCAAGTCTATCAGAATATCAATCCACCCTTGAACTGGCCTAGTCCGCCATTGTCTGTAGTCTCCAGGTAGCCTCCAGCAGCTTCCCATCCTTAATCATTAATTAACCCTCCCCAAACTCCTCCTCTAGACCCCCCTAGATTCCTCCCACAGCCTTCTGTATATGACCCCATCTTGTCTCCATGTCTGTGAGAGTGCCACAGAATAACCTAGCACAGGTTAACTCTGTGTCCAATACAAGTGGACTTTTAATAAACTTTTCTTTGGCTGAGAGAAGACTTGAGTAGAATTCATTTGTCAGGACCTGGCATATTGGTATTTTCAGCTCTCCAGAGCAACCCTCACCCTCTTTATGGGTAATGTTTTCAATGGTAGCACTTTACAGAGCTCATGATATGAAACAGGGGAACCACCATGCTACAATGAAGTATCAGTGTGATTTCTGTGGCAGATACATTCACAATGTACTAATAGCATTAGTGTAGGCTGGTCTGTGGCTGTTTGGTTTTTTTTTCCATTCAATTTCCTTTTTAATTACCAAAACCTGTTCTTTCCTTCTTACCCTCCTAGTTAAGAATTCTAAGAATAATTATATTTCCTTCTGTACCTCAAATTCATAAAAATTTTGCCAGGAGTTAGGTAGCATGCCTCTTCTCAGGTCACCAGCAATGTCTGGTAATGATGTTGAATAGTTTTTTGTTTTTTTTTAAGACTTTCCCTCTTTATGCCATATTAGTTATGGAATGAATGAAAGATTAAGTTCTGAAACATTCTTTCACACATATGTGTATATAGAAATATATATATATACATACATACATATATAAACATACAAACAAACACACACACACACGTATTTGATTGTTTTATAGCATTGGAGACTGCCAAACCCAGGATATATCCATGAACCACTGAAACTCTAAAAAGTTTTCATTGTAGCATGAATTTACACATATTTGAGGTAGAAATAAAATGAAATTAGACATTTTAATTTTAATTTAATTAAATTTTAATCAATTTTAATGTATACTTATGTATTTATAAAGGTAAATATAGGAATAAATAGAATAATAATTTTAATATAATAAATATAATATCATAAAAATAATAGAATAATAATGGAATAAAAATAATAAATTAAACCATTGCCAACAAATAATTACTTTCACCTCAATTTCCAATACAACCATATTATGTCCATATTAGGAAGCCAGTCTTCTTCATAAAGGGTAATAAATACCCAGGTGGGGAAGGTCAGGTGAGAGGGAGAGGCTCCTCAGGAATTGTGCAAGGGTAGCTGAAAAACTTGATAAGTGGAAGAACCTTCTTTTCTTTCTTGAAATGTTCTCAGTGCTGTCTTTCCTTGAGTTGTCAGGGTTGTCCTGCCCTGTCACAAGACGAGCAGCTGGGGGACATCTGAAGAGCTTTAGATCATCCTCCAGACTGCACAGATGGGTGTACAGGAAAGGCCCCCAAGCCAACCACTGGTTCTTCATGTCTGTTCTCAGGAACAGTTCTCTTCCAGAGCTCTCCTTGGCCTCCACCGCCTCCCCTCCAGCCTTGGCACCAACTGTCCCAGAGCTGACACAAGAGCTTTTGTTAAATAGCCTGTTTGTTGGTGAGGATTGGCTGGAATGGGCACCAAGAGACACCTTAGGCCAGTGGGGTGGAGGCAGGGAGCCACATGGGAAGATATGAGGGATGGGGGGGGGGATGGAAAGGTGGGCTACAATTAATTTTGAAGGCTACTTTCTATAGTTTTATGTGAGATTATTAACATTGCTCCTTTCAATTAGAAACATTTTCTTGGGAAGTAGGCTTATATTCTTCATTCACTTGATACTGGGATTAAATTAATTAGTTATATTTAGTACCTAAAACACTGTGAAACTGATATGCAACATAAATTTAAAGCATTTTCTGTTAAAGGGATACCATGTACTTTTTGTTTTGCCAATTGATTCTCCTGTAATATTATAAAAACAGATGCAGCATCCTTGTTTTCCATGCTAAATAATAGAAAGGGCACAGCCATCATTTAAATACATATAATGGATAGAAATAATTTGGGAGGAAGGAGGACTAAAGAGGCTGACAAAACAGAAACTGGTAGGGATATAAATGATGAGGTATGGGCTCTGGGGGGCCCCTCCAGCTCTCCTTGAGTTCTTGAGGTAAAGGCTCTGGGAACCTCCTTTGAACTCTTGATTAAATCATCCCATTTGATGAGGCATTTGCATGAGGCAGTAAGCCTTACATTGTGGCTGAGCCCAAGCCTTTGTTACTAGACTTCCCACCTATCAAAATATAGATCCACACTTGAACTGGCCTAGCACACCATTGTCTGTAGTCTCCAGCACCTTCCCACCCTTAATCATTCATTGACCTCATTAACTCTTCCTGAAGACCCTCCCCATACTCCTGTCCTAGACCACCCCTAGATTCTTCCCACAACCTTCTGTATATAAGACCCCATCCTGTCTTCATGTTTGTGAGAGCACCATAGAAGTCCATGGAAGACTGAGAGCACCATATAAGAGTGAGAGCACTGTGAGAGTGCCATAGAAGGACCTCGAACAGACTTACTCTGTGTCTAATGCAAGCATTTTTATAAATTTTACTTTTCTTTGCCTGAGAAGACTAGAGTCAAATTCATCGAGCAGGAGCCAGTGTGTTGGTATTTTGGGGTCTCCAGAGCAACCCTAAAACTCTTAGTGGGCATGCTTTTCATAAAGAAGTTTCTTTAAAAAGGACAGAAACAGTCATTCTCAATACAAAAATAAATTCTGAAGAGTACAGAAGCTATCACAACTTAGAACAAGAATGGAGGGGGGAAATAAGCAACTCTCAAATTGATATTAAGTATGAAGAAAGGGAAATGACTTTCCAAAGAAGCTTCTCTTTCACTCAACAGATGACAGAGAGACAAAAAGAGAGAAATGAAAGGAGAATGAGGAAGAAGAGGAAAATATGTTGATGATGATGATGATGATGACGACGACGACTACGACCAAAACTAGTGATCATGAAGACATATCACTAATATGTTTATTTGAGAGACTGATATGACCGACCACCTTCACATTAAATGTTATTCTAGATATTGGTAATTCATTTTAAATATGTGAAGAGATTTTCTGTGCAGAGTGGTGAAAAGCAAGGCTAAATTGATGCTTTTTATTTTGAACGTGACAAACATGTACAAACAGATGTTTCTATGAAAAAACAAAAAGTGGGTTGCATGCAAAACTGCATGTTTCCATTATATGCAGTTTGCATTTCTTTTCTCTTTTTTTAATTAAACAAATGCTTCATTAACTTCTGGTTTACATCATTCATTTCCACCAGATTATGAGTTACATTTTTCCCCCTTTTTTCCCTACCCACCACCCCAGAATAGCAATCCCACTAGATATCCCCTCATCCAATCTGCTTTCTCCCATATCTTCTCCCATATCCCCTTCAACTTTGCTATTAAGGCAAGGTGAATCTCTGAGCCCCAATGCCTGGACATCTTATGAAACATTTAATTTTAAAACTTCGATTTTCAGATCCATTCCCTTCCTCCCTAGTCACCCACTCCCTCTGAGGAGACAAGCAATTCAGTATGTGTTGTACATGTATATCTACGCAAAACATTACTATAGTAGATATATTGTAAAAGACTGCTTATATTTCCCTCCCACCCGTCTCACCTCCCACCTGGGCTATTCCCTACTTTGATCCTGTCCCTCCTTGATAGTGGGTACTTCCAACATACCCTCCCCCCAGAATGCCCTCCCCTCCATCATCCCCCCTCTCATCCCCCTTTCCCCTACTCAGGAGAGTGAGTGAGGGCAAGATATTCCATTTAGTATGTATGTGATTCTCTCCTTGAGCCAACTTCAATGAGAATATGCTTTTACCTTTTTGCCTTCCTCTTCTTCCCCTCCCCTGCAACTCCTTCTCCTTGCCTCTTCTACATGAGATAGTTTACACTACCCTGTCTCTTTCCATCTCCTCTTGCCACTTTCCTCTCTCACCTCTTGACTTCACCCCTTAAGAATCATCCCTTCCTTGGGGCAGCTAGGTGGCGAAGCGAGCAGAGCACCAGCCCTGGAGCCAGAAGGACCCGAGCTTGGATCCGGCCCCAGACACCCAACACACAAATAAAAACCCAGCCATGTGACCCCGGGCAAGTCACCCAACCCCAGTTGCCCTCCAAAATAAAAGAATCATCCTTTCCCATCAAATTGAACCTGTGCCCTCTATCCATGTATACCTGTGAACATATGCCATGTACCCATCTTCAATTATTTTCATAATGAGAAAGGTTTCATCAAACACAGTTATTGTTTTTCCATGTAGGAATGTAAGTAGTTCAACTTTGATAAGTTCCTTTTGATTTCTTTTCCTTGATTACCTTCTCAAGCATCTCTTGCTTCTTGTATCTGAATGTCAAATTTTCTATTCAACTCTGTTTTTTTCATCAAGAATGCTTGAA